>JALIGW010000007.1:40456248-41003748 GCA_023053685.1 Diadophis punctatus similis | reverse complement strand
TTTTTCACCTATTCTCTGCAGACATCCCTGATAGCCACCAAGCGAACAGCTTAGATTGTGCTCTCATAATCACCATTTTGATCTTTCTATTCTCCTGTTGACCAGTTTGCCTATTTGGATGAACCAGGCTTTGGGAAGAACAAAATGTAGCACAAGATAAGAAGAGGTAATTAGATATGGAAGAAAAACAAATAGAAAACTTCTGGAGAAATTCTCAAAAAGCTTAAACACAGCAGGAAAACTAATGTGCAAATATTCCAAGTCATCCAGATGTTTTCAATTGTTTATATTTTTATCATTTACTAGTTTTCCATATCACTTCTATTCTTGGGTGACACTGGCACACACATGCTCATAGGTAGTAATTATCCAAAGGGGAAAAACTTTTGAAAAGTCATTTAGACAATGAATTGAAACTTCCATTTTGAAATATATCTGTGAACTACTGTAGTTTTTAAATCATGATTTATGGTTCAAGATGATGCATGAATGCATCCAGTTGTGGTTTGTTCATAAAATTATGGTTAAATAAGCCATACTTACTAAAATAAATAATATCTTACATGCTGCCCATGTCAAATTCATGACTCAGTGTGGGTAGATAATAGTAGTCAATACAACAAACAAAGGCATGAAACAATAAAAACAAGAATACCAATAATCTGCAGCCAAGATAAACAAAACCACCAATATCAAATCTTGTTTAGCCATAATGAGATTTGTTTGTTTATGATTTAATCTAATTTAGTCAACATACAAAATGGCTTCTTCATTGTATGAAACCAGTGCATTGCGGTTGATTCAATAAACACACCGAAGCATAACTTAACAGGTTTTGCAAACCCAGCATAGTCAAGAACATTACTATAGTGAAAGCAAAAACAAGAACTCATATTTTTTATTGCTGGAAATTGCTTATGTGTGCTGAAAAGAAGGAATACAATGCTGGACTTATTCATTTTCCTTTGTCAAGAAGGAAAATAGGATTGCTATATATCTTTAAATGACAACATGTTTTTATACAATTCTCTTCAAATGTTCTGGCACCTAGAAGCACATTTATTACAAAATCACAAACCCTGTTATACACAGTGATGAAAGCGACTGGATTGCACTTAAAACCTCTGTTAGACTCAATTTTAAGACAATCGGAGCTGCATTATTTCAAAATATTTTGTGTCATGCAAATATCCATGAGGAATAATTATCAGTTTTATTTTGTTGAGTGACAGGAATTGAAAGTTGGGAATGAACAAGAGAAACAGAGTGAGTTACTGGGTCATTCAGACGCTCAAGAATGCATAGCATGCTTAGAAAAAGAGCTGCTTGTTTCCAACATAGGTTTTAAGCAAACAACTTTTCACATGTATCCAAGGGAAAGGAATTAATATATGGGGAGGCTTTGATTTATAACCAGTTGTTAATGACCATTCGAAATAACAATAGCATTAAAAAATTATTTACAACCTGTCCTCACATTTACAATACATCCAATGTGACCAGTTTCCCTATGTCACATGATGAAAATTTGGCCACCTAGCAACATTTATGACAGTTACAATGTCCTGGAGGTATGAGATCTCCATTTGCAACCTTCTGAGCTGGCTTCCAACAAGCAAAATCAATGAGGGAAACTTGACTCACTTAACAATTTTGTGATTCACTTAACACTGGTGATTTGCTTAACAACTGTGGCATAACTGTGGCCAGGGAGTAGGGCGGCATATAAGAACAGCAAAATAAATAAATAAAAATAAATAAATAAAGGTTCGCAAAACTAGGCTTGACTCAACAACTGCCTCTTGTAGCAGTAGAAGTTCCAGTCCTGATTGTGGCTATAAGTCAATAACTACAAGTAATTCTGAATTTTTATTGATTTATGGCTAATAATGAAAATTTGAGAGAATTCATTTAAAAAAAGATGATGGGGAGTTCTGAAAGTGGAACTAAAATGGAATGTGTGGATGACCTTGGGGAACAAGAGGAATTGATGCTGTCTTGAAAACAATCAGACAAGAGAATGAGGAGCCCTCAGTGGATTAACAGTTAGAAAAATAAATTTAGGAAGGACCTGCCCTAATTGATCAGGTGGTAGTGGTAGTGATAAGTGGTATCTTCTAAGTTGCAAGATTCTGTTAATGCAGTTTTACAATAAAGTAGAATTAGCTCATCTAGTGTAGTTTACCCAGCAGGGCTGACATCAATCTTGCAAGTATGCTGGGTGTCTTGTTTTATTGATATATTTGTGTGAGAAGACATTAACTATTCCTGATGATTGGAAAACAACTTCACTGTTTTCCTACAGGAAGGGAAGGGAGGTCAAAGCTAATGTCAACACTTCAAGGGAATTAGCTTGTTATTTTGATCAACAAGGTATGAAAGGTGAAAATGAGTAAAATTTGGGAATTATACTACATCTTTATGTGAGGCAGGGTGTACAGAGACCAGATTTCTGCTCCTTAACAGCTCATTGTGAAATATATTGCTGGGAGGAAGAAAGAAAGTTCACTTTATTTCTTTTACAAAAGGCAAATGATAAAGGGTATAGACTTAAATTGTAGAATGTTTTGCTTGAATATGGTCTTGCTGTTGGTAGCAGAATGCAATAAGAGTGGAATAAGATGAAAGGAAAATAATTGGCATATTTAGTGATTTGGCAGGAATTCCTGGGCAGGAAATAACACATACAGTATATGATCACCCCTTACGATGAATATATGCATAAATATGTAAGGAATGATTGGGGCAGAGGAGAAGTGATGATGACACAAAGCTGTATTTTTGTACAAGATGCATATATCTTGTAATGATATGTTGGAAGAACCTTGGGAGACTGGGCCCAGAGATATTTTTAAGGAAATGGTCAGATAAGAGACATCATAGTCTGCAGCTGGACAGTGGCTCAGGCTAGGGATGGGTTCCTCCCGGTTCGGACCGGTTTGCCCAAACCAGTAGTGACCTGCTGGTGATGTCATGATGACATCACCAAACCAAATTGGTCAGTGCTGGTCTATAGGTGCCGCCATCTTTTATTTGAATTTATTTGAATTTTTTGAATTTTTTTTGAATTTTTTTTCCTATGTGCAGAAACCGAGTTTCCAGCACTGTGCATGTGGTCGCCATCTTGTTTTTGGCTTTCTTTCTTTCTTTTAAATTTTTTTTAATTTAATTTAATTTAATTTAATTTTTTATTTTATTTTTCTTCTGAGCATGTGCAGAAGCTGAGTTTCCAGCACTGTGCATGCGGTCGCCATCTTGAGGAAGCGAACCGGCAACAAGGTAAGTTAGAACCCACCCCTGGTTCGGGCTAGAAAAAACCCTCCCTAATTTGGCTGTAAAGGAGATAGGAGAGAATTGTATGTTCAGACTTGCAAGTTTCTGTTAATGTAACTTTTCAATAGATTTGATTGATCTGATCATATTTCCTGTTTGGTGTGTCTGGTAGCATTGACAGGTAGAAAGTTGGTAGGCATTCAATTTATTAAAAGAGTGAATGTTTGTCAAAAGAAATACAAAATCTGTGTATAAAATGTGTGCTTCTGCCCACTTTGTTAAATAGAATGAAAGTTGAGTACATGTCAGGAAAAACGTAACACTTCAGTTGAATGCAATGAAGTACTGAAATACTTAAGAAGCAATAGCTTCATTTATTTATCCAATGAAACAAATATTAAATATTATTATATCTCCATTGTAAAACAAGAAATAATAATGCCAAGAATTGGTGCTGAATAAATGTTGACTCTATACAAAAGTGAGTGATGACTACCAAAGGTAGTGGGTTGGTTCAGTGGTGAAATCCAATTTTTTTACTACCGGTTCTGTGAGTGTGGCTTAGTGGGCGTGGTGTGGCTTGGTGGGCATGGTTTTGTGGGTGTGGCAGGGGAAGGATATTGCAAAATCTCCATTCCCACCCAACTCCAGGGGAAGGATACTTCAAAATCCCTATTCCCTACCCACTCTGGGGCCAGCCAGAGGTGGTATTTGCCGGTTCTCCAAACTACTCAAAATTTCCGCTACCGGTTCTCCAAAACCTGTCAGAACCTGCTAGATTTCACCCCTGGATTGGTTGGTCATATAGAAAAGAATGAATGGGGTGAGAACTTCAAATAACAAATTGCAGCTACCATATAGAGGTGGTGGTGGCCCAGTTTTAGCAGTATTTCTTTACTTTTCTCTTATTTCATGCATTTAAAATCTTTGACTCCTTTCTGAGTTTTATTACATAAAGGAATTAATGTGATGGGTACATTACATATGTAATTCTGTAGGAATAATAAAACAGTATTTCCAATATATAATCCTATCAGCAATGATTAAAAAAATAAAGTTGTGGTATAGTATAAAATAATTCTACCTATTTACTTTTGTGTTCTGCAATCATGTAATATTTTTATTAGGTCCAATGCAGTGGTGGGTTCTAAATTAGATCGCCACCGGTTTGTGTGTGCGCTTGCACAGACACACACCGCTTCTGGAGTGGTTGGGCGTAGTGTCCCGGGTGAGTGGGCGGAGCATCCCGGGTGGGTGGGGTGAGCATTCTGGGTGGCTGGGCAGAGCGTCCCAGGCAGGTGGACGGAGCATCCCGGGCAGGTGGGTGGAGCATCCCAGGTGGGTGGGCAGAGCCTCCTGCCACCACCCTACTGGTTCTAAGAACCAGTCCGAACCAGGAGCAACCCACTGCTGGTCCAATGGCAAGGAAGATTATTATGTCTGCTGTGTCTCTAACAGAGCACTTCCCCCTTCATTTCCAAACCCTTTATCATTCTCCATCCATTTCTGAAGTAAATATCACCTTGACTCAAGATTGATTTTTGGTGCCTTCACAAAGAGGTCCACGCAGCTTTTTTTGTTGACAATATGGAAATGGTTGCCTTGGTCTTCTTTCTGGAAGGCCTACAGCCCAGAAAGTTCTTGGTTGTCTCCTCTCCAAGGTCGCCCTTGGTGAGGATCAGCTGAATGCTGTGCTTGCAGCAATAGCTATCATATTAAGTATCAGGACTTTGTGATGGTTTGTATGCAAGGGCAAAAACCTCTTTGGAGTTCCCAAAGGCATCCACACAGCACCAGCTTTCCTTAGCAGCTGCAGGGTGTTTAAGTGAGAATAAATCTCATAGAGGCGATGTGGATCTTTTCTTGGAATCCAGACAGTTAGAAAATAAAGCCGAGATTAAAGTCTAATAGAAAATATTTATTTCGGTACAAAAGCAATTAATTCTGAATAGTTACATTATTGCTAAGGAAATGCGACCGTTCCGGTCAAGAGTCAAAGCACAAGAGAATAATGGAGAATCAGGAATGCACACATGCGCAGAAGATCACATCACGTGTCCTGCTTGTATTGGAATGTACCATAATATTAGGATAGGGGTGCATCATAGACATACAACTGCATAGACATACAACTGGCAATATTCACTACGTGACACAGGGTGACTCTGGAAAAATACATGCATGATTTAAAGAGCTGACGACAGGTGTTTTGTACACACCTTGACATACAATGAAGTATCTTGCCCTTCATATCCAAAGTGCTGTTGTACTCATTTTCATCTATATTTATATTAGAACGACACATTCTCCTGTATTATTGGCAGGCTTCAGGCCATATAGTGGTCTGGAAAGTTAGTTTATAATATAATGAACTTTAAGAAATCATGAACATGCCTACAATATCCAATACATATACAGTTTATTTATTGATTTCCTCATCTTCTCTCATTTTTATCCCCAAACAATCCTAAGAGTTAGGTTGGGCTGAAGGAAAGGGTGTAACCAAAAGTCATTTTATAACCTCTATCTGTATGCTTGAATCGAGATTTGTATCTGAATCTTCCAATTTCCAGTGCTTAGCCAATAGGCTGCATTGATTGGACCTAGGTTTTATATCTGGGTATCCATTTGTGGGGGAAGCAAATAATATTTATCTTGCATCCATCTATTCAGTAGTAAAGAGCCTACAAATATAACCATTCGCTGTATAGTTAAATATAAGAAGATATTTATTCTTGGTGTGTGTGCGTGTGGTTTACTCAAAATTTACTTACGTTATTTTGAAAGAATAATTTCATACCATGTTGATTAAACAAAACAGTAGATGACATTGAACCACCAGAAAAAATAATTCCCAAGTACTCTTTGTATGTATTCTCAGATGAGCTGGATGGACTCTAAAGAAAAATGTGTATTTTAATAACGTTTAAATCCCTCTTGCTCTGACACCAGCTTCAAAATAAACAGCAAAAGAGTCTGCAGGAAGCATTGTAACCTTTTCAATATTCTTCATTAAACTCTACCATCTATGTCCCCCCTGAGTGAATGCATCATCAAATCAATGGCTGCAAAGCCAACTCTGATTTATGAAAGACCTCACCAGGCTTTCTTCATATACTGTTTATTTAAGCACCAAAACGTCTTACCTATAGATCCCTAAGTAATTACATGCTGTGAAGAGTTACACAGGGTAGCTTTTCAAACAGAGGAGGTGGATGTATGCAGAACAAAAAGACTTCCTGATGGAATTCAGATTTATTCTACCAACTGCAGGCAGATTTTGCTTTGGATTTTCATGCGAGATATGCAGTATAGCTTGTAGGATTTTTTTTTAAAAAAATAATCCTTTAGTATGCATAGGTAAACTTTTAAGACTGGCTTAGATCTATCTTTTCTTAACTCTTTCTCCTCTGTTATAGTTGCTTTCTCATTCTCTTGTCTTTCTATTTACTTTGGAAATTCAAAGGAGATAGCAGTCTATAGCATCATTACATAGAACTTTCTTTCTAGCTATTAAAATACTTCATCTTTTTAGCATCTGCTGAAGATTTAGATTTAGATTTTAGATTTATTATTAGAGTTGGAAGGGACCTTGTAGGTCATCTAGTCCAACCCCCTGCTCAAGCAGGAGTTCCTACACCATTTGAGACAGATGGCAGTCCAGTCTCCCCTTGAAGGTTGCAAGTGTTGGGGCTCTCACAACTTCCGCTGGCAAGCTGTTCCACTGCTTGATCGCTCTCACCGTCAGAAAGCTTCTCCTCACTTCCAGGTTGAATCTCTCCTTGGTCAGCTTCCATCCATTATTCCTTATTTGGCTTTCTGGTGCCATAGAGAATAGCCTGACCCCCTCCTCTCTGTGGCATCCCCTCAAGTATTGGAAGAATTTCATATTTGCACAAAGTGAGAGAACCTTACAGAAAGGGAAAATTAGACTCCTCCTCCTCCTCCTCCTCCTCTGACTCCTCGCTAATGAAATTTCCCTGTTACAAACTGGGAAGCTGATCATTTCAAAGACTATAACAACTCTCTCTTGTAACCTCTATGTCATGGTTCACTAACTTCTCCCAATTTATTTTTATTTTTGAGACTCAGCACAAGTCTTTCCTCAAATTTTTATGTGGAAGTATGCTCAGAGTTAACACAACTTCATCTGCATGAATTTACTTACATTGTCATTATTTTTGAACAAATCTATATCCATTCCATCACAATGGAAGAAAAACATGTATGACATAATTTGTCTTTTAAAATCTTGCAATGTGTTCTTAATGTTTGAATAATTGTTTCTCTAAGCATGGACTCGAATTAATTTCAATTACTAAAATACTCATTCATCATTGTAAAAACAGTAGTATCTTTTCCCCCTCCCCCATAACTAAAGAAATTGTATACTATTTATCAACTTTTAAAGTGAACTTGCCAATATATTGTATTTTCTTGGTTAATTAAATATGACAGACTCCCTGGTGTAATACAGAACTATAGCACTCTTAATAATGGGAAATTTTTGGACCTAATCATTTTTATTTATTTATTTATTTGTAAAACGTATTGATTGACCACAGGGTAACTCTGTACAGCTTACAATAAAAGAAGTATAAGTGCTTTGTAAAAGGGCAGGAATTCTTCAGATGTGGTCAGCTGAAAAGTGATATTGCAGCTGTTGATTGGGTAGTCTATTTCTCAATGTCTTTGTTTTCTCAGAAGAGATTTTTTAAAAGATAAATGCACTAGGCCAATTTGGCCTTACATGCAACATATAAACAAACAAGCAGTCTGTGTCATGTTTGCACTGGTAAAAAAATAAGGAAGACATCAAATACATTTCAATATTTCAATTTATTTATTTCAATAAGAGAACACCTGTCTTTTATTTGATGAATATAAATTACCGTGACAGAGTACATCCTAGAATTCTGAAGGAGCTGGCAGATGTTATCTCAGAACCATTATACCATATCTTTCAAAAAAACTAGAGCACCGGGAACTACTAGAGGATTGGAAAAAGAACTGATGTAGTTCCCATCTTCGAAAAAGGAAAAAAACAACAACAGATTCAAGAAACCTACAGACCTATCAGAATAACATCAATACTTGGGAAGATACTGGAAAAGATAATAAAAAAACAAAAAACAGATTTGTGAACAACTAGAAACAAATAAAGTTATAACCAGAAGTCAGAATGGGTTTATTAAAAACAGATCATACCAAACCAATTTTATTTCATTCTTTGAAAAAGTGACTAAATTAGCAAACGAGCAAAATGCTATGGACATAGTATACTTAGACTTCAGTAAGGCAATCGACAAAGTAGACCACAACCTATTTCTTGTTAAGCTACAGAAATGTGGGATAGACAGCATCACCTCACCAGATGAATTTGTAACCATAGTCAATGAGTAGTCCTTAATGGTACTATATCTACTACATCTACAGGGAAGTAAGCAGAGGGGTACCACAAGATTCTGTCTTAGGCCCAGTACTCTTTAATATCTTCATAAATGACTTAGATTAGGGAATAGAAGGGTAACTCACCAAATTTGCAGATGACACTAAGCTGGCAGAAATAGCCAATACCTCAGAAGACAAACTCAGGATCCAAAAAGATCTTGATAGACTTGAACAATTGGCCCTATCCAACAAAATGAAATTTAATGTGCAGAAAAGTAAGGTTTTAAACCTAGACAGGAAAAACCAAAGGTACGAGTATAGATTAGGTGAGACTTGGCTCAAAAACAGTAACTGTGAGAGGGGCCTTGGAGTCCTAGTGAACAATCAAATATGAGCAGTGTGCGGTGGCAGCCAAAAAAGCTAATGAAATCCTTGGTTGTATAAACAGAGGCATAGAATCAAAATCATGTGAAGTATTGCTACCACTTTATAAAGCCTTAAAAAGGCCACACCTGGAATATTGAATCCAGTTTTAATCACCACATTACAAAAAAGATGTTGAGACTTTGAAAAAAGTGCATAGAAGAGCAACTAAGAGGATCAAAGGTCTGGGGACTAAAACATATGAAGAACAATTGCAAAAACTGTGTATGGCTAGTCTAGAGAAAAGAAGGACTAGGTGTGACATGATAGCAGTATTCCATTATTTAAGGGGTTGCCACAAAGAGGAGAGCATCAACTTAGTTTCAAAAGCACCAGAAGGCAAGAAAAGAAATAATGGATGGAAACTAATCAAGGAGCAATCTGGACTTCTGGTTGATGTCATGGTGCTATTCATTGGTGGGTTCCTACCGGTGCGGTCCACTCTATAGCACCGGTAGCGGCCCGCTGGTGACGTCACAGTACTGGTGCGGTCGCATTTGACACTTTTCCTTCGCTTTTGCCTAAAGCTTCCCAAAGTGGGCATTTTCCGAAAGCTTAACCTTTTATACTGTTAATTTTATACAGTTTTATACTGTTATTCTTTAGACAAAAACATTGAGGACTGTTAAAAGTCCTTTAACAGTCCTCAATATTTTCGTCTAAGGAATCCATGACTGAAACCAAAAATGCTGTATGAGACTTGCTTGTCTTTTAACTATAGCATTAACACACACTTTGTATGCAAAGCTTTTCATGTAAGGTATAAAATAGCAAAAATAGTAGTAACATCACTCTGAAATAACTAATATATGACCAGCAAGCCACGCCCACCCGGTCACATGGCTGGCAAGCCACGCCCACCTGGTCACATGGCTGGCAAGCCACACCCACAAAATAAGCCACACCCACAGAGTGGTAGTAAAAAAAATTAGGAACCCGCCCCTGGTGCTATTGGATGCGAAAAGCAGGGCGACGTAAACTTGTGCCGAATCCCTTCATTGGAGGGCCCCATAAAGGAGGCCACAGGCACCCCTGTAGGGGTGACGAGTGAAGGGGTGCCCTGCAGGTCATGGAGAGCAGTGTCTCTCCTACTTGATCCAGGGCTAATTCCCTCTCCCTCCGATGAAGAGGAGGAGGAGAGGCAGCCATTATGGCTGCCATGAAGCTGGGGCATGTGAAGAAACAAAGAATATGCTGGAGCAGTGTATGAACAGTGACTAGAACTCGGTGATGTGACTTTTTTATTATCTAAAACCAACCCTAAAGAAAATAAATTCTGGAAAAGGGACTCTTTGAAGAGTTTGTTTAAGCAGCAAATAATAACAGAGAAAAAAATTACAGACCCAAAAGAAAAGAAAAGGATATTAGAAAGATTGGATCACTAACTTTTATTGGCAATAAGGCATTTTAAAATGCTGGAACTATTTGTTAGAATTTTGATTATTTGTTTGAATAAATACAACAGAACTTGTTAGAAGACAGAAGAAAAAGTGGAAACAACACCCGGAGGACTGCTGTGCTATCTATTGTTTTATACTTAACTACTCTGTGACTACTGGAGCTCAAATGCTGAAAATACAGAAGACAACTAAGTAAAGTGACTTTCAAATATCAAGAGTTATGATTGAACTTATAGAGGGGACTTAAGAAGACATTTGGAAATTTTCCTGGATTACCTAAAAAAAAAGCTAAATTGACTGTGGGATATAAAGAACTATATTACTGTATTCCTGGAGGAGCAACAATAGGACTGAGTAAATGGTTTCCAGATTGACTGTCTGAGGGCAAAGATAATTGAGACTTTGGGGCAGTGATAGTCTATTGACAGACTACTGAGCGATATTTGGACTTAACAAAAAAAGAAGGCAAGGTGTTTCAGCAGGGGGAAATAAGCAGGTTGCAAAAAGAATTGGTGGCGTTGTTCCAAAGCATTTATGATTCTATGACAAGGAATCACAGGGAGATAATGTATTTAATGAATAATATAAACAGGAAGCTAGAAAGTGCTTCACAAACGATAATAAATAATGATAAAAAAGCCCAGGAAATAGAGGAGATAATAGAGAGACCAGGGGAAAAGATAGAATGGACAAATCAACAAACAAAACAAGAAGATAAGAAGGAGAAAGTAATAAAAATTACTGAAGCAATTCAGGGAAAGTACATGCTAAAAGACCAAAAAATGATACTAGATAAACAGAAAGATATCTTTGAAAAGAAAATGGAGAGTTGGGCAATCCTTTGGAGGCTTGGCAGTGAAAGATAGTAGAGATGGAAGAAATACTTAAGTTAAACAGGAAAGATGTAGATAGAGAAGAAGAACCAAGGGAGGAATTTGGGAGGCAAGTCAAAAAACGAATAAGAATTGAAATATTAAAATGAACAAGAGATGACGGATAGAGGAAATGTTTTGTAACACAAGATTGGCATTATTAGGAGCTAGAATGGAGGCAGACACAAGAAATAGGGGGAATAATATTATGCATATTTTTATTTATTTATTTATTTATTTATTTATTTATTTTGTTATTCTTATATGCCGCCCAACTCCCGAAGGACTCAGGGCGGCGTACAACATAAGAGATACAAGAATGAACAAAATTTCAACAATTTAAAAACGGTACAAAATTTAAAAAGGCAGTATAAAAGCAACAACAACATCCATCCATTCAACCACATACATACTTGGGGGGTAAGCTCAAATGGTTAAGCTGTCCCCCCCACCTGCAGGAAGAGCCATGTCTTAACGGCCTTTCGGAAGGCCAGCAGAGTGGGGATGGTTCGGGTCTCTGGGGGGAGTTGGTTCCAGAGCACGGGGCCAGCCACAGAGAAGGCCCTCCCCCTGGGGCCCGCCAGCCGGCATTGCTTGGCCGACGGGACCCGGAGGAGGCCAACTCTGTGGGCCCTAACCGGTCGGAGGGAAGTATGCGGCAGAATGCGGTCCCGGAGATATCCTGGTCCTAAGCCATGAAGGGCTTTAAAGATGGTGATCAACACCTTGAATTGGACCCGGAGACCGATGGGCAACCAATGCAGCTGGCGGAAAATCGGTGTCACGTGGGTGTACCTCGGCACACCCACCACAGCACGCGCAGCCGCATTTTGCACCAACTGAAGTCTCCGGATACTCTTCAAGGGTAGCCCCATGTAGAGCGCATTGCAGTAGTCCAAACGCGAGGTGACAAGGGCATGAGTGACCGTGAGTAAAGCCTCCTTCTCCAGATATGGCCGCAGCTGGTGCACCAGGCGAACCTGTGCAAAGGCCCCCCTAGCCACAGCAGAAAGGTGATGATCTAATTTTAGCTGTGGATCTAGGAGGACCCCCAAGTTGCGGACCTGGTCTGAGGGAGTCAGTTTCGCACCCTCGAAGACCAAGGAGGGACAGTTATCATGGTCCTTAGGAGGCATTATCCACAGCCACTCGGTCTTGTCGGGATTAAGTCTGAGTCTGTTCCTCCCCATCCAGATCTTAACGTCGTCCAGGCATTGGCACATTACATCAACTGCCTCCCTGAAGTCAGACGGGGTGGTAATGTACAGCTGGGTGTCGTCAGCGTACTGATGGAAACACACCCCATGCCTGCGGATGATCTCACCCAACGGTTTCATGTAGATGTTAAACAGGATGGGCGAGAGAACCGACCCCTGGGGCACCCCATATAGTAGGGGCCTGGTGGACGATCTCTGCCCTCCTGCCAACACCGACTGCATCCGATCGGCGAGATAAGAGGAGAACCACCGCAAAACGGTGCCTCCCACTCCCAACTCGCCGAGCCGATGCAGAAGGATACCATGGTTGATGGTATCGAAAGCCGCTGAGAGGTCAAGTAGCACCAGGATGGAGGAGTTCCCCCCATCCCGGGCCCGCCAGAGATCATCCATCAGAGCGACCAAGGCAGTTTCTGTACTGTAGCCGCGCCTGAAACCCGACTGATAAGGATCTAGATGATCTGTTTCATCCAGGAGCTGCAGAAGCTGGGTCACCACCACCACCACTTCTCTACAACTTTACCTAGAAAAGGTAAGTTGGAGACTGGACGGTAGTTTTTCAAATCGGCTGGATCCAGGGAAGGCTTCTTCAGGAGGGGTCGCACCACCGCAGCTTTTAATGACTGCGGTACGGATCCCTCTCGCAAAGAAGCGATGATCACCGCCTGGATCCAGCTGCGTGCCACCTCCCTGCTGGCCGAAACCAGCCAGGAGGGGCACGGGTCCAATAAACAGGTGGAGGTACCCATCGCTCCCATAGCCCTGTCCACATCCTCGGGAGAAACAGGCCCAAACTCTTCCCATAATGGTGGACTAAGACCATTTATATAATATATTAAAAGTAATAGCTAGATACAAAGATTAGATGGTGAAAGATGGTGACACTATGTATGTCTTAATGATATTACTATTGTTATTAGAATGGGGGATTGAAATATTAAACAATTAAATTAAATAAAGGTCTATATTTTAACATAAATATATATAATAACATTACAATTATATAAGTATGACTTAAATAACAAATAATATTAATATTATCACTACTACTTGTATTCAAAGAAATGATACCCAGATGCCTCACTGTTCATGTATTGATATTGATGTATATTTATATATGAAGCAACCTGGAACTAAGGAGAAACTTCCTAACCATAAGAACAATTAACCAATGGAACAGCTTGCCTTCAGAAGTTGTGGAGGTTTTTAAGAAAAGACTGGACAACCACTTGTCTGAAATGGTAGAAGATCTCCTGCTTGATCAGGGGTTGGACTATCAGACCTCCAAGGTCTCTTCCAGCTCTATTCTGATTGATTGATTTAAAATATCAGTGGTTCTCTGGAGCCCAAATGTATCCTTTGGGAAGACAAATTTCACAATATTAGATTGCTGCTAAAATACATTACAGAATAGTCCAGCATCAACATGAGTTTAAGATATAGAGAAGGGTTATATAGCTAATGATTTTATCTTAGTTTAAGGGATGCAAAATTTAATCATACTCCCAAGCACTTATACTTCAACCTCCTGGTCCTGCTGCCTTCCATTTTGTAAAAAAACCCTAGTTCAATAAATACACACACACATATATTCACAAAGAAAATGGGAGAGGATGGAATTCCTCAAAGCAAAGTATAAATAATTCTCAACTTGCAACCATTAATTTAGTGATTGAAGTTACAATGGCAGTGAAAAAAGTGCCTTATGGATCGATCCTTGCACTTATTACTGTCATAGCATCTTCACAGTCACATGATCAAAATTTGGGCACCTGGCAGATATTTTTGACAGTTGCAACATCCCAGGGTCATATAATCACCATCTGCAAATTTCCTGGCTTCTGACAAACAAAGTCAATGGGGAAGCTGGATTTGCTTAATGACTGCATGATTCACCTAACAACTTCAGTGATAACTATAGCAAAAAATATTTGCTATAGTTATCATAAATCAGATGTGACTCAATTAACAAGTGTCTTGCTTAGCAATTGTTTCCCAATTGTGGTCATAATTTGAGGAGTACCTATACTAGCTTTGTCACCACCCATATTTACAAGAATGCCGAGAGTCCCTAGCAATTCTTGAAAACTAGGAGTTGGTTGGGTAATTCTGGGAGCTAAATTGCACTCATCTTAAAGTTGCCAAGTTTGGAAAACAGGTGAGGGAGTTTGGATATTTGCTTTGGGAAGGAAGGAAGGAAGGAAGGAAGGAAGGGAAGGAAGGAAGGAAGGAAGGAAGGAAGGAAGGAAGGAAGGAAGGAAGGAAGGAAGGAAGGAAGGAAGGAAGGAAAAATTACAAAATAGGTTGGAGTATTGCATTACTAATTATACTCTCCCAATCTCATTTAATTATTTGATTAATGAGACTCGCTGAAGGATCACCTCCATATTTTCAAAACTGGAGGCATAAACAGAGGCATACATTTGTTAAAATTTAATTCAATTCAATAGAAGTAATAGTTTTTTATATACTTCAAAACAAACTTCTGCATGGTGAATGAAAATGAAATATTTTAAATGTGTCCTTCCATGGACTATTTGTATTCTCTTCAAATCTCTCTGAGAACTATGGAGGTATTGCTGACTAAACAGCTGTTTAATTGTAATCTAATACATATGGGACTGCAGTGGTGCAACATCTACTTTTAAACAGCAAACAATTCCTGATGCCACGGCCCAGGAATGTTGTGAGTTTAGAAAGACTGCGTGTTGGATAATTGACAGCACTCTTATAAACTCACAGACTAGAGTGCTGAAGGAAACACTATAATAACTAAACTGCTTTTAAATCAATACAGGGTTATGGATCTGCCACGAAGAGGATAGCAGTGGAGATGTGGATCCAATGACAGCAGCTCATAACTTCCTGACCACAAGGTATCAACAAAATTTAGAGAGAGCACTAACAATAAAATCTGTTTCTCTTCTTTGCCATTATAAATTTAATGAATAAAGCCACCCAGAGTCGCCTTATGGGTGAGATGGCCAGCATATAAATTTAATAAATAAAATACAACCAAATACAATAATTAAATTGCCAGAAGGGAACCCCACTCAACTGGACCCAAATACCAAAATTTACTGATGCTGCTAAAAAAATTAATATTTTTACACATGCATTTCAGTGTAAATATATTTGTGCACCCAGCCCACATAACACTGTTTATTGCCAACTGAGTCCAATAGAACAGAGTTCAAATATCTGAGCTACCAGAAGAGATATTCCAAGATCTTACTATTATAGCAATAGGCCATCCCAAACTAATATACAAGCTGCCAAATAAATTATGAACAATTACATACATTTGATCAGTATAACCTAATGTACATAATTAAGCATGCTGTATTTAAGAGATGTCTCCACTCAGCACACTGCTGTGCATTCTGTTTCTCTACCATCTGCTTATCTCTGGAGAACCAAGTTCTTCTGTTTTCAGAGTGCCCAAATAATTAATAATAGGAGTTTACATGAGCTCCAATCCTTTCATTCTGCTTTAATTAATTTAATAACCGCTAGCCTTTAATTCCTCATTCATAATCGCTAATGTGGTTTATAGTTACAATAGCCCAAGGAGGGTTGGAATTGTTTCTTTAACACAGACATTTAAAAAACACAAAAATCAAAGGCATCTTCTGTTGTTTGGCTTCCCCTCCCAACCGAGTCCAGAATTAGCCCTCCAGTAGAAACAAATTCTGCTTGGAGATGAGAAAAGTCACTTGAATTTTGGGACTAAAGTACTAAAACCTGTCCCTGGCAAGAAGCAATTCCCAAATAATTTGGCAAAAAGCTCTAATTTCTATATATTTTGGGGCAGTGGTGAAATCCAATGTTTTTAACTACCAGTTCTGTGGGTGTGGCTTGGTGGGCGTGGCAGGAGAAGGATACTGCAAAATCCCCATTCCCTCCCCACTCCTGGGGGAGGGATATTGCAAAATCTCCATTCCCACCCCACTCTGGGGCCAGCCAGAGGTGGTATTTGTCAGTTCTCCGAACTACTCAAAATTCCCGCTACCGGTTCTCCAGAACCTGTCAGGGGGATTTTATAAAAAGAGTTTTCTCTTGTTTCTCTCATGAATTTGTGTCATTTCCTCCCCTCCTTGTTTTTATAGTTATCTTCTAGTTGTGATTTATGTGTTCCTTTCCCTTTGATGGAAATAGAAGGAATTGGGGCATGCATAGGGAAGGGTCAAAAAAGTTAAGATAGCTGCCACAACAGTTGTTTTTTTTAAAAATCATAATATGTGTAGGTTTTTTTACTTTTTTTATAACTTGTAAGCTGCCCAGCATCACCTTATAGGGGAAATGGGGAGCGTAACAATTTAATAAATAAATAAACTGAAGCCTTGTGCAAATGTAAAAAAGGGGTGCAGTTTTGATCCCATCATTAGTGCCATCTTGACCTTTTTCACAAAATCTCTGCAAATGCCCCGTTATGAGTATAGCAGCAACCAGCGGTAGGTTGCTCCCGATTCAGCCCGGTTCTGCGAATTGGTAGCGGCTGTGGTGGGAGGCTCCGCCCACCTGCCAGGGATGCTACTGTGCATGCGCAGAAGCATCACACGTGCATGCATACACGTGCGCAAACCAGTAGCAACATGTTTTAGAACCCACTACTGGCAGCAACCCAGGGTAACACTGCATCAGATGATCAAGGATTAGTGCCATCTTGACCTTTTTCACAAAATCTCTGCAAATGCCCCATTATGAGTATAGCAGCAACCAGCGGTAGGTTGCTCCCGATTCAGCCCGGTTCTGCGAATTGGTAGCGGCTGTGGTGGGAGGCTCCGCCCACCGGCCAGGGATGCTACTGTGCATGCGCAGAAGCATCACACGTGCATGCATACACGTGCGCAAACCAGTAGCAACAGGTTTTAGAACCCACTACTGGCAGCAACCCAGGGTAACACTGCATCAGATGACCAAGGATTAACTTTTTCTTGATCAACAAACCTCTTTAAACCTTTAATAACAATTTGCATTTATTATTTGCTGTTAGGGGAAAAAAAACTGCCCGCCAAATCTTAGTTGGGAGAAGTGTCAAGTGCTAGGATTCTGCACATCTTTCAATTTTCCTCCTTACAGAGAATGACTAATGTGACTTAAAGGATTGCTATCTTCGCTGCTTTTTAATCTGATAACTTTATTCTTCTGGCTTGACAGTGTCATCAGTATGTTGGGGATAAAATGACATACTTTTCTTTCATGTCCATTTTCATGAGTGTCAAAAAAGAGCTCCATTTCAACTTTTTCCCATTTCCTCCAGCATCCCCTGCAAAAGTATATTTGTCTCTTGGTGTCCTTTTTATTCTTCAGCTGCTGCTGCTGCTTCTCAGCAACCTTAGTATTTTCTTCCCTTCATTAAACTTGGCTTTTGTTGCTTTCCCACCCTTCAATCGGATTGTCTGGGCCTCTCTGGGTGATTTGGTCAATCTTGCACAAGCCATCTTGGGAAGGGATGGCATCGTCAATATCTTTTAAGCAATTGCCTGGGTTGCCACAGCCAATCTGAGTAAATGGCAGCCTCAGACAAATGACAACAGAAGCAGGGATGGCTAAGAGAAACAGCTCCGCCAAGGGAACTCAAGGGCAATCCTGAATCCCAGGCAGAGGGTGGGAATTTGAAGGGAAGAATCAGTATTTCAGATCTGTCAAGTTATTGTTTTAAAAAAGGAATGTTATTCCAAATAACAAAAGAATAATATATCTATCCCAGTTGCAGGATCAGGGCCCACCCATTTTTTTTACTACTACTACTACTACTACTACTACTACTACTACTACTACTACTACTACTACTACTACCAACAACAACAACAACAACAACAACAACAACAACAACAACAGAGTTGGAAGGGACCTTGGAGGTCTTCTAGTCCAACCCCCTGCTTAGAATATTTCATTATCTATCTTGTTCAGTGGTGAAATCCAAATTTTTTTTTACTACCGGTTCTGTGGCCGTGGCTTGGTAGGCATGGCGTGGCAGGGGAAGATACTGTAAAATCACCATTCCCATCCCACTCCAGGGGAAGGATACTGCAAAATCCCCATTCCCTCCCCACTCTGGGGCCAGCCAGAGGTGGTATTTGCCAGTTCTCCGAACTATTCAAAATTTCCACTACCGGTTCTTCGAACAACTCAAAATTTCCACTATTGGTTCTCCAGAACCTGTCAGAACCTGCTGGATTTCACCCCTGATTTCTTGTCTTATAATTGGGACCAAAATCTCAGTTGTTGAAAGAAGCAATCACTAAGCAAAATGCCCACGAGCTGCTTCAACTGGCAACTGCTATCCTGTCACACCTGGTTGTGGTCATTCAGCAATTTCTGAGTTCTTAAGCATACAGAACAAAAGAGCTACCTGCTGTCTGGGTAATTCTGGGAATTCAAGTCCAGACATCTTTAGATGACTAAAGTGCGAAAGAGGAAGGACCAATTTTGAGCCAACGCATAGTGATGACTACTGTTATCTTTGGAGCAATTCCTTCATCAAAATCTTTCTTCTTCTTCCAAATACGTGACTTATATTTCACTCTTTTATGTTTTCATTATAAAATATACATCCCCCTCAGAGAGAGAACATTCCTACAGAAAACACTGCCAACCATCACACAAATCTGTAAAATACAGCAGTATTTTCAATATATGGCTTTATTTTTAAAAAGTCTCAATTATATATAATAAGCAGTACTATCAGTATTTAATTGTCACTGCTCATTAGAAAATTCCACTTTAGTTTCTCTTAAACAGAGGCTCAACAGAAAATTGCTATCTATCGTAGCAAATTTTAATATTTTGCTGGGTGAGAGTAAATAGCTGTAGCTGTTGGTTTATTCTAATTTTGCTTGCTATGGATATCATTAATCCACTTCAGCAAGGCATTATCCTCTAAGAGGAAGTAGCCTGTGGTATTTCAAGGCCTATCTCATTGTAAAAAAATAGAAAAATATCTAGCTGCACACCTCTCATATGGATAAAAATGCAAGGGAAATTAGTGCATATTACGGTAGTAATTAGGGAAAGAAGCATATAATAACAGACGAGAAAGAGAGAGAAAGATTGAGAGAGACAGAGAGATGAATGGTAGATTTATCATTTTACTTTTGTTTTATATATTATGTTATTCTATCTGCATTTCTCAGATAAAGATTTCTAAAACTTTATTTATTTATGGATATAAAGATTTCTAAACATTTATGACATTTGTGGGTAGATTTCTAAACGTTCCTTTATGTTACCATAACTATTTATATACCATATAACTATCAGCCGCCCAGAGTCCTTTGGGAGTTGGGCGGCAAATAATAAATAAATAAATAAATAAATAAATAAATAAATAAATAAATAAATAAATAAATAAATAAATAAATAAATAAATAAATAAATAATTCTAAAATCTAAATGCCATAGTTGGGTGCTTCTGAGTAAGTGAAAAGTTTGCATATTCTTTTATGTAATTCTGGTTGGAGCTAGAACTAGCTGCAAGCTGGAAGTTGATATGCATTTTTTTAATTCCCACAAGGACAGCTAGGATTACCTTTTATGTTTTTAAACACATGTTTGATCATTAGTGGTTTTTTACCTTAAAGAAAGTATTACCGTATTTTTCGGAGTATAAGATGCACCTTTTTACCCCCCAAAAGTGGGTGAAAACTTGGGTGGGTCTTATACACCGAATGTAGCCCCACCCACCCACCCACCCCCACCCTTTGGCCTCTGTCTTCCAGCAATTTACCTGTGACAGATGTGAGAATTAATCTCACAGAGGTGATGTTTGATCTTTTCCCGGACATCAGATATTAGAAAAGAAACCTCAGTTTAAAAGTCTAAGTAAAAATATTTATTTCGGTACAAAAACAATAAATCCTCATTTGTTTACATCTCTAATATAGATGTGCATCTTCTCTCAATGGAAGACAGAGCAAGAAGGGAAAAAAAAGGAGATTGGAATGCACACATGCGTACAAGAACATATCAATCACGTGCTCAGGAATAAACCATTATATTAGATAGGGATGCATCTCCCTGCATATACATGTAACAGGCAATAATCACACCGTGACAACCTGTTTGCAGCAAACAGGGAAGAGCCTATTAAGACAAGCAAGTCAGTAGCAGCTTCCCGATCCCCAGCTGATTTGCCACGTGCTAAAATGAAAGTGAAACTGAAACTGCAAAGAGGCAAATAGCTGGGAGAGACACGCAGATTTTTATTTTCTGCTGAACTGGATGCAAGGGGGTAAGTGAATAACTATAAATGTCTGTAGAATGTTCAAATTATTAGACTTATTTTTTAAAGACTGCTTTATTATTGTTCTAGAGCCAGGGGTCTCCAACCTTGGCAATTTTAAGACTTGTGGACTTCAACTCCCAGAATTCCACAGCCAGCAAAGCTAACAAAGCTGGCTGTTGAATTCTGGGAGTTGAAGTCCACAAGTCTTAAAGTTGCCAAGGTTGGAGACCCCTGTAAATCTAGATAACTTAATAAAATAAAGAAGCTTTTTTAAAATAAATGCTTGCTCTGAAGAGGCCCAGTACCATTGTATCTTCTTTTAAATAATAGAGAATAATGTATACTTCCAGAAATTTTAACAGCTCTGTACAAGTATAGTCTGAAATGTAACAGTGTCCTGTTTAGTATTCGAGTTAAATCCTGACTTACCTTGGAGTAGATCTATTTAAATAATTGGGAGGAGTCAGTGTGACTACATTTAAGAAAACTTTCTGGCATAATGTACATTTCTCCAGTTCTTTGCTATTTCTATGGGTCAGGCACACATGCACAGCAAACAGTGTATATCATCTGTGCTGTTTGCTGTTTGGCAAATTGCTTGGAGGCAGAGGCTTTTTTCCCTTGTTTTCCTCCCCCAAAACTAAGGTGCATCTTATACTCCGGGGCATCTTATACTCTGAAAAATACGGTAGTTTCTATTTTATATCACAATCTACATATACAACTGATGCTTTGCTAACTTTCTAGCTTCCCTGTTATCTCAAATAATTAAAAGTGAGTCACAACAGTCCATTAAAAGTAACAATTATATGTGTATCAGTGGTGGGATTCAATTTTTTTTACTACCAGTTCTGTGGGCATGGCTTGATGGGCATGACTTGGTGGTCATGTGAGTGGGTGGGCGTGGCTGGTCATGTGAGTGGGTGGGCATGGCCAACTTGATTGGTCTCACTCTTAGGAAATTTCTCCTTAACCCAACTCACAATAAAATAGCACAATAAAATAGCACTGTTCCAATATTTGGAATATAATAGAATAGAATAGAAATAGAATAGAATAGAATAGAATAACACAGTTGGAAAGGACCTTGGAGGTCTTCTAGTCCAACCCCCTGCTTAGGCAGAAAACCCTACACCACTTCAGACAGATTATCCAATCTCTTTTTAAAAACTTCCAGTGTTGGAGCATTCACAATTTCTGAAGGCAAGTTGTTCCACTGATTAATTGTTCTGTCAGGAAATTTGACAGATTTCCTACAAAAATGAGGGAGTCAATCGATTTTCCAAAGCACCAAAAGGCACAACATGAAACAATGGATGGAAACTAACCAAAGAGAGCAGCAACCTAGGACTAAGGAGAAATTTCCTAAGGGTAAGACCAATCAACCAATGGAATAGCTTGCCTTCAGAAGTTGTGGGTGCTCCATCACTAGAGGCTTTCAAAAAGAGTGAGGGAAGTACACCCCAAAAGGACAGTGCCAGGAACCACTAAAACAATGCAAAAAACTAAAAACAGCCATTCCCCTTTTTAAAAAAAGTCTACTCTAAAGCAAACCCAGCAGCTGAGAGGAAAACTAAGAGCAGCTGCTCAGACTAATTGAAAGCCTGGGCATGCTGCCAAAAGCCATTAACTCTTCCAACTCTATTATTCTATGTCCGTGGTGGCGAACCTGTGGCACGCGTGCCACAGGTGGCACGCGGAGCCATAGCGGCCGGCACGCGAGGGTTGCCCACCGGCAAACCGGAAGTGTGGAAAAACGCACTTCCAGTTTGCCGGTGAGCTGTTTTTTTTGCACTCCGGAGGGTTCAGGGAAGCTCCCTGAAGCTCCGGAATGCAGAAAACTACAAAACAGACAAACCGGAAGTGCACTTTTCCGCACTTCCGGTTTGTCCGTTTTGTAGTTTTTTGCATTCCGGGGCTTCAGGGAGCTTCCCTGAACCCCCCGGAGTGCAAAAAACAGCACACCGGCAAACCGGAAGTGCGTTTTTTCCGCACTTCCGGTTTGCCCGTTTCGTCGTCTCAGGCTCCGGTAAGGCCTTTGCGCAGGGTGGGGGTGTGTGCGCATGCACAGGGGGCAGCATGGGGGGTGTTGTGCGCATATGTGGGGGAAGGGAATGGGTGTGGGCATGCGAGCGCGCGCGAGCGCCCGCCCCCTTTTTGGCACGCAAGCCTAAAAAGGTTCACCACCACTGTTCTATGTTCTCTAAGTTCTAAATTGGATGCTTCACAGCAGAAGCAATACAGCTGGCTGGACCACGCATGCATTAAATTCATTGCCTATATGATCAAGCTGCATCATTGTCCCCTCCTGTATCTTTTCTCTCAGGGAGAAACAAGAAGTAGCCAACACTGCAGCAGCTATAAAAGGTCTTGGGAAACTCCAGGGAGTATCAGCTGATCACAGAATTGTTACTTAATACTCTTTATAATGAAAATGTTTGTAATCTTGTCCTTCTTCCTGAAGGGAGGAGGTTAATCCCATCCCTAGATGGGTGATTGATGGGTTTCCCTGCCCTAATCCTGTCAGTTTCTGTTGTTTATTGACTTGATTAAGTGTGTATCGGCTGCATTCCAGCTGCAACTGTTAAGTGGAGCTATTAACTGAAGGGAGAGAGAGAGAGAGAGAGAGAGAGAGAGAGAGAGAGAGAGAGAGAGAGAGAGAGAGAGAGAGAGAGAGAGAGAGAGAGAACTCTTTCTTGCACTTTCTCTGAACTGCATAAGCCATTTGCTAACGGTTCAGGCGAACCGGTGAGAACCAGTTGAATCCCAACTGTGATGTGTATAAATCTAATCAGCAATTCCAAAGCATTAATGATTTCATAAGGTTTTCTTATTAAAAATGCAAATAACCATTTATCTACAAATCACAGATAACAAATTCATTCACTGGATATTTTTTCCCTTTAAAAAATAGTTTCTGTTCCTCCATCCTATTGCCAAGGAGAAATAATGATACATTTGTACTCGATGCATTTGGTATTTCTTTTAATTTTATACTTTTGTCATACTTCTGGTAGATAGAAGTAATGTTGCAGCTTGTCAAATTAGCTTGGAGTGAAGAGACCAATAATGTGAGAAGAAACCAAGAGCTGGAGGCTTGCATTCATTTTCACACATTTATCTTTCAGAAGTGCTTTATGCTGCAAAGTAGACATTTTCTACCCCCCCCCCCTCATTATGGTTTCACTAGGAAAGAATTTTATGTATGTATGTACCAGTAGTGGGTTCCTGCCGGTACGGTTAATAGCTGTTGTTCAGCACAGAGCTAAAGACGCTGCTGTCGTTCGCGGCGCGGGGGCTTTCCCCAGGCGCTGCCGCCGCCCGCATGGATGCCGCCAATTGCGTTCTTTTGCCCTCTGCGCATGCACAAAGCGTTCTGCATGCGCAGAGGGCAAAAGAATGCAATTGGCGGCGTCCATGCGGGCGGGGAAAGCACCCGGGGAAAGCTCCCGCGCCGCGAACGGCAGCAGCATCTTCAGCTCTGCGCCGAACAACAGCTATTAACCGTACCGGCAGGAACAGGCAGGAACCCACCTCTGGTATGTACACACACATACACACAGACATAGAGAGACAGAAAGACAGAGAGACAGAGAGAATGCAGTTCAGGATTTAAGAAACGTGAACATAATGCTGTATTGAATTGTTAGGATTTTCTCCAGCACAATTTCAACACATCTTGAATTGAGATTTGGAATATTTTCTTCGTTATAAATTAAGAAAAAAGGAGTGAGAACAGAGTAAGATTTAAAATATGCAACAGCAACAGAAAATAAATGCTATGTGAGATCCTGAATCTATTGATTTGTTACTACTATTTGACAGGTCCAAATGTTATTTCTGCTTTCACACAGGAATATACTGACTAGCAATCTATATATATAAAAGCCAAATCCACTCACTCATCATGAAATCTCCAGAATCGTAAAGCCTATAAACATGAAATTCTTCACTTTGTAACATCTCTAAGAATAGTGACATGGCTCAGGTGCTTCGAGAAGCTAAAGTTATCGTATGGTATGAGTGCACCATGACTCACAAATGAGATATTGAGGCTCTAAACAGGACATTAGGGACAGCAACCATTTTATGGGTGGAGTTATGGTGCTTTTGGCTGGTGACTTCAGACCGACGTTGCCTGTTGTGCCACCAGGGACACATGCAGATTAAGTCAAGGCCTGTCTCAAGTCATCCATTTTATGGCTCAATGTCAAAGTCCTGTCCTTGAGAGTTAACATGTGTGTCCATCTTCACTGTGATTTGAGGGAAGAAGAGTTTTCTAACTTATTACTTGATATTGGTGATGGCAAGCTTTTGGAAGAGGAAGGAAGAATAACTGTTCCAAGTAATCTTTGCAATGTTGTGAGAGATCTGATCAGCTTGACTGACAGAATATACCCCAACATTCATCAGGCTGGAGTGGATTGCACTTCATGGCTGAGGGAAAGAGCTATTCTCATTCCAACAAATGACTCAGCCAACAGCAACAACAACTTTTTGCTGGAGAAGCTGTCCACTGAGCATATGAAGTATGAATCTATGGACTCGGTAATGGAGGTTGAGGATGCTATACATTACCCTGTGGAATTATTGCATACTCTCAACCCACCAGGATTACCACCTCATGTCCTCTACCTCAAGGTTGGCGCTCCAATCATGCTATTACGCAATCTAAGCCCTCCGAAACTGTGCAATGGCACCAGGCTTCAGGTGAAGACTCTGTACAAAGACGTAATTGAAGCCACGATTTTCACAGGTGTCAGTCAGGGAGAAACCATTTTCATCCCCTGAATTCCTCTCATCCCATCAGACTACCACTTTGAGTTCAAACGTCTACAATTTCCCGTTAATCACCATCACCATCAATAAGGCACAGGGACAGACTTTGAAAGTGGCTGGTGTGCATCTGAGGAGTGACTGTTTCTCCCATGGCCAGTTGTATGTGGCGTGCTCCAAAGTCAATTCACCTGACAGCCTGGTCATCCTCCAGCCAGAGAGCAAAACCAGGAATGTTGTTTACAGGGGGTCCTGAGCAATTCATCTGAGGGAGGAATTGAAAGTCTATGGTATGCAAGTTATTAGCCTGGCTACGTAGACCAAAAGGCCAGGGGTGCTGATAGGATTAAAGGGTTTAAACCCATCTATTTTATTGTTGTTAGATTTACAATAATGTCTTAATCTGTAACAGAAATTTAGCTTACCATCTCTAATGAAATAATACAGTGCCTTTTTAAACTACTCATTAATTTTCAAGCTTTAAGTGTCAATTTATCAAGCCCGATCACATAGTTTCATAGCAAAGCACGGGTATCCAGCTAGTATTTATTTTATTTATTATTAGGTTCTTCTATGCCGCCCTACTCCCTAAGGACTCAGTAAATAAATAAATAAATAAAATCAGACCCTTACCTGTTAAACTAATAAGATCAAGAATTAGATTCAATATAATTGTGATATCCATGCAGGGCATTTGATTTTCACCCTATCTCCTCATCATCCTAATCATTAACATTATCATACCAATTCCATCATGTCATTCCTAAATACTCAACTAAAAAGCAATTTATTGGGTAACACTGCCTACATAGCATTATTGTAAATATCAGGTTTAAACTCCATATTCTGAATTTCTAAATGATGACTAATTATGCCTTTATAAGAGTATAGAAACTGCTGAATTACATAATATTCCATTGGAATTTTATAAGCAAAAAGATAGCTGGTCCAAGCACTAGGAAAATGGATGGTGTTATTTTAGATGGTAAATGCAGAGTTGTGTGAAGGTAGCCTTCCCCTATTAAAGGACAAAATTGTATGCAGCACATTTCCTACTCTGTAACCCCTAAATTAACAAGCTGGCTGCATACTCAGTCAAAATAGAGGGATTTCAAGAAGGCATCCAGAAACATTGAGTGTTTGTGAAAGGTTCAGGGTTGTGATTTTCATTTGAGGCATTCATTTGTTTGGAGGGCACCATGATGGGAGGGAAGGATGTATGGAAGTGCTGGGAATGCTGGAAGATCTAGAAATATCCTTTTTTGTTTTGAATATACATCAGTATCAATACATGAACAGTGAGGCATCTGGGTATCATTCATTTGAATACAAGTAGTAATGATAGTATTAATATTATTTGTTATTTAAATCATACTTATATAATTGTAATAATATTCTTATACATATTTGTATTAAAATATAAGCCTTCATTATTTAATTGTTCAACATTTTAGTCCCCCACTCTAATAACAATAACGGTATCATTAGAGCATACATGGTATCACCATCTTTCAACCTCTAATCTTTATGTCTAGCTATTACTTTTAATATATTATATAAAATATGCATTATAATATTCCCCCTATTTTTTGTGTCTGCCTCTATTCTAGCTCCCAGTAAAGCCAGTCTTGTATTACAAAACATTTCCTCTATCCATCATCTCTTGTCCGTTTTAATATTTCAATTCTTATTCGTTTTTTGACTTGCCTCCCAAATTCCTCCCTTGGGTCTTTTTCTCTATCTACAGCTTTCCTGTTTAATTTAAGTATTTCTTCCATCTCTACTATCTTTTGCTGCCAAGCCTCCAGAGGATCTACCCAACTCTCCATTTTCTTTTCAAAGATATCTTTCTGTTTATCTAGTATCATTTTTGGTCTTTTAGCATGTACTTTCCCTGAATTGCTTCAGTAATTTTTATTACTTTCTCCTTCTTATCTTCTTGTCTTGTTTGTTTATTTAGTTCTGTCTTTTCACTGCCCCAAAGTCTCAATTATCTTTGCCCTGAGACAGTCGATCTGGAAACCATTTACTCAGTCCTATTGTTGCTCCTCCATGAATACAGTAATATAGTTCTTTATGTCCCACAGTTAGTCAATTTAGCTCTTTTTAGGTAATCCAGGAAAACTTCCAAATGTCTCCTTAAGTCCCCGCTATAAGTTCAATAATAACTCCTGATATTTAAAAGTCACTTTACTTAGATGTCTTCTGTATTTTCAATGTTAGAGCTCCAGTAGTCATGGAATAGATAAGTATAAAGCAGTAGATAGATAGCACAGCAGTCCTCCAGGTGTTATTTCCACTTTCTCCTCTGTCTTATCAGTATTTTTCTCAGGGTTGTAGGAATATAATGTATTCCATTCACCAGTAGATGGTGCCTTCCATTTAACTTCAATGATGCATAGATTCTAACAAATTATGTTTGTATTTATTCAAACAAATAATCAAAATTCTTACAAGTAAGTCCAGCATTTTAAAATGCCTTATTGCCAATAAAAATTAGAAATCCAATCTTTCTGTGTTTTTAAAGGTTTTGCACTCTCTTCTTAATATCCTTTTCTTTTCTTTCGGATCAACGATTTTTCTCTCTGTAATTGTTCACCACTTTAACAAACTCTTCAAAGAGTCCCTTTTCCAGAATTTATTTACTTTAGAGTAGGTTTCAGATTAAAAAAAAATCACCTCATCCAGTTCCAGTCACTGTTCATCTACACTTCTTCAGCACAGTCTTTGTTTCTTCAGCTGCCCCAGCTTCATGGCAGTCATAATGGCTGCCACTCCTCTTCGTTGTCAGCTGAGAGGGAATTAGCCCTGGATCAAGCAGGAGAGCCACTGCTCTCCACAACCTGCAGGGCACCACTCTTTGTCAACCCTACAGGGTGACTTTAGTCCCTTATGGGCCCCTCCATCGAAGGGATTTGGCGCGAGTTTGCAGAGCCCTGCTTTTCATATCCGTTAGCATCGCGATGTCAACCGCTATCTAGAAATATCCTTAACCAGATAACACCATCTGCTGTTTTACTAATAATCAGCTTGTTTGTAAATAGGAGTTAGGAACAGAACTAGTTCTTTTTTTTAAAGTCACACTCAATTTCACAACTTTTTTTTGCCACAGTTGTTAAGTAATTCACTGCAGTTAATAATGAATCATGCAGTCATTAAACAAATCTGGCTACCCCTCCCCCCCTTAACTTTGCTTTTTGGAAGCTGATTTAGAAGGTTGCAGCAGCAATCACATAACCCCAGAACATTATAACTATTGTAAATACCTGCTGCTGGTTAAGCACCTGAATTTTCATCATATGGCACTGAGGATACTGCAATAAATATAATTGCAAGGACTGGTTATGACATTTTTCAGTGTTGTTGTAACTTTGAATGGTCACTAAGATAATCTAAGTTGAAGTCCACCTGTAGTTTATTTTTTTTGTTTAAGAAAATTTATATGGCCACCCAACTTATTCTCAGTAACTCCAGGCAGCTTATAAAACAATAAAAAGCAATAACCCAACCACATCCCTGGTGACAACAATCAGTCACTGAAACTAGTTGATGGGCTCCATCCCACTCTGGGGTACCCAGGCCCATTGGCAGAACCAGATCTTAAGGGCCTTGCAAAATAATGTCAAGTAGGTGCCAATCTGATCTCCGTGGGGATAATGTTCCACAGGGATGGAACCACAATGGAGAAGGCCTTCTTAGTCCTGCTAGTGGACCTCATTATGAAAAGGGATCTGTAACATTCTCTGCCTTCCCACTCTGATGGGTCGGGTAGATCAGAGTTCCCCAACATTTTTGGCTTTGTGGTCTGGCCGGGGGGGTGGGTTCTATGTGAATAGCCAGCAAGCGTGCACACCCAGAGATCCATTTGGGTGAGTGGCGTGCATGTGCATCTGCCACTCACACCAATGGAGCACACGTGCATGCGCTCACCCATTTCCGCAGCTGGGTTACAATCCTCTCATAGTCCACTAGTGAGTTGTGGACCTCAGGTTGTGGACCCCTGGGGTTGATGTACCTAGGAAAAGATGGTCCTTCAAATAACCTGGCCCCAGGCCATATAGGGCTTTAAATGTGAAAACCAGCACCTTAAATTGGACCCAGAAGCAAATCAGCAGCCAATGCAGCTCCCATAGGAGAGGTGACACATGTGCACATCTAGGTCTGCACAAAACCATGCAGGCTGCTGCACTTTGACCATTTGAGGCCATCAGATACTTTTCAAGGACAGCTCCATGTAGAACATGTGAGGGATTCTAAGTAGGTTTTGTGGTGCTTTTCTTAAAATTGGAAATGTGTTTGTGCAGTGGTGGGTTCCTACCGGTGCAGTCCACTCTACAGTACCAGTAGCTGCCAGCAGATGGTGCTATTTGCACGCGACAGCTCTGGCGCCGTCTTCGCCAGTCTGTTGCGTGGCGCCATCTTTTTTCTGGAATTTTTGGGCTAATTTTGCTTCCTGCGCATGCGCAAAAGCAAAATCTCGCAAGGGGATGTCTGTGCGTGTGAGATTTCGGTGATTTTTTGCTTCCGTGCATGCAATGAAGGAAAGAAAGTGCCAAAATTGCATGCACGCAAGTGTCCCCTCATGAGATTTTGCTTCTGCGCATGCGCAGGAAGCAAAATCGCACAAGAGTGCACGTGCGTGTAGCGAGCACGCACCAAAACATGGTGATGCACGTGCAGCGCACTGGTATCACAAAGAAGAAGCAACCCACCCCTGTGTTTGTGTCTCCATACATACATATAGGCATACAGAGACTTCCATATATTAAGGCAGTGTTTAATTTTTTTTCTTTTTTTGATTTAAGAAGTTGCTTTTATGTTCTCCCTTATGCAGTGATAGGCAGCAGAGCCATGATTTTTGTGTGATTATTTCCCATGAAACCTGGATAAAATTCATATTAATACTAAGGATTCCTCTTGCTGAAACTCATTGAGGAGCTAAATGAATGTGCTAACAAAACCACCATGGGGAGGGAGCATGAAAGCAGCAAAGGAGGCACCATTGTTCATTTGTTGTAATAGTGATGGATGGTCCTTGGCCATAGAAAGGGCTGTTATTGCAACCTGCCTGACAGCCAGCGTTGAAATTTTTGATCTACTAGCCTTTTGCTTCTTCCGTAGATTGCTCACGGTAAGAAATCCAAGTAGAATTTTTGCAAGATATAAAATCATCTTGATAGAGGTATTTCTACCCTAATTGTTTTGAAACAAAAAAAAAATCTTTGCAGAAAGAAAGAGAAATATATTAATTTCGGTGGAGTTCTCTCACAATATCTTGGGAATCAGGAATTTCACAGCTATGTTTGCTGAATCAGACCATTGGTTTCTTGAGCCCAGTATTATGTACACTTTATTGGCAGAGGTTTTTCAAGGTTTCTGAAGCAGCTTTGTTGATATATTGACATCATACCAAAAAGTCAAAGCCAGTCTAAGAATTTTGAGAGATGAGAAAAGAAGCCAACAATCTTTATGTAGTTCCATTCCTTTTGGATTAAGTGATTCCTTACATTTTTCTCTCTTTGTAAAAATATGACAAATACACTTTTTAACCAGAGGTGGGTTCCTAGCGGTTTGGACCGGTTCTGTAGAACCGTTAGTAACTTGGTGGCCTGGGTCGCTGGAACCGGCAGCGACCCAGGCCTGCCACGCCCCCGATCCAGTTCTCTCGGCGGCGCCATAGGTGCCGCCATCTTGATTTTTGCTTCTGTGCATGCGCAGAAGTGTTTTTTATTACTGCACATGCGTGAGCATCGCATCCCTGAGTGAACCGGTGGTAGCAGAATCCTGAACCCACCCCTGCTTCTTACATGTAGTCCTTGACTTACAAATGTGATTTTATGACCATTTGGAGTAAAGATGGCCTGAGAACAGGTGCTTTTCAGCCTGTAAAGCACTTCCAACTATCATTAAATGTCACAATCCCCCAGTCATTTGAGCACATTTTAGGCACTTGCAAACTGGCTCGCCTTTTCAAACAGTTGCAACATCCTTTAGCTTACATGATTGCAATTTATGACTTTTTTTTAGAGCTTTTTTGTGTGGCAAAAAACATTTATTAGGAAAAGTGGGTTCATTTAAAGACTGTACCATTCACTTATGCATGAATTGCTTAATGACTGCAGTAGTTCACTTGCCCACCACAAAAAAAAAGTCAAAAAATTGACTCTGGTCATGCAGCTACCTTGATTGGATTTCTGCTCCCAATTGTGGCCAAATGTCAAGAACTGCAATTGATCACTAAGGAAGACACTAATAAACTAAGTAAAATTTGTGTATATTTTATTTAAGAATGACCATCCCATAATGTCTGATTCATAATGCTCATGTCTTAATGATTTCTTTGAACTGAAACTGCAATAAATAGCAAAATATGCAAATCTTTGAATAATCTCCTTTTTATGAAGGTGACAGCAGACATATATAAATGCTGAAAGCCAAGCTAAGGGATGCACAAGGAGTTTGTCTGCTATGTAACAAATGATTTACTCTGGATGGATTGGGGGAGACCTGACCAATGTATCACTTCTCAGCTCTAAAAAAGGGATACCTGGGTGTATTAACTGTGGAACTATTTATAATAAATGAGTTTATTTTGGGTGTGAAACCAGGAAAACGGTTTGACATGAACCTGACACATCAAAAAAGAAATCAAGATGAAAAACACATTTTTGATCAAAAATAAGCCTAGGTTTGGATTCAGATGCACCTACTTTTAGACTTCTATATTTAAAGAAGATAATCACAAATTCTTCTTCAAAACATCCAAACCAAAAAGGATGCCACCCCCTACTGTGCCTGTGAATTACACTCATTCCTGCCACTGAGCCACAAAACAGTTTCTCAGTTTCAATGGAATTGTGAATTATGAAAAAAAAAAGAACTGCCTTTTCCTCTTGAGAAATAACCATGAAAAACCCAATTCAAGTATGGAGATATGTATGTATGTATGTATGTATGTATGTATGTATGTATAGAATCAGGCTTCCAAATACTTTCCTTTTCAATATTGAATATTAGTTATTTTTATAAAAATCAAAGAATAATGTTTCCAATTGTTTTGTATGAGCGGTTCCTGTTATAAATCCTGATTCCCCCCCCAAAAAAACAGCCTCCATTTCCTCTGAATGAATATTGCAAGTGAATTCAAATGTATTTTCTTCCCTGCAGGGGTTTATCCTTCACTGCAGGCTCAACATTCTCTAGAAGTTTCATACATCACAAATGGCAGGTGATGTAGACTGTTCCTGTAACTTTACTATTTTTTAATTTCTAGTTTATTTTTCTAAAAATCTAAAAAAAAGGATGTTTAATAAAATTCCCACCCATATATTTTATTTTGGGAATATCATTAGAAGAATCCTCAAAGAAAATCGACTCTTCTATGTTTCTGGCATTATGTTTCTGGGTGTCTATGCTGAAACATATAGACAATCAAGACTTTTTTTCTTTCCTTTTTTCAAAATATAACGTCCAACTTGAAGAATACTAATGTTAATTACTAAGTTTGGTTTCACTAGTGTTGTTATTTGAGCTGTTTGGAAGAATGGCAGGATGTATACTTTAAATAACTTTTGAAATACATATAATTAGAATTTGGGGAGGCTTCTAAATTAGGTTTTTGATATTTTCACCAGGCTCAAGATTGACTCAGCCTTCCATCCTTCTGAGGTCGGTAAAATGAGGACCCAGATTGTTGGGGGCAATATGCTGAACTCTGTAAAACCGCTTAGAGAGGGCTGTAAAGCACTATGAAGCGGTATATAAGTCTAAGGGCTATTGCTATTATTGTTATTGTTATTGTTATTGTTGCACTTTTGCACTAACAGTTCAAGCATTTCTTAGCAAGTATCATCAATCCTTACATTTCACAAGAAGGAATCCAACTTTACTTAATAAGCCGATTCACCCTCTTTTCCAGAGAAAATTATGTTGCTTCTTCTGTTCTAATATGTTGTGTGGGAGTTACTCAACCTATAGAAGAGCTGTACAACAGGGAAATAACATTCCACAATTGTTCTCAAGTAGTTCAGAATTTAGCCCAAATATTTTTCCATTAAATTGAAAAAAAAATCTGTTCCAGTCTACATTTCTAAAGGTGTGACTAAGTTGCAGGAGCAACTTCCAACTTCCTTCTGACTTATTGATTGATTGATTGTGGGGAGTTGGCGGAGAGAATGGGAAATGACAATCATATGTCCCTGGTTATGCAGCAGCATAGCAGCAGCCCATTGCCAAATTTTAATCTCACAGGAGTCATAGGTCCCAGATTTTGGATGAATTCTTTAAATTAGTCCATTTAAAGTATGTTGATTTAAATAATTGTTGCCATATGTTGCACAGATTTACCGAATTAAAGGTTGCAAACAATCAAATCTGCATAAGAATTTTAGTTGCATATAGATTAAGGGCAGTCAGTGGCCTTTCATGTGTATGTATTTATAGATGCAAAGGAAGTACACTGCTTGCCTTCCATTCGGCCTATTTCCAGTTTTTTAAAATTCATTTTGCATTACCCTCTTCCCCATCCACTATTATAATTATATGAAAAGGATGAATATGATTAACCCTAGCTGATCTAGCTAACTGTTTCCAATAATAGAATTTACCTAAAGTTCTTAAATTTTTTGGGGGAAATATATTTAATTGATTAACAACTACTAATAAACTGGCTTAGTAGTGTTCACACACAAACAAATCTTAAAGCAGTCCCATTCCTGGATGCTATATCCACCATGAGGGAGAAGGGGCATTGGTTATACCTGATATGCCTCTTCTCAGAAAGGTTGATATAGCATCCAGCCCCACCCAGTACTGTCAACGTCGACTGTTGATTTCGGTTTGGCAGGAGGAATGTGTTTTTAATTGAGTATGGCACAACGAGTCTGTCGCTTTGCTTCTTCGTTTAAAGCTGTCAAGGATAGCAACAAGGGCGGGACCTGAACAGTTTTGACAGACTCAGTCCAATCAGAGAGCAGATGGAGTTAACCCATTCCTGGATGCTATATCCACCTTTCTGAGAAGAGGTGTATCAGGTAAGACCAACGCCCCATCTTACCTTTTCAGACTGCATAGGAGCCCAACTGGATATAGTTGGCCATGCTTGACTTTTTTCATGTTTTCAAATATTCAACATTGTTTTGTATTTGCATACACACACAATCCCTTTTTTATATAGAAAAATTGTACAAGTAAAGTTGTACAATTTTTGAAGCTGACCCTCTCCCTTCTTAAGATTCACACGTTGTGGCTATTGACCAACAATATTATTTGTTATAGGAGCTACGGAGACAGGACTTAGACATGGTTCAGAGTTTAATAAACCCACAGGAACAAATAAAAACACTGCTGGAAGAGAGTTTGGCTGTTCATTTTGACTGTGTTTTGAAAGATAATCTCCAAGTGGACTATGGCACACAAAGATCATAACCATCACATTGCCTTCTCCGGCCTGCATCTTGTTCCTGTCATGTCTAATCAGATTGTGAACATCTTGGGACAAATGTAGGGATTACTTGTTGGCTCCAACACTATCACAATAAATATAATTAAACACATCTATTGGCAGCATGGTTCAATATCTGTCTTCTGTATTTGAAGCATGCTATATTGAACTGTAAAAACGCACCTGAAAATTACCTCTTCGCTTGTGTGTGAGGTAGGTCAGACGCTTAACTTGAAATTGAGCTGAGATTTCTGAAGATTATCCAGCCATACTACATCTACTCATTATCTATAAGGGGAATAAATGATGACACCAATATGAAAAAAGAGGACACCAATGTGAAAACTCTTGGATGCCCTAGCCCAGTGATGGTGAACCTTTTTTGGTTCGCGTGCCAAAAAGGGGGGGTGCGCATGCTAGCGCATGCTCGCATGCCCACACCCATTCCCTCCCCCCACGCATGCGCACAACCCCCCATGCTGCCCCCTGCGCATGCGCGCACACCCCCACCCCCGCGCAAAGGCCTTACCGGAGCCTGGGACGGTAAAAAAACGACGAAACGGGCAAACCGGAAGTTCGGAAAAACACACTTCCGGTTTGTCCGTTTCGTCGTTTTTTTGCATTCCGGGGCTTCAGGAAGCTTTCCTGAACCCTCCGAAGTGCAAAAAACAGCTCGCCGGCAAACCGGAAGTGCATTTTTCCGCACTTCCGGTTTGCCAGTGGGCAACACTCACGTGCCCTCCGCTATGGCTCCGCGTGTCATAGGTTTGCCATCACGGCCCTAGCCCCTTTCAAATTGGACCCATTCCTTCCAAAGTTTGGAGAAAACACTTCAATGTTATACTCATAAATTGCCCAATATAGATTTTATTTTCCCCAGACAAGTGAGGGAGTCTAATTTCAGAAGGCCCCAAAGTGTGGCAGAGGAATTGTGATAAGATACTATATTTATTTATTTTTTGTACTATATAAGTTTTATACTGTTTTTAATCTAGTTTTATTATAAGTTAACCTGAAACATATATGTGAGATATCAAGGTGGTGGTGCTATCAAGCAAACAAGCAAGCAAATTGTCCAAAGACAGGAGAAGAAGTAATGGATGGAAACTTATCAAAGAGAGATCCAACACAGGGCTGTCTTAATGCATGGACCTGATGGGCACTTGCCCATGGGCCCCACGAGCATAGGGGCCCCATACTAATCTTGTATGTTAACCCTTCAATGAACCTTGTATCATATAAATACAGCAACTGTATGCTTTACTGAGTATTATTGTGTTTTTCACACCTCATGTATTGTTCAAACATTTATCATGTTAATTAGCTGTTGCTGCACAGCATGTTTTTAATGTTTCAGCACCGATTTTGTTGGAAGTGCCAATAAAATAAATATATGTTTAATTTTATCGACCATTTACATTTTTATTCATGTGAGTAGTTTTCGTAGGGACCCAGTATACTGTTTTGCCCAGGGCCCATAATGCTGTTAAGACGGCCCTGATCCAACATAGAACTAAGGAGAAATTTCCTGATAGTGAGAACAATTAATCAGTGTAGGTGTTTATTTCCAAAAGTTGTGAGTGCTCCAACACTGGAAGTTTTGAAGAAGAGATTGGACAACTATTTGTCTGAAATGGTATAGTTTCTTGGCTGATCAGAGGGTTGGACTGGAAGACCTCCAATATCACTTCCAACTATGGAAGGCTTAAAATAAAATAACCATGAACAAGCAATAAATGGTAAGATGGTTGCCATGTTGTTATGCAACATACCTAGTTTCATGTTTATCCTATACTTTGAGTTACAGCAATGAACTATAATTGTCTATCCAGAAGTAAGTTATTAATGCAGAACTCCAGAGTATAAAGCAGAGTCTGCAGTTATTCTTTAAAAAAATAGTTTTTCAATATAATATACAAAATAAGGAAAAATCACAAAAAAGTTAAAAAGTGAGAAAACCCCCCAAAGAAATCAGAGTATGCTGCTGTTCTAAAACATGCCTTTGCATCAGGGGTGGGTTCCACTTACCTTCGCCACCGGTTCGCATCATGATGTTGCTCCGCTCGCGCGCATGCATGCATTCCCCCCATGGAATTTAACTTCTGCACATGCTCAGTAGCAGGATTCAGCCCAGAACTGGGAGGCACCGTTCTGCGGTGGTTCTCCTGCTATCTCTCTGACCGGTCACAATCGGTGTTGGCTGGGGGACAGAGGTCGACCCCGAGACCCCTCGTATGTGGGGTTCCTCAGGGGTCAATTCTTTCCCCTATGCTTTTCAATATCTACATGAAACCGTTGGGTGAGATCATCCGTAGGCATGGTGTGAGGTTCCAACAGTACGCTGACGATACTCAGCTGTATCCACCCCATGCCAATTCAGTGAGGCAGTTGATGTGATGTGCCAGTGTCTGGACACTGTAAGGGTCTGGATGGGGGTGAACAGGCTCAAACTAAACCTAGACAAGACCGAGTGGCTCTGGATGTTGCCTTCCAAGAACTTTGACATCTGTCACTCCTTGGTTCTGGGGGGAGAAAATTTGATCCCCTCAGAATGGGCTCGCAACTTGGGGGTCCTTCTGGATCCACAGCTAAAATTGGACCAACATCTAACAGCTGTGGCCAGAGGGACCTTTGCTCAAGTTCATCTTGTTCACCAGTTGCGTCCTTTCTTGGACCGGGAGGCACTACTTACAGTCACTCATGCCCTTGTTACCTCACGTCTTAACTATTGCAACGCACTCCACATGGGGCTACCCTTGAAGAACGTTCGGAGATTGCAGCTAATGCAGAATGCAGTGGCGCATGTGGTGATGGGTGTCCCTAGGTCAGTGGTGGCAAACCTTTTTAGGCTCGCGTGCCAAAAAGGGGGGGGCGTGCTCGCGCGCGCTCGCATGCCCACACCCATTCCCTCCCCTACACATGCATTCAACACCCCCCATGCTGCCCCCTGCACATGCGCATACCCCCCACCCCCGCGCAAAGGCCTTACCGGAGCCTGGGACGATGAAACGGGCAAACCGGAAGTGCGGAAAAGCGCACTTCCGGTTTGCCGGTGAGCTGTTTTTTGCACTCCGGAGGGTTCAGGGAAGCTCCCTGAAGCTCTGGAATGCAAAAAACTACAAAACGAACAAACCGGAAGTGCGGAAAAATGCACTTCCGGTTTGTCTGTTTTGTAGTTTTTTGCATTCCGGAGCTTCAGGGAGCTTCCCTGAACCCTCCGGAGTGCAAAAAACAGCTCACCGGCAAACCGGAAGTGCGCTTTTCCGCACTTCCGGTTTGCCGGTGGGCAACCCTCGCGTGCCAGCCGCTATGGCTCCGCGTGCCACCTGTGGCACGCGTGCCATAGGTTCGCCACCACGGCCCTAGGTAAACCCATGTGACACCCAGCCTTCGCGAACTGCACTGGCTGCCTATAGGTCTCCAAGCACAATTCAAGGTGTTGGTGATTACCTTTAAAGCCCTGGCACAACTTTATCTGGGAGGGAAAACATCATATACACAAATACTTCCAAAGACACCACATTAGAGGAACACTACTGGAAGATTGGCTGGAAATTAAACACAAACACTACATCCAAATGCCCAAATGGATATCTCCTATGGAAGCCCTAATATACCCCAATTTGCTAGACCTGAATAAGAAAATTACTTATAACGAACTACTAGATGAACATAATAACTTAAAAACAAGAGATGATTTGGCACTACAAGGAAAAAAGATTGATTGGTGGCCATACTTACAAATTCAGAAAAAATATAAAAAAGATATATTACAATTTGGTTTTCAGGAAAAAAATCAAGAATTAGATAAAATCTTACTAGGCCCGGAGGATAAAATAATATCAAAATTATATAATTGTATTATCAAGGTAAAATTGGAAGAAGAAATAGTAAAAGAGGTAATGATAACATGGGCACAAAATTTCGGCTACAATATTGAATTAGATTTATGGGATCAAATATGGAATCAAAATTATAAAATGACAATGGCCACATCCTACAAAGAAAATATGTACAAAATGTTCTACAGATGGCACCTACCCCCGGCAAGATTGGCAAAAATGTTTCCACATCTGTCACCGAAATGTTGGAAGTGTAAACAGGAGTACGGAACTTACTATCACATGTGGTGGACATGTTCAGAAATCAAAAAATACTGGAAAAAAATACAGAAGTGGATTGAAGAGATAACAAAACAAAAGGTAGACCTTAAACCGGAAACTTTCTTATTAGGCATAATGAAAACAAAAATAGATAAACCAACTCACTATCTCATACTTCACATAATCACAGCAGCCAGAATATTATACGCACAACACTGGAAAACAGATATAATACCCACTAATACAATGTTAATAACTAAGATCTTAGACTGCGCAGAAATGTCTAGATTAACAATGAAAATACAAGATAAAGAAGACTCAGAATATTACAAAATTTGGGATAATTGGTATAAGTGGATGGAAAATAAACAATAAAATAAACAAATTAATTACTTTAAGGGTGATAATGATCAAATTGAGAAAGACTGATGATAAGCTAGGGATAAAACAAGTCAGATATTGAAATGACACGATACGCAAACGCTGTAATAAATTTATAAAAATTTTTTTTCTTTTTTCTATTTTTCCTTATTGTATTTATATTTATGTACATATATTTTTTGTATGTGTGTATGTGTGTGTGTGTGTGTGTGTGTGTCAATATATAGCTCTTTTTTTTCTGTATCCATATATTTAGAATACTATTAAATATGAAAATATATAATAACAAATAAGATGAATTTATGTATAGATACCTATATAAGTATACATATATATATATATATATATATGCACACGTCTTTTTTTTTACGTTGTTTTTTGTATGGTTTTTTTTTTCCTTTTGCTTTTGTATTATGTCTTTTCGTATTTTTGTATATTTTAAAACAACTCAATAAAACTATTTAAAAAAAAATATAAAGCCCTACATGGCTTAGGACCAGTTTACCTCCAAGACCGCCTTCTCCAACATACCTCCCTAAGACCTATTATTTATTTATTATTTATTTATTATTTGGTTCTTCTATGCCGCCCTACTCCCGAAGGACTCCGGGCAGCGTACAACATTGTGCAAGAACACTGAACAATAAACAACGATTAAAACAATGTTAAAAGATTTAAAAAGTTAAAAGAAATATTCACCAACATACATACCGGGGGAGAGCTCAGATGGGACTAGTCTCAACCCCTTGCCTGCAGGAAGAGCCATGTCTTGACGGCTTTTCGGAAGGCCAGCAGGGTGGGGATAGTTCAGATCTCTGGGGGAAGTTGGTTCCAGAGCACGGGGCCCCCCACAGAGAAGGCCCTCCCCCTAGGGCCCGCCAGCCGGCATTGTTTGGCTGACGGGACCTGGAGGAGACCCACTCTGTGGGCCCTAACCGGTCAAAGGGAAGTGTGAGGCAGAATGCGGTCCCGTATTCTCACAGAGTTGGTCTGCTGGTGGTGCTGTCAGCCAAACAATGTCAGCTGGCGGGCCCATGAACCAGGGCCTTCTCTGTGGCAGCACTGGCTCTCTGGAATACACTACCCCCCGAGATCTGCATTATTCCCACCCTGCCAGCCTTCAAAAAAGCAGTAAAAACATGGCTTTGTCGACAGGCCTGGGGCCAATGATTTTAATACAACACCGATCACTCTTGGCCCCATGAATGATTTATTGTATGGGTTTTTAAATTGTGGTTTTTAATGTTTTTAAATGTTTTAATATCTACTGTTTTTAATGCTTTTTATATTTGTTGTTGCATGTGAATTTTTACTGTTGTGAGCTGCCCAGAGTCTCTGTGGAGTGGGTGGCATACAAATGCAACTAATAAATAAATAAATAATAAATAAATGACACAGCTGAGGAGCTGATTGGCCTCCCCAGGCTACATTTCCGGCCTTCCCAGTAGGCCCATTTTTTGCCCTCTCCAAGCCTCCGCGCGTGCCCTGCACTTACCTGCATCCAAAACAGGCTGCGTGGGGACTCCTGGGAGGGGCCGGGTGGGGTGGACTGGGCCAGCCAGGAGTGGGATTTGGGGGGTTCTCCAAACTGCACAGAATCTTAGCTAGAGGTTCTCCAAAACCCCTGTGAACCCCCAGCAGCCCACCCCTGGATTAGCCTCCTTAAGCACGTTAGAGAGCAACAATCTCCAGCTCCAAAATACGTTGCATGGAAGTCAGCACACTATCCCCAGCATCAGCAAATGCTTGACATAAATAGTATGAATGGTCAATCTATTCATCCAAATTCTATTGTGGATAAAACAGTCCCGTCCCCCCAAGCTTTTGCTTAATGTCTATGTTGATGTCTACATTGGTTTATGTTTTCTTTAAGAGGCTGTTTTAATGATGACAGCTGCCTATGATTGAATGAGATCGGCGCCATATAAATTGATTCAATAAACAAACTCGCAGAGCTGATTCCAGGGTTGAGATTTGCATTTGCTCTGTCACAGGCATCGTGGCAGAATATATTACAAAGAATAAAGGATGGGCCAAGAGCAGGAACAAATCTTAATGCCATTTAATATATTTTTAAATAATGGTAAATATGTTGAACTAAGGCCAGGTCCTAAGTTACAGTTATTTTAACATGATTCTTATCTCATCATACATTTAACATGCCCCATTCACCTTATATTATTAAAAATTACACATTAGTAACAATCTTTGGGAACTGCTACCAAGATTTTTATGGCCTGAGCCTTGGGCAGTACCTGCCAACCTTTATCTTTTACATCCTTGTTTTTTTTTTTACAAAAATAAAGTTTTAAAGAGGAAAGATGGATAGACCTTTAGTGTAGCAAAGAAAGTATTTTTGATACCAAACAAAGCATACTGCATGCTAAACAAAGAAATAAAAGGAGACCCTGATACAGTGGTGCTTCCATTGTCAGAGATAACAGAAAATAACTTCAATCAATATTGAAATTAATTTTGCATTTTAAAACTGAAACAGCCTTTGCACTGGTCTAATATGGATGCCTTCCTCTTGATTGCATATAATGCGTTAAACAATTTAGTCACACCTCACACCATGCAGTGATTGAGGTCATGGCCACAAATACAGCGGTCACAAACCCAATGAAAGCAATTGATGTTGCTCCACAAATTTGAAGACTGGCAAGAATTTGGGATGAAGTATTAAGACGAGGATCCAGCTAGTTAATATTACAGAAATCTTGTACAGAAATAATAGATTCAAACTAAATGTAAAGCACTCCAAACTTGACTGCAGAAAATACGACTTCAGCAACAGAGTGATCAATGCCTGGAATGCACTACCTGACTCTGTGGTTTCTTCCCCAAACCCCAAAAACTTTAACCTTAGACTATCTACAGTCGACCTCTCCCCTTTTCTAAGAGGTCTGTAAGGGGCGTGCACCACCGTGCCTACCGTCCCTGTCCTACTGTCCTATTGTCCTCTTTTATCGTTACTTTTTACTTATGTTTATACAAACTACTACTATCCTATACATGTTTGACAAATAAATAAATAAATAAATAAATAAATAAATAAATAAATAAATAAATAAATAAATAAATAAATAAATAAATAAATAAATAAATAAATAAATAAATAAATAATAAATAAACCTTCATGTTTGCAAAATGAATAGTATCAGTACTCTGGTATGTATGAATAAATATTTTAGTAGAGCTTTCCACAAACTATAGTATTTGAAAAGTATTAGAAGTTCTCACATTTTCAACCTATGGGTAGTCCTCGACTTATAATCACAATTGGGATCAGAAGTTCCATTGCTAAGCAAGGTGGTTGTTAAGTGAATCACATCCAATTTTACATACTTTTTTTGCCATGGTAGTTAAGTGAATCATGTGATCGTTAAACAAATCTACCCCCCCACCATTGACTTTGTTTGTTGGAAGCCACTGGGAAGATCACAAATGGGGATCACATGACCCTAGGATGCTGTAATCATTAATTGCCAAGTACCCAAATTTTGACCATGTAACTGTGGGGACGCTGCAATAGTCATAAGTACAAAGACCAGTCACATTTTTTAGTGTTGTTGTAACTTCAGAAGGTTGCTAAATGAATGGTTTTAAGTTGAGGATTACCGCTATTCATAGTTGATTGTCTGCTTGGTTTTATTCAAATTGAGTACCTAAACACCATGCTGATTGGGATTTAAAATGTACTATATTTGTAGGACATAAATTGGAAGAAAAATGATTTCATGCCTTATGGCACCCAGTGCACAGGTGGGTTCATCCTGGTTCAGACCAGTTCGCCCGAACCGGTAACAAACCTCTGGTGACGTCACAAAGCCGGTTCGGTTGGTGCGGGTCCATGGACACCGCCATCTTTTTGGGGGGAATTTTTTTTTTGGAATTTTTTGGGGGGAATTTTTTTCTTCTGCGCATGTGCAGAAGCCAAGTTTCCAGCACTGAGCATGCACAGCCATCTTGATTTTGGCTTTTTTTTGGGGGGGGGAGATTTATTTGGGATTTTTGGCACTTCCTTCCACGAGTCGCGCCCATGCGGCGTGGGAGGAAGCGAACCGACAGCAAGGTAAGTTAGAACCCACCCCTGGCCCAGTGTGTTGATAACCACAGTTTATGCCATAATCTCTCAATTTCAATTTTCAGATCTTGATACTTTGTGATCTTTTCCAACTCTTTGAATACTATTTTACTAACCCTGGTATTGCTATATCAATTATCCACACTTTATTCTTTTTAACCATAGCTATATCTCATGTGTTGTGAGTCAGCACTTTATCAGTCTGTATTATTATTGTTAATAGTAGTATAAAAATTACATTTACTCTCTTAACCTATGATATGGCTTCATATTTACTCCACAACAAAAGGAATTTTGGGTGTTCAGAATGTTAGTTAAACCCTTTCATTTATTCCTGTCAAAATAAATTAGCTTCCATATATAAGAATTATTTTGTCTAAGCTGTATTAATTTTAGTCCTGACAATTTCATTATACAGGATGGTGCAGTACTGTACATTTTCCTTAAATTCTACACTTTTTTTTTTGCCAAATACTGATTCTAAAACAAAGAAACAAATCAGAATGGTTAGGTTATCTTTTTAATAAAAATGTTTAATTTAATAAAATTGATAAATTTTAATTTGAGGCAAAGTATATAGCTTTTTTTAAAAAATTGGGCATTTTTAATCTTGACATTCTACTGTTTAGATGCCTTAGAATATTAAATATAGATAAGAAGAAAAAAATGGATGTTCTATCAATATTAATTACAGTTTCGGAAATTATGTTATAGGCATTATAATTATTTGACTTTTCTTCAAAATTAAATATAATGAATATATAATAAAATGAAAAATAAAGGAAGAGCGTATTATTGTTTTATTGTATTATTCTTTTGCAATAATAATTTCATCTTACGATAAATTGCTAATTATTAAAATTTCCATCATGTTGTTGTGTAATGAATGTATGTATGCATGAGTGTATGGGTATGGGTATGTATGTGCATATAGGTATATTAATAGGCATTTATATAAACATACAGATCTAAACAGCTTTGACAGACTTAGTCCAATCAGCAAGTAGACGGAGTTAACCCATTCCTGGATGCTATATCCACCAATTTGGAGAATTGCCCATATTCGTTTTAGAGTCTTGGGAGTATTGAGATGGGCCAGCTGACATATACCCTATTTTTCGGAGTATAAGATGCACCGAAGTATAAGACGCACCTTAGTTTTGGGGGAGGAAAACAAGGAAAAAAGGCCTCTGCCACCCAGCAATTTGCCAAACAGCAAACAGCACAGATGATATACACTGTTTGCTGTGTATTTCTGTGCATGTGTGTCTAACCCATAGCAATAGCAAAGAATTGGAGAAATGTACATTATGCCAGAAAGTTTTCTTAAATGTAGTCACACTAACTCTTCCCAATTATTTAAATAGATCTACTCCAAATATGACTAAGTCAGAGTTTAATTCAGCTGCCTTATTTTAATACTAATACTTAATACTAATACTTAATACTAAAACAGGACGTTTCAGATTATACTTTTACAGATCTTTAAAATTGATATGGCTTTCTGGAAGTATTATCTGCTATTTAAAAGAAGATACAATAGCACTGGGCCCCTTCAGATCAAGCATTTATTTTAAAAAGCTTCTTCATTTTGTTAAGTTGTCTAGATTTACAGGGGTCTCCAACCTTGACAACTTTAAGACTTGTGGACTTCAACTCCCAGAATTCCTCAGCCAGCAAAGCTGGCTGAGGAACTCTGGGAGTTGAAGTCCATAAGTCTTAAAGTTGCCAAGGTTGGAGACCCCTGGTCTAGAACAATAATAAAACAATATTTAAAAATAAGTTTAATAATTTGAACATTCTATAGGCATTTATAGTTATTGACTTACCTTCTTGCAGCAAAAAACAGCCAGTTTCAGCACAGTCTGGTTAGCACAAGAATTTGACTCCCTCCAGCAATTTGACTCCGTGCAGTTTTAGTTTCACTTTCATTTTAGCATGTGGGCTTGCCGGCAACAGCTGAGTGTCGGGAGGCAGATAATCAGTGGCTAATGAGACTCTGCTGCTGTTTGCTGCAAAAAGGTAAATTGCTGGCAAGCAAAGATCAAAGAGTTGGGGTGGCTGGGTGGGGCTACATTCGGTGTATAAGACGCACCAAGTTTTCACCCTCTTTTGGGGGGTAAAAAGGTACGTCTTATACTCCGAAAAATACGGTAATCTTCAATATGATGCCCAAATGGCCATAATCAAGCAAAGAACCATTCTCCCCTAGTATTAAGAACTTCCAATAGGATCACAATGGTTTTGGGGTGATTTATATTTATCTGTATGAAAATACATGAAAATATTGCCATTATACCTTCCTAAGATGCTGTTATCCCTTCAATGGTGTCATCTGCAACTTTTCTGCTGAATGGATGAAGTTGAGTTAAGGACTCTGATACTGTGCAAATTAAGGATTTGTCAAATGGTAAGTATTCATAATGTATCTGAATGTTAATAAATGAACCAACCAACCAACCAACCAATAAACAACTTCCATTTATTGATAGCTTCATCTTTTCAACCTGCTAAAACACTCAGGAAACTTGTTGCAGAAACTTATTATTCTGCAACAAGTTAATTGAAGACATCCACCCTGAATTGTCAGCAAGAGCTGAATATCCTAAGAAATTCAATTTCAGGAATACATGTTTCTGAATAAAAATGTGGTTGCATTTTCAACTATTGAAAAAACGCCAACTTGTATTTTCTATCATTAATAGAATTTAACTATTTAAATTTGAATTTAAACTATATGAATTTAACTAAACTAAAACATTATATTTTGCCATCTTTTCAAATAACTGTACTTATATATCATAGAACTTAGTTTGCCTTGAGGATCCTAGACTGTCTCATTGTACTAGCAAAGATGGTAAATGTTAAACAGAATAAAAGAGAAAACATAAAAGAGAACCAAAAGTTAGGTACATTTTGCAGCAAACAATGCACTTTATCTCCTAAACACAAGTCATTTCTCTGTTCTTTCTACACAAAGAACATTACCATACCATTTGATAATGACCTATCAAAATCTGTTCTTTGATTAAAGGCAGCTGCTTTTGATTACAATCAATGAATCGTTAATTTGTACTCAGCTACTAACAGTTGGATCTGATCTATTATTCATTCTTCAAGATGAAATTCTATTTAGGCTTGAGTTCTGAATTTTACTGAAACTTTCCCTCTCTTGGCCATTAATAATTTTGTTTTGAAGTTTTCTCTCTCAGATTCCATTATGACCTTTCTCTGTAATGTTGAGATAATGCATTCAGCTTCAGCTCTGATCAGAGTGTCCCTCTCCCTCACCATATGTCTAAGAACATGGACCTATTTATTTAGGCATCCAATCTTCATGCAATGCTCCTTTCAGTTTTCAAAATCCTATCTCTGGCCAGTATAAAAATGAGCAACACTCAACAGACAAGGATACATTTGCTTATGAATTACTGTATTCTGAAAACATTGGTGTAATGCTTAACTTAATATTTATGAATATACTGTATAAAGTGCATAAAAGTATACAATGTACCGTATTTTTCGGAGTATAAGACGCACCGAAGTATAAGACGCACCTTTGTTTTGGGGGAGGAAAACAAGGGAAAAAGGCCTCTGCCTCCAAGCAATTTGCCAAACAGCAAACAGCACAGATGGATATACACTGTTTGCTGTGTATTTCTGTGTGTGTGTGCTTGACCCATAGAAATAGCAAAGAATTAGAGAAATGTACATTATGCCAGAAAGTTTTCTTAAATGTAGTCACACTAACTCCTCCCAATTATTTAAATAGATCTACTCCAAGGTAACTAAACTCTAATACTAAACAGGACACTGTTACATTTCATACTATACTTGTACAGAGCTGTTAAAATTAATTAAAATTTCTGGAAGTATACATTATTCTTTATTATTTAAAAGAAGATACAATAGCACTGGGCCTCTTCAGAGCAAGCATTTATTTTAAAAAGCTTCTTTATTTTGTTAAGTTGTCTAGATTTACAGGGATCTCCAACCTTGGCAACTTTAAGACTTGTGGACTTCAACTCCCAGAATTCCACAGCCAGCAAAGCTAACAAAGCTGGCTGTTGAATTCTGGAAGTTGAAGTCCACAAGTCTTAAAGTTGCCAAGGTTGGAGACCCCTGGCTCTAGAACAATAATAAAGCAGTCTTTAAAAAATAAGTCTAATAATTTGAACATTCTACAGACATTTATATGTCTGTAGAATAATACTTACCCCTTTGCAGCCAGTTGAGCAAAAATAAAAACCTGCGTGTCTAATCTCTCCCAGCTATTTGCCTCTTTGCAGTTAGTTTCACTTTCATTTTCCCACGTGGCAAATCTAATCAGCTGTACATCAGGAAACTGCTACTGACTTGCTTGGCTTTACAGGCTCTTCCCTCTTTCCTGCAAGCAGGTAAATTGCTGGAAGACAGAGGCCAAAGGGTGGGGGTGGCTGGGTGGGTGGGTGGGGCTACATTCGGTGTATAAGACGCACCCAGGTTTTCACCCTCTTTTTGGGGTAAAAAGGTGCGTCTTATACTCCAAAAAATACTGTATTTCTATAACAAATTACTTTCATTCATTCCCCAGATTTTCTAAATCAATTCCCCATCATTAATTTCCTGCTAACCAAAACAGAATTACTTTCTTACAGTTAAATAGGAGCCGAGGTGGCGTAGTGGTTAGAGTGCAGCACTGCAAGCTACTTCAGTTGACTGCTAGCTGCAGTTCAGTGGTTCAAGGTTGACTCAGCTTTCCATCCTTCCGAGGTGGGTAAAATGAGCACCCAGATTGTTGGGGGCAATTTGCTGATTCTGTAAACCGCTTAGAGAGGGCTGTAAAGCACTGTGAAACGGTATATAAGTCTGAGTGCTATTGCTATTGCTATATCCGATGAGCTACTTCATAGGTTGAACAGAGCCAGTGGGAAAGAAGAAAGTATTACTAAGTAAATAAAAATATGCAAATACATCTCAAAATATGTGGTAAAATTCTTGAAGACCTGCCTGGGAAACAGAATCAGAGTTCTTGACCAAACTAGGCCACCATCACTAACTTTGGACTGGTAAATCAAATTCCAGAGCTGTATAGACCTGATGCTGTGGTTATATCTCCCCCCCCCTCATCTTTTCTTTCTGTTATATTATTTTAAATGTGTTATAATCCAAAAGTGGCCAACTATGGCATGGACATTATTTTATATCTTCATTTTATGATTTTTAACATTAAGTACATATTATCATTTTCTCTTTTAAAACATTTATATTATTATGTAAATGTCTTTAGCATGTAGACTGCCTCACCAAATCATTTTATTCATGAAATATTCATGATGGTAATCTGGTTTGGGGGCAGAGAAATGGATTGCATATTAAAAGCCAAATCAATATTTTAAAGTGAATATAAAATGGAAACCTTGGGTTACGATGACTAGGAGAGTTTACAGGTTTAAAATGTTAGGGTGGTGGCTTTGAGTTTGAGTTTTACCCTTCCTCCATGAAGATGAAGATGATGATGACAACAGTAATAATGGAGGCACATCTCTCTCAGAACAACCCCATCTTACAGGATTGTTATAGGAGGAGAGAATATTATTCATTTCATCCTGATTTGTATAAAATAAAGGTGGCATATAATATTTTTAAAACATTAAAATTTAATTAAAATTTAAAAAAATTAAAAAAATTTAAAAATAAAAACAGATCCAGGAAACTACAAACCAATCAGCCTGACTGGGAAGTCCTGGAAAAGATAGTTAAGCAACAGATCTGTGAACACCTAGAAGCAAGAAAGCTATAACCAGAAGCCAACATGGGTTTGTCTAAACAGATCATGCCAAACAAATCTTATTTCATTCTTTGAGAATGTGACTTATTTAGTGGACCAGTCAAATGCAATGGACATAATATACTCGGATTTCAGTAACGCATTTGACAAAACAGACCACAACATACTTCTTGGTAAACAAAAAAAATGTGGGATAGACAGCATCACTACAAGATGGATTTGTAACTGGCTGACAAAACAAACTCTTGTGGACAAACTCTTAAATATGAGTCAGCAGTATGTGGCTACAGGGGAAAAAAGCCAATGCAATCATAGATAGTATTAACAGAGGGATAGAATCAAGATCACCTCTTTATAAAACCTTAGTAAGACCACACTTAGTAACACATACACACACCGCACCTGTTTATAAAGCCTTAGTAAGACCACATTTAGAATACTGCATCCAGTTTTGGTCACCATATGATTAAAAAGATGTAGAGACTCCAGAAAGAGTGCAGAAAAGAGCAACAAAGAAGATTAGGGGGCTGGACTGGAGGCTAAAACATATAAAGAATGATCGCAATAATTGGGTTTGTCTAGCTTAAGTGAAAAGAAGGGCTAGGGTTGACATGATAGCAGTATTCTGATATCTGAGTGGCTGCCATAAAGAAGAAGGGGTCAATCTATTTTATGAAGCACCAGAAGGCAAGGCAAGAAGCAATCGGTGGAAACCAATCAAGAAAAGAAGTAACCTAGAACTAAGGAGAAGTTTCCTAACAGTGAGAACAATTAATCAGTGAAATGGCTTGCTGTCAGAAATTGTGGGTGTGCCATCACTGGAGGCTTTTAAGAAGAGTCTGGACAGCCATTTATCTGGAATGGTATAGGGCAGGAGTGTCAAACTCAAGGCCTGGGGGCCAAATCTGGCCCGCGGGGTTCTTAGATCTGACCCGTGGGGCCATCCCAGAAATAGCAAAGGACTGGCCTGCAGAGCCTCTGCAAAGTGAAAATGGAGCTCGCGAGGGCCGTGTGTGGCCCTCCTGAGCTCTGTTTTCACTGGCAGAGGGTTGCAGGACACCGTCACAGCCAAAAATGGAGCTTGGGAGCCCGTTTTTGCTGCCAGAGCTCTCGGGCCGCCACAGGCACCCCCAACATGAGTGATGTCGAGCTGGCCACAACCACCCTGGCCATGCCCACCCCGGGCTCTGGAGATCAAACACAACCCTGATGTGGCCCTCAAGGAAATCGAGTTTGACCCCCCTGGTATAGGGCTTCCAGCTTGAACAAGGTATTGGTCTAGAAGAACTCCAAAGTCCCTTCCAACTCTAATTAATTCTTTAATGGCTGCAAGAATGAAGTGGCAGAAAGAACAGAGTGCTTGTTCAGTTGTTTAAAAAAACATTTATTTATCACTTCCCATTAAAAAACTTGCAGGGGTTTTAAGTGAACTGTCTTCTTTATAATAGAAGTGACCCCAGTAGTCTAAAGAAGACTCAAAAGACAACATATCCCAGACTGTAAAGTTACCCAGTGGCTTTCTTTGTCTAGGAGAGCAAATAGCTAATAAATTCATAGTTTCCTATTTTGAAATGTTCCATCACCAGCTCATGGAACAGTGGATTTAACTATCTAAATGTACCTTGCAAATATTGTTCTGAAAGTGCAAATCTGAGATTGCATTTCTAAAGATATTCCTCAAAGACACCACTGCTAATTTTAACCCCAAGATGTTATAAAGTATTTTTCCTCTCATCAATAACTCTGTTCACACATTAGAGAAAGGACTCTAATAGTGTAAGTTGGATCTAATGCAAGCAAGTCTAGCTCCTGGATCTGATTCATGTTATTACCTTGGGCACACAACACCTTGCTTGAAAGATGGATTGACGACTGAAGTTAAAATGAAGCTAAGGATCAATATGTGTTGGCTTATTAACAGCACTCTCACCAAAATATAACATGTTTGATAGAAAGCAGGAGAGTTAATGTAAATTGTGAAGTGTCAACATGTCCTGTTATTAGCTTTGTTAAGTGCTAAGAGTGCTAGACAGATACCTATAATCTAAAGGACTGCTTAATGCAATCAAAGTATTTTATCAAATTCTCAACTTTGAAAAGTCTTTAATGCTGAAGGTGATGGTGGTGGTTTTTTTTAAATCTATCAATCCACAATGAACAACTATACAAGTACTGTTCCTCATTTCTCTAAATTGGGCTCCTTTCCTAAAGGTAACATTCTAGCTGTCCTACCCCTGACATTTCATTACAAACTAGTAAAAAATCTGTGTGGTTGGAATAAGAGGGAGAAGTAGAAAAACTAGTTAGTATCCTGCCATGGCTTCATATTGTTTAAACAAGGGCAATATATGCAAGGTTTCATTTCATTTCATTTCTTTTCTTTTCAAAATGGTGTAAACCACTTTACATCTTCAGACTGATTTAAACCCTCTGCAAGTCAACAATTCAGAACTTTGGCAAGGGTGATAAATAACCCTTCCCTGGCAATCAATTGAACGAAGAGAGAGAAAGATGGTGTGGGAAACCAAAATAGGAAAAATATGTCAGACAGCAAATAAAGAATGGAACAAACTAATAAGTATCCCTATGTCAGGGTTCCAAGTAACACCTCCAACAACACTGGCTGCTGGCTGCTGAATCAGTACAGGCTGCTGGATTGGTACGGGCTGCTGGATTGGTATGGGCTGCAGAATTGGAGTGGGTGTCCACTGGTACTGCACCCACCTCTGGCCGGGGTAGAATGCCCATGCAGGTGAGATTTGGTCGGCTGGAGGCAGCCTGAGGATGGGCTGCTGGGGCTGAGTAATAAGTCCTAACAGTCCTGGTTGCGGTCCTTGCAGCGTCGGACTAAGATGAATCATTGGGCTTTGCTGCTGCCCTACTCCGAACCCAGTAAGGGCTGTTCCCTCAGTAGATCAGGCCTGACCCATAAGGCTATGGCACGATCCGCTTCGTGCCGAATAGAAGAAGGCCGACGCTCCACTCAATAGTGCTGAGGCTTCGAGACTCAGAAAGGTGAACGTGGGTTGAGCCAGGGTCCACCAGGGTTGCCCAGCCCCAGGGAGCTGAGTGGCACTGCCCACGTTGAGTTGGCCAAACTGCTCCAGAAGGCCCGCTAATGACTGGCTGCGAGTTGGCAGTGGGAATCCCATTCCGGGCAATGTCTGGGGTCTGCCAGTCCCGACACCCTCCATTCGTAGGCTGGGGTCTGGTCTGCTCTACTCATTCCCATCCGCTGGCTTGACAGCATCTCTCCGGCCATTGCCTCCTGGGATAGCATGGCTCCTGCAGCCTCACTCCATAGAGTGAGATCTGGCTGAGAGGCTTGCCCAGGTGCTGTCTTTGGGCTGGGCACCCAGTTCGCCATCTCTGCTTCCACCATGGCTTGGGAAGGGGAGTAGATGGCCTCAACATAAATCACCTAGCCAGCCCCTGTGGCTCCCTCCATGGCTGCCCTGTCTTCCAAGAGCCGAGGTGGCACAGTGGTTAAAATGCAGCACTGCAGTTCAGCAGTTAAGCTGTTCAAATCTCACCGGCTCAAGGTTGACTCAGCCTTCCATCCTTCCGAGGTCGGTAAAATGAGGACCCAGACTGTTGTGGGGCAATATGCTGAACTCTGTAAACCTTTACAGCCCTTAGAGAGGGCTGTAAAGCACTATGAAGTGGTATATAAGTCTAAGTGCTATTGCTATTTCTCCATCTTCCCTGAGTCTTCACGCCGCCTGGTATTGGGTCAACATTCAGGGCTCAGGACCCCAGACAGCACCCCAGAGTTCAGGGAGCTGGTTGAAGTTTTAAAGGAGATTCGGGTTAATGTCAGGGTTCCAAGTAACACCCCCAATGAAACAAGACTCCAAGGCTAAGCATTCCTCAAAGTTCCATTTTATTAGAGATGTCATATTGGCACATCTGGGAAAACCCAAATCTGAAAGCTTCCAGGTTTTCCCCACCCAAAAAAAGGCCACGTCCTTGCCTCAGCACCCACATGTCCATCACATGGTCCAATCAAGGCAGATGGAGATGCTTCCCAGTCACACCCCTCCAGGTGCAGGGCAGAGTGACCTTGACTCTCAAAGAAAGGAATGTTATTTTGACTATATATCTCCCCAGCTCCATACAATCCCTCCTCCCAGTTTCCCACAGCACTAAATGTGGCAGGCCTGAAGATCCAATGCCCAAGATGGTTTCCAGGCGTGACACCCTACTCATTAGGATTTGATCCTCCTAATTTCTTCTTCCAGCCCCACCCATAAAGGTCTGGTAGGCATTCTTAATTTCCCCCCCAGTGATGAATGGCTCCAGCCATGCCCATTTACCCCCCCAAAGACCAAGGTAGGCTAGATTCTCTGGGGCTAGAAGAAGCAGCAATCTCCGAAATTTGTTTTCTGGTCAATATGATTGGCCACACTCAACATGTAGCCATTTTGAGTAAAGGTACATAGCCTCTCCTCTGGGAACTAGCTTGTGAGACTACCCAAATAAATACCCTAGCAATCTTATATGGACCTCAAACCGATTGCTTTGCTTAATGTTCAGAACGATTTCTGGCTATATAAATCAACTCTGTAAGGCTATTTGGAGAGGAAGAAGAATAAAACTGAAGTTTGCAATGATTGGAGGTGGGGGATATTGGTTTCTCCCTTCACCTCTGCTTTGGATATATTTCCATTTGAAAAGAAGATGCTTTCAGGATAGTTGTATTGCCACCGATAGCTTTACTGTTGGAATCACAACAATCAAAAACCAAAAGAACAGTTTTATAAAATTAGACAAATTATAATCTAATCTCATACAAATATTCAATTTTTCTATTGAATTACTGTACATAATTATTTTAAGGATTCCGATTCCAATCAAAAGGAACTGTTTAGATTGTACAAAGCTTGTTCACTAGATCAAATGCAATTGCATTGCAATGTATTTAACTGAAATATATATTGAAGGAATAATATATGTCACAGTTCAAGAGGAAAGCTACATAAATGTTTTAAAAGCTATGCAATGTTCTAATTTTATTGCAAACCCACAAAGGAGAGGACAAAAAGGAACTGGGTTATGTGCTGAGAATACCTATAGGAAATGGAATGGCTGAACAGAGCTGCACAGTAGTTTAGCTATAATGGATTGTAGCATCAAAGATTACAAAGGCTATATAAATGTCAGATGTCCATTACTGGCTGCATGAGGTCTTTACGACAGAGTTTTCTATTAAGTCTTTGCATCACCACTTGCTCTAAATACTGCTAAAAGCTAATCCATCCTGGTGGTATCTCAAATCTAGAAACACAGCTCAAGATATACTTAAGCATAACAACTGTTGTTGACAGTGTTGCAATAAAGGTGGGGGGGAGAAAGACTTGAAATAACACCTCGTACAGTGTCAGGATACCACCAACTACCCAACACTGGGTGAGTCTGATCATGGTGTTAATACAATACTATTACATGTTTTCTGAAGTTCAAGTAATGACTTGGTATCAGAATAATATACAGTTCCAGCATATTTATGCAGCTTCACAAAAACATAGGAAGTTACCTAATATCAACTGAGGTCATTAACCTATCTAAATCAGTGTGAACCTGAAAATGAGGAAGCACTGCCACATTATTGCTGCACTGTATGTGCTATTTTTGAAAACTGTTGGCTCAATTATCTATATTTTGAGGTGGTAAATAGATGAGATATAAGAAAATATCTAAAATAGATCACATTAAAAAAATTAAAGACCTTCCCCCTTTCCCTCAAACTCACTAGTGTTAAAAGGAACAAAAAAATTCAGAAGATGAAAAATTCGAAGATGGGGAGTTGCTAATACAGATGGGGATGGATGGTGATATGTCTTAGAAGACATACAAACTGAGGCAGACACGTTTGAAAGGCTAACAAGTTTATTCAGCCTATTTAAGGGATGACGACGACAGCAAAAACTCTGCAGGAAACAACATTTGTTCGTTCATGTGCCTTCGTGTTCTGAAAATGTCTGCTCAGCTTATCTGTTTTGGCATTCTTCCTGCGGACTGCTTCTAGGCATTTTGCCAACCCTTGTAAGCTTCTTGATATATCCAGGACTATTTATTTAGACTTGCTTTCTGACTTCATGGACTTCTGCTAGCTGTTAATGCAGTTTAATTAACAGCTGGTTTTTCAAGAAAAGATTGCTTTAACTTGTGTTTGTGTGTGTCAACTACTAAGCAAGCTTATTAGTAGTCGTTAATTGAGTAAACATAGGTTTGAACAAACTGCATGTGTGCTACGTTCTTTCTGGTCCATAGCTGGGGCAGAACAATACCCTCTGCAAACACAATGCAGAACACTGCAGTTGATTAGGAATCCATGTCAATCACTGTTCAGTTTAGTGGATCTTCCAGTGATAGGAGGAGGTAGATGAAAAGGAACAATTTGAGCTCTTATCTGCAGTACAAGGATGTATAAAAGCTGTAACAAACTCTTCCAGTTCAGCCAGAAAGCAAACACAAATGTAAAAATAAAGGTTGTGGCCCCTGCTTTATGGAACATTCTTTCCCTTAGTGAGAGTGGCCTCGTCCCTTTTAGCTTTTCAGAGGTCTCTCTAGACCTGGTTATGTCAACAGGCCTGGGAGCCCAGGGAACTTGCAAACTATTGAGATGATACCTATATAATTAACTCCTGTTCTTCATCCAATCTGTTTTTACTCTGTTTTAGTGTTATACTTTTTATAATTTTAAATTTTCTAATAATAATAACACCATCCAGAATAACTTGTGTGATGGGAGGCAATATGAATATGACAAATAAATAAATAAATAAATAAATAAATAAATAAATAAATAAATAAATAAATAAATAAATAAATAAATAAATAAATAAATAAATAAATAAATAAATAAATAAATAAATAGGCTAGCTCAATTTTTAACAGTAAAAAGAGCATTTTATTATTTATTATTTAACATTATTTGTTCCTGGAGTCACAACCAAGTCAGACATGTTTGAAATCATGATAAACACCCATTGGTTTCCACATTGAGAAAGAGCCTGCAAACCTAGAGACAGAATATGGAATAGATACTATTTGAATTTAGGAATTAGATTTTAAGTAGATGGTTTGAAAGCTTGAAAACCACATCTGCCCCCAAACTCCCCCCCCCTAAAGTCTTCTCAGATGAAAATCCTTTCAGATAGATGCCATGGTTTCTCATCCTTTCAAAGTGGAATACAAAGAACAAGTATAATTCTTAAAAGAGAAGTAACATAGTTTTTAAAAAAGTCATGAAAGGTCCCCACAAAGAACTGCAGAAAATACATGCCCTGAAAATATCATCTGCTCATTGCCTGTAATCGAAAGATTATTCATTCCTAGATGAAAAAAATAACTTGGATCTCAGACCACTGAGACACAATAGCTCTCCAAATGCAAATACTTCTTGAGGTAGCAGCAGGGGTGGGTTCCTACCAGTGCGGTCCAGTGCACAGCTCCAGTAGAAACCCGCCGATTACGCAATTTGCTTGCGACAGCTCCGGTGCCGTCTTTGGTGGTCCGTTGCATGTGTTGCCATCTTTTTTTAAAAAAAAATTGTTTTTTTTTGCTTCTGCGCATGCGCAGAAGCAAAATCTCACCAAAATCTTTTGAGGGGATGCGCACGCACGTGAGATTTTGGCGAGATTTTGCTTCTGCGCATGCATGCAAGCAAAATCTTGCTGAAATCGCGCATGCGCATGCGTCCCCTCGTGAGATTTTGGCGAGATTTTGCTTCCGCGTATGCACAGAAGCAAAATCGCATGAGGGGGTGTGCACACGTAGCAAGCGCGTGCATGCACAAAATGTGGAGATGCGCGCGCAGTGCACCGGTATCGGTAAATGAGCAACCCGCCCATGGGTAGCAGCCATAGTGATATACTGAAAATAAGATAGACAAGATGGAATATAGTTGAACAAACTGGGAGTGTTCAAGCACTGAGTTAACTAAATCATGTTTAATTCAAACTATTGTTTAAACTATTGTTGATTAAATAAGATACAGATACTGGCATCACACCTCATTAGGAGTGCTCGTCTTTACTCAAATATCACAGCGAAGAATTTTCTGTACTGTATCTCTTTGCTGCTATCTAATGTTTGTCTGGATTTCTGCAGCCCAGTTGTGATAGATCAACACAATACACCAAGCCATAAACAATGATTCATATAATACAATGGTTGAATTCACACAACATAAATTCAACAAACAAGAAAACAAACATGCTAAAAACAAGACAACCAAATTATATGATATTTTTCCAGAAGCTGAGGAGATGATGAGGCAGATGTATATAGATATGGCAATTTGCCTCAGATAGGCAATCACAAACAAGTGGGGAAACTTCATATCTTCTAAAGGAATTATTCTAAAATCCATCTCTACAAGACTGTTTCCAAACTTAGGGTGGTTTATCAACTGATTAATGCCATTACTTATCTGCTCCAATTCCAATAGCCTAATAAGAATATAAAAAGTGGCCACAGCTATAAGAAAACATATTGCACTTATATTAGTATTGTGAAATGTTCACATATCTTGTGGTTGATGGTCAGAATGATAATCCAGTTTCTACTCTCCTTGCTCTTTCTGTGGCATGCTTGCTTCTCACAGTTGTAGAAACCATTGAAAAGAAAATTATTCCAAATAGTTTCTAATTATTCATCATGTACTATCTTATCTTTATCAAGAAATGGGGCTTGGGTGTTTGTGTACATTGGTGTGTTGTAATATTTGCTAGTATACAACAATTTGTGCATGTGTGCAAATAAGCTAGAGATTTACACTTTTGTTTTTGTTTGTTTGTTCCAAAGTAGTAATAAAGGCAATCAGGACACATAAAGGATGAAAGACAGAGAAGGAACCACACTGAAAAATAGAATTCTGATAATTGCAAACAGCAGGGGTGGTACTGGGCCTGCAGATGGAAAAGAAACAACCCATCACAATCTTTGCTTTTCCTGGGCAAGAAAAACTTGACATACTAATGCAAATCTCATGAATATACAACCACTTCCTTTAACAACTTTTTGAGACAATGGAAACAAAGGGAACCAGACAAAATGCAGCTCTATAGAGATTCTTTGTTGATTTAATGTATGGTAGTATCACCTTACACTCTGTTATTGTTCACTGAATTTATGTTGAATGTCCAATGAATTGAAGTGAGTATAGTATAGTATAGTATAGTATAGTATAGTATAGTATAGTATAGTATGGTATGGTATGGTATGGTATGGTATGGTATGGTATGGTATGGTATGGTGTGGTGTGGTGTGGTGTGGTGTGGTGTGGTGTGGTGTGGTGTGGTGTGGTATAGTAGTGTAGTATAATACTGGATACAAATAAAGCATTTTATGAAATTGGACTCAAATACAAGGTAACAAAAATACAACAGTACACATGATTGGCAACAAAACACCATCAACAAAAATGGGTAATGGGCTTTCATAAGACCCCTGCAGCTGGGGTTGGGATTAAAAAAGATAAGATGGCAGTTGTCCCACCACTTTATCTGTGTAACATACAAGGGGAGGAGCTTTGATCATATGAAAGCACCCTCTTTTTAATGATTACCCATCCTACAAACACTCTGGTGTAAGCAATGAACCATGACTTAAACAACTGGGGGAGGGCCCCCCAGTTGTTATTCTATGACAAAATTGAGAAACCTAAAGTTATGTAATTCAGTACTTCTCCATCCCCAGGCACAGTTCTAATTCAGCATGCTCCTTATGAGGATTGCTTTTATAAAATTACTTTGACCGAATCCAGGCATGGTCTTGTGATTTGCGCAAGTTGGGCAGTGCGCATGCATCTGCCTGCGTGCCAGCCTGCCGCTCACACAAGTTGAGCTGCACACATGCATGTCCACTAGTTGACCACTCACGTGACCTGATTCCCCTCTCCATCTCCACTGGGCTGCCAAGGTGCAAAAGTTGGGGACTAGATGTCATCCCTCAAATCAGTTTACAAAGCTAATTTTTTCTTTCCCTTTATTCCCTTTATTTATTCCCTTTATTAGTTTGCAGATATTTTGTGTTAAATTAATATGCTGCCTGCAAATTAGAAACTTCTTATGAAACTTCCTAAATCAATAAATAGATAAAGCAGGGATGGATATCCTTTGGGTTTCTCAGAGCTGCGTATGTGGACAAAAGGAGCTTGGGTGTGGGATGTTTAAGGTGTTACTTCTGAGGCTTTCCAGAAGATAAACGTTGTAGGTAGCTTTCTGCAGAAATTGAGAAGGTCAAAAAAGTCAAGATGGCAGCTGCAACATTGTGGTTGAAACAGTATTAATGTTGAAATCCTCAGATTGCCAGCATGTGAAAGATTACAATAACAAGTGATGGAGTTTGATAAGAGGTGGGTTCCTCCCAGTTCAGACCAGTTCGCCCAAACCGGTAGCAAACCGCTGGTGATGTCACAATGATGTCACAGAACCGGTTCGGTCGGTGCCGGTCTGTGGGCTTCGCCATCATTTTAAAAAAAATCATTTTTTTTGAAAAAAAATTTTGGGGGGGATTTTTTTCTGGGTTTTTTCTTCTTCAGCACATGCGCAGAAGCTGAGTTTCCGGCACTGTGCATGCGTCACCATCTTGTTTTTGGCTTTTTTTGGAGATTTTTTTAAAAAATTTGGCACTGCGTATGCGCACAAACACGAGACGTGCCCACGCGGTGCGGGAGAAAGCAAACTGGCAGTGAGGTAAGTTAGAACCTACCCCTGGGTTTGATGTAGTGGTTATAGTATTAGAACTTGAAAAATCCAGATTCAATTCCCTTTTTTCATGAGTATCAAGATAAATGCATCAACATCATCACACAAATAATGCAACTTTCATATTTGCATCACATATATTGAAATAATTAAATCATGTGTCATCATTTTAACATCATTAAGACTTATTAGTAAAAAAAATCCTTGGCTTATGACCACAATTGGAACCAGAATTTCTATTGTAAGCAAGGTGGTTGTTAAGTGAGTCATGCCAGATTGATGATGATGACACCTATTTACCATGGTTGTTAGGCAAATTACTGCAATTGCTAAGTGAGTCACATTGTCATTAAGCGAATTTGGCTTCTCCCATTGACTTTGCTTATTGAAGCCAGCAATGAAGATCACAAATGGTGATCAGCTGATCCTGGGATAGTGCAACCATCATAAATACATGCCAATTGCTAAGTGCCCTAATTTTGATCACATGACCATGGGGAGTCTGGATCGGTCTTATGTTATTTTTTTCAACGCCACTGTAAATTTGAATTGTTCACTAAAAAAGGTTGTAAGATAAGGACTATCTGTTGAATGTGGCCACGAAGCAGATAGGCAATCTTTTGCCAATCTTATATCAAGTAAGATAGAAAGCTTCAATTGTCAAAGAGTATTCCAGGATAAAGGAAATGTAAACACATTTTAGAGACATAGATTTGACAGCTAGTATTATATATATGTTTCTTTTTTAACATATGCTTCATTTATTAAGTCTTTTCTATTTGTTTTATTACATTGTGACTAGGAGGAAAGGGAGCGAGGATGTGCTTTTGTCTAGCTTAAGCAGTCCTGCTATGTTTTTGCTGTGTGTTTACAATTCTGCAAGATGCAGAGTAACAACAGTGCCTTTGATTATAATAGAAACTGTAATAACAATATGACCCAGAAATGTGTTTTTGTTCACATATTAGCAAATTGGCTTTATTACAAATCATAATTGTCTAAAACTCTTTTTTATTCTTTTTATAGCCTGCTAGGAAATGAACAATATCTTCTATGCTGTACTTCCCTCTACTGTTAATACGAAGAAAGGTGCTATACGAAAATGTAAATAAAGGTAGAGCCTGGGGTCACTGTAAGTTGAAGTATAGATCGGCAACATACAACAGACACTAAAATCAAGACAGCAAGTTCTGATTTTATTTTACATCTCTTTTTTTACAAGTCATGTTTTTCTATTTCTGTTTGTGTATACAATTTTTGCACAAACTGCACAAATCAGATTTTTTCTGCAAACTATATTTACATAATTCTAGAACAGAAATACAAAGAAACAGTGAAGACTGTTCTTTCAATCTAAATTAAGTTTTTTTTAGGAACAGGACAATAAAGGTATCTATAAAATATCTATTAAAAAAGAACAGGTATATATTTATGAGAGAGAGAGAGAGAGAGAGAGAGAGAGAGAGAGAGGAAAGAAAGAAAGAAAGAAAGAAAGAAAGAAAGAAAGAAAGAAAGAAAGAAAGAAAGAAAGAAAGAAAGAAAGAAAGAAAGAAAGAAAAGGATTGGTCCTCTACAATTTCAAATAAAAAATAAATGAAAACAAAATCAGTTCCTTTTCTACACTTGCCTGTTCCACCAGTGACTTTAGGATCCCTTCTATTGATCCCTATCCGTCATCTATTGCTTCTGTTTTTACTTACTCATGGGTGTCTATGGGGAAAATGCAAGATATGTTGGCATCAGAGGTTTACAGATTATTAGAGTTGGAAGGGACCTTGTAGGTCATCTAGTCCAACCCCCTGCTAAAGCAGGAGTCCATACACCATTTTGGATGATATTCACTTACCTTCCCTACGGGTTCACAAATGTGAGCGTGCACGCCTTTTGTGACATTCCGACAATCAAAATCAATGGAGAAGTCAGATTTACTCAACAACTGTATTACTAATTTAACATCTGTGATAATTCACTTAACAAGTGTGACAAGAGAGATCATAAAATGGGGCAAAACTTAAGACTTAAAAATGGAAGTTTGTAATTGTAAGTTGAGGACTGTATGGACATTTAGGCAAAATGTGAACTGTGGGGTTCTTGGTGCTCTCTGATCTTGATTGATTTCTCGTAGATATTTCATTACCCAAGGTAACATCTTCACTGTTAGAATGTGAATTGCATGATCTGTAATGATGTTGTGAATTCAAAGGGTGAAAATTCTTACTAAAGGTATATATACCAGGTGATTGTTTATTTATGTTGTGATAGTTTATAACATTCAGTTATTGGATATACTGTAAGGAGGAGAAAGAGGGAAAAAATGTTTGTTTTTTTTAAAAATAAATAAATTATAGATTAACCTTGTTTAGTAAAAGTGAAGAATTTCATAAAACTTAACCTTATTTAGAGCAGGCCCATTAAAATAAAAGATACTTATGCAGCACCAGGAAGGAACATCAATATTTATGCATCCTAACTATGTTGCTATTTACAGTAGAGCAGCATATCAATTAAATTGGCTAGTAGTATTTTTTCCACTAGTATTATCAAAATGGTGCATAACAAATCGAATATATTAAGCAAAGCAACAACTATAAAAAAAACGTATTTGAAGCCAATACAGCAACATAGCTGAACTAAGCTAGTGTGTCTTAATTTCTTTTTAAAAAAGAAGAAGTTGAGAGTGAGATATAATGTCTGATCTGAAAATGGAGGATCCCACTATCTGGAAGTGATGCCAGGAGCAGTTTGGAGGACATCTCCTTTATCAGCACAGACGTGAATTTTCTTCTAGTACTTCCTGTGCCTTTTTACTCCTTCATTGACTAAACTCTGGCACAATTAAATATATCATCTGCTTAATAAAAAGTTTCCAAAAAAGACAGCAAAAACAAATATCTACTTCCAAGCGTACTTTCTGCAAAATAACAGATAATGTAAAATATATTCAAAAGTACTACAACGGTTTCAGATTAAGCAATCTTGACTATTTTGGAATCAAGCAGAATACATTGGGCAAGGTAAAGATTTAATAGTTGTGAGATTCTTAAAAAAAAACAGTTGGTGGTCTTTATAAGACACACAATATATTTTGATTCCCTAAACCATTAGTCTCTAAAGCATAGATTGGTAGATGACTTGGAGATTACTATTAGCTATGCTTGCCTGTTTGGCTAGGTGGTAAAGAAAACTCAGAATGGGAATATAAAGAGTTGCTGAAATCTGGGTGCAAATTCTACCTCAACAGGGTATCTCAACAGAAGGGTATCAGGGTATCTCACAAGGGTATCTCAACAGAAGAGAAGGGCATAGTCACAAGTTTTTATCCATCTCAAAAGCAATGCAACATGAAATTGAGAAAATATATGGTAAGCATGACACAGTTCAGGGGTGGGTTCCTCCCGGTTCGGACCAGATCGCCTGAACCGGTAGCGACCCGCTGTTGACATCATGATGATGTCACGGATCTGGTTCGATCAGTGCCGGTCCGTGGGTGCCACCATCTTTTTTTTGGATTTTTTTTCTGAATTTTTTACTGTTTGGAAATTTTTTCCTCTGCTGCTGCTTGAAAAAGGGTGCTCCTGTCCGCCCCCTGGTTTATACTTACCCTTATTCCTTTGCCTGAAGCACAGCTGATCAGATCCTCAGCTGTGTTTTGGGCTGATTATAGCTACTGAGCATGTGTGGAAGAGAATTGCATGAGGGGACGTGCGCGTGCGCGTGAGCGGAGTGAGCGCGTGCACGTGAAACATCGTGATGCAAACCGGTGGCAAAGGTAAGTGGAACCCACCCCTGACACAGTTATATTAAAAAGGGAATACAGATAGTTAGTTCTCAACTTAAAACCACAATTGAGTGCAGAATTTTGGTTGTAGGTCATTGCAGTCTTTAAGTGGGTCACTATATGATATGACCATTTTTATAAAGATCATTATGCACCTAACTGTAGTTGTTAAGTGAATCATATGATTGTTAAGTGAACCACATGGTTATTAAGCAAATCCAACATATCCAATGGCTGTGTTTGCTCTTTTCTGCTAGAAACCAGCAACAAATATCACAACTGAGATCATGTGGATGCTGCAGATGGTCATAAATGTGAGCTGGTTGCTAAGCTTCCGAAATAACGATCATGTGACTGGTGGGGGAGGCTGCAGCAGTTGTAACTTCAAGGATGGATCGTAAGTAGTATCTTTGAACTCTGTTGTAACTTTGAACAATTGTTAAGCAAACAGTTATTAAGCGAGGACTGCCTCTACAATATTTTGAATATCAAGAAGGGATGGGGGGAGGGGGAAAGAGGGCTGCTAAGTGAGATTCTGTACAATGAATGTCACCAGCAGTTGAAGGATTCACTATGCAACTCTCCAATATATTCTTTATTCCCCAACTCAAAGTTTATGATGGGATTGAGTCAAATATGTAGTTAAGTTAGAACTGATTAATGAAAAGGACATTGCCATCAATCAGGTGCAGTGGTACACAATGTAATAGATGTTACCGCAAGATGAAATTGCTACAACCACCTGATTTTTCACATCCTTTTCTCCTGCATTAATAACCTGGGGACATTTTCTCAATTTCTTTCTTTTCAATTACACTGGCCACAAAACTGTAATAGATGTAGGTTGTGTCATATAACATTGAGTATCTGGAAATAGCATCATAATCCTAATGTGGTAAGAAACTGGAAGTACATCCAGTCTACAAAATGGGACTAGTTCTCCCTTTCTAAGTCATAAATCTCACTAAAAACTACTTTATAAGCATTGCTTCTGCCACATAAAGCTTTTCTGGGAATGTAGTGTACATACACTTATGCTTTCATCTTAACAGCAATGGTTTCTGAATAGGTAGATAGTTTTAAGTCTACATTTTAAACACTGTTAAATATGCATAATTCAACAACATCTGCAAACATTTTTCCAATTTCTATCCTAGAGGGTTGACTGATTGATTAATTAGCAAGAGTTATATATGCTGGACTTGTAAAGTGACTGCAAGCTATGTATAACATGAAGGAATATAAAATGTAATTGGCATTAGGATGTAAATAGGATAAAAACCCAATCCAAAAATAACATTCCCAATAGTTCATGATGTGTTCATTTCAGTGATGAAATCAAATTTTTTTTACTACCGGTTCTGTGGGCGTGGCTTAGTGGGCGTGGCATGGCGTGGCTTGGTGGGCATGGCTTGGTGGGTGTGGCAGGGGAAGGATACTGCAAAATCTTCACTCCCACCCTACTCCAGGGGAAGGATACAGCAAAATCCCCATTCCCTCCCCACTCCTGGGGGAAGGATATTGCAAAATCTTCATTTCCACCCCACTCTGGGGCCAGCCAGAGGTAGTATTTGCCAGTTCTCCGAACTCATTAAAATTTCCGCTACCGGTTCTCCAGAACCTGTCAGAACCTGCTGGATTTCACCCCTGGTTCAATTCCAAGGTAAATAGAAATATTTTCATAATGGATGTAGATTGCTATATTGGCCATCTATGCTTTAGTTTTTAAGGAAAAGTTGGGTTTCAGATAGCATGTAACATAACAGAAATTTATTTGTGTGCGTTATCTGAGTGATACTATAGAAGCACCTGCAAGACAAGGCATAATGAAAAGGATTATGAAGAGGATTTCAGAACCTGGGTTGATCAGTACAATCTCAAACATCCTCCTCCTCAAGCCAGTTCTAGCTTCTTTAGTCTAACTCCAAAATTCCAATCCTGGACTCATTTACATAGCGTGATTACAATTGTTCTTCATTGTTTGGATGAAAATGGCTGCTCTTTTCCTGCTTTGTTGTTTCCATTAATTCAGTGGGTGGTTATGGATTTTTTATTAATTACATCTTTTTCTCTTTTGGGGGGGGCTAAGCTTCTGTGCCTTCATTAAGTGCATGCCAAGCAATAAGCTTTTAGTTTCCTGGCATGAAGTTGCAACTAAGTAGAAAACTTCAACTCCTCAATTTTTAATTATTGTACAATAGTTTTGGCTTTTTTTTTTTTGCAATCCCATCAGTTACTATCAATCTACTGGAATAGAAAAAAAATCCAGTTTGTCTTGACCTTCTTCTCGTTTTGTAGAACTGAGTTCAGAAGTAGCTCTACTACTCTTTCACCATTTTTCCAAAACATGAAAAAGGAATTTTGAATTTATTCCTTTGTATGCTATTCCATTTGTGAAGATAGGAAGAATATAGGAGATTTTTTTCCCCTAATATCTCTGTGGAGACTTTTTCCCTTACCAGGAGCCAGAAACTCTCTGAAACACAAAACTGCAAGGCAAATAGGCTCTTAAGAATTGATTCCAGTTGACAACAGAGGAACACATGATTTTACTTCAAGGAACTTTTAAATATATGTACAATCCCTATCACCTTTCTATTTTAATAAGGAGAGCAATATTTGCTTCCTCAAAAATATATTCAAAACCTGTCATCTAAAAGAGTTTTCTTTTATATCATGCAGAAGTTCAAACCCCCAAACTTTCATATTAAATTGCTCCAGAAAAACACAGAGGTCTTATTGTTGATTTCTTGAATCCAGGATTTGTACAGTTTCTTTATAAGAAGCGTTTTCATATCAAACCTTGGAACCTTTCCTGCCAAACAAAAAAGGCCTATGGATGCATTCATTTGGTGCAGATCTGATGCACAATGTTAAGGTTTCTTTTATAAATTTTATTTTCAGTACAGTAATTGGAATCTTGCAGAAGAAGATGATTGTCAATCCTATCAATGCTTTGAGATCATCAGACTGATCCTCCAGTGCTGGGTCTAGCAGTATTTCGAGCTTCTTTCTTACTCTGCCATATACCATCTCTGGGCCCCTACATGATTGGGATAACTGCGTTCCTGTCAAACAAACAATAAGTGGTTAAAATAGAGAGTTCTCTATCAAATCCTGCACCTGTCAATAGTGTGGCCTAGAGGTGGAGCTGTGGCCTAGAGGTGAGCTCTTGCCTCACAATCAGGAGGTTATGAGTTCAATCCTAGGTAGAGGCAGATGTAGGGGTCTCCTGCTTGGGCAGGGGGTTGGACTAGATGACCTGCAAGGTCCCTTCCAACTCTGTTAATCTGATGGTGTCCCTCAAGGCAGCGTTCTAGGACCAACACTCTTCATACTTTACATAAATGACATTTGTGATCACATTATAAGCAACTGTGTTCTCTTTGCCGACGATGTCAAACTATTTAACACCACAGACAATGCTACTACCCTCCAAAAAGGCCTTGATTATGTATCAGAATGGTCAAACAAGTGGCAACTTCAAATCTCAACCAACAAATGCTCTGTCTTACACATTGACAAAAAGAATCAGAACACAAAATACAAGCTAGGAGGACGACCCTCATTCTATCAAGGATCTTGGAGTACTCATATTTAATGATCTAATTGCCAAAGCCCACTGTATCAACATGGCCAAAAAGGCACTAAGAGTTGTCAATCTATGGTAATCTTGCGTAGCTTCTTCTCTGGCAATATTACAATGCTAACTAGAGCATTCAAAACATTTGCTAGACCAATTCTTGAATACAGCTCACCTGTCTGGAACCCGCACTGCATATCGGACATTAATACAAGCAAGAGAGTCCAAAAATATTTCACGAGAAGAATCCTCCACTCCTCCACTCGCAACAGAATACCTTATGCCACCAGACTTGAAATCTTGGGCTTAGACAATTTAGAACTCCCTCTCCTTCGAACTGATATAAATGTAGTTCATAAAATTATCTGCCTCAATGTCCTACCTGTCAATGACTACTTCAGCTTCAACTGCAACAATACATGAACACACAATAGATACAAACTTAATGTAAACCGCTCCAAACTTGACTGCAGAAAATATGACTTCAGCAACAGAGTGATCAATGCCTGGAATTCACTACCTGACCCTGTGGTTTCTTCCCCAAACCCCAAAAACTGTAACCTTAGACTGTCTACTGCCAACCTCACCCCATTACTAAGAGGTCTGTAAGGGGCATGCATAAGCGCACCAGCGTGCCTACTGTCCCTGTCCTACTGTCCTATTGTCCTCATTTATCTGTATTTACTTTGTTTATGTTTATATTTATACCTATACCTGTTATCTTGTACATTTGACAAACAAATGAACAAACAAACAAATATAATGCCAACCTTATTCTCTCCATCAAAGTCAATAATATGACAGAAAAGGGACAACCATGGGATAGATGGTATATTTATTTAAAACATTTAAAACATTTATATAGCTGCCCAACTTTTAACCAACTCTGGGTGATCCCGATCAAAAATTAAAAGATATAAAAATATTTTTAAAACTGCAAAAGTCAACCAGTTAACACATAAAATATGAAAAAGAATAAAAACCTGTTGCCAAATCAGTTCTCATGTGCAATTATCTAGTCTTCTCTCAATGCATGGGAGAAAAGCCAAGTCTTTAAAGCCTTACAGATGATTAAAAGAGTAAAGACCTGCCAAACTACAACAGGAAGTTCCATAGAACAAGGGCTACCACGGAAAAGGCAGGCTTCCTAGCTCCCATCAGATGGCGATATTGAGGGTAGGAACTGGAAGCATGCCCAGTGCCCACCTTATCTGACCTGGTAAGATTAATAGTGTCATATCTTTACCACAAGCGCTGTATAAGATGGGAGTGAGTAAGTAACTGGGTGAGAATAGATTAGTTATCAGCACTCAGATAGGTTATTGCTAACCAATTTCTATAATAGTTTTTTTTAATAACATGGAAAAACTTTTCCCCATTTTATCTAGGGTAAGCCAAAATTTTACATTCACTAGACTGTGAAGAAAAAAAAGTAAAATCTTGATGAATCCAGGCTCAACCTTCTTGAATATTGTTATCCTTCTGAGGTGTTGGAACTAAACTCAGAATTCAGTGAGCTTGGATGAGGAAATTCTGAAAATTTTAACATCAAAAGATTTGGGAAGCATTGGGCTGAGAAAGTTTGGCATATATTTTCTTGGAATAGAATCCATGTCATCAGGTGCATGATGACGTTTTATGCTCAGTTACCAAGGATATGTTCACTCACACACATGGGTAAATACTAGAGTAAAAAAGGCAGACAGACAAATCAAGTGAACACAAAAGTAATAATTTCCATATAATCATGACAATGACAATTTGTAACAGTTCTGATTCTATTGTACCCTGTTTTCCCCAAAATAAGACATCCCTTGATAATAAGCCCAATTGGGCTTATGAGTGCATGGCAATTAGGCCAAGAGCTTATTTCAGGGTTCAAAAAAATATAAGACAGGGTCTTATTTTTGGGGAAACACGGTAGTATACAACATTCATACAACATTAGATTGGCCTTGTCCCTGATGGCCTTTTATTAGGCCTTGAAAACTTGGCAATGTAGCAATAGTAATAGCACTTAGACTTATATACCGCTTCATAGTGCTTTACAGCCCTCTCTAAGCAGTTTACAGAGTTCAGCATATTGCCCCCAACAATCTGGGTCCTCATTTTACCCACCTCAGAAGGATGGAAGGCTGAGTCAACCTTGAGCCTGGTGAGATTTGAACAGCTGAACTGCTGAACTAGCAGTCACTGAAGTAGGTTGCAGTGCTGCTTTTAACCACTGCGCCACCTCGGCAATGTGTCCTGTGGGTTAGAATATGTCTTCTTTTGTATAGATGATAAGTTAGATAAATGTTTCTTAACCTTAACAGCTTTAAGATATGTGGACTTCAACTCCCACATGCTGTCTGGGGAATTGTGGGAATTGAAGTCCACACAGCTTAAAGTTGATAAAGCTGAGGAATACTGGGTTAGATTATGCCCAGTTGCTTTCTGTTTTTGTTTTGTTTTATTTTCTATTCTGTATTTCATATTTTTATTTCTTTTATTGTATGCCACTTAGAGTCACATAAAAGTAAGATGGATGGCTATATAAATAGAGTGAGTGAGTGAGTGAGTGAGTGAGTGAGTGAGTGAGTGAGTGAGTGAATGAATGAATGAATGAATGAATGAATGAATAACTTCTTCCATTACTCTTCCTCAATAAATGGTTGTACTGCCATTAATCTTGTATGCAATTCATACATATGGAGGCTAGGGCTACCGTTAGTTAATCTACTTGGAATTTGAATAAACTTTTTCAAAATCATCTGATCACATTTTGTGAAAGCAAATTTCTTAATTATTTTTGTTTTGCAAATTCTTAAATTTAACAATGTGTGAAACACATATTTACTTTCTATCTCTGGACAAAAAAACTGATTGCTGATCTCAAATACAGAATTAAGATTTCCTGCCATTTCTTTAAAAAAATGCCTCCATGATCATGGCCATAGTTTGATCTAACATAGTTTGATCTAACATCTCAGGTTATAACCTAAAAAAGATGCGCCAATAGCTACCAAAGTTTTTGACATTTAACTTCATTACAAAAGATGTATCACTACAGGAATATCAGATGGCCTCAGACCTCTAATGAACTGAAATAATTGACAAAGAATTACTGATTGGCAACTTACATAAACAATAAAAGATAATTAATATAGTATAGAATAATTCCCATGACTACCAAACTGACATTGTGACTCCTTAGGAAATAATAGAAGAAATATCTACCCATTAGTGATATCCTGTAACAAGAACTAGTCAATCTATTATCAAATTTGTAAGTGTCTCTTCTTGACCCAAATAATTCGCTGGTTCAAGCATCACCAAACTCATAGGTGCAACCATATCTCTAAAACCAAATAATTATGAAGACAGAGCTTAAAACAGTAGTTACACTGACTGTAGTACATGTGGTCGTCGGTCCGTGCTTGTCCATTGATTTGTTTTGCATGTTATATATCTGGATATTATGCAATATACACTTATATGGATTGCAATTCTGTATCTTATTATCAAGGGACCCATGGAAATCAATGCTACTCAGACTTCAATAATCTCTAAAATCAGAGCAATAAGTTTTAAATAGAGTAAATGGAATAAAATCTTTGGAATAAAAGGAGGAAAATATTGCTCATGCTCCGTGTAATATTCTTGCCATGTAGCATTTTTGGAGTGCTAATGGTAATGAGGATGCTTTGAAGGAGCAGATGCTGAATTTAAATAAAGAAGTGGAGTATTTTCCTTGTGACAATGAATCACACATTAAGTGTAGCATAGGTTTGCCATTCAGCCAAGAAAGGCTCAAAAGAAAAGTAGTCAATTATGATGAAGTATGTCTGTGTGAGTGTGTGTGCATGGGTAAAAGTGTTGTGTGTCTTTCAAATATCTTACAAATCAGAAACATTAGCCAAGCAAGTTTGGCTAAGGCATAGAAACTGACAGAATGCACACTGCTTCGGTTTCTCAAAAGTAGCTGTTCAATTAACTTGTGTATTCTTTATTATTCACAGTAAAGCAAAACCTTCCATGAATGGCTAAAGACAAAAGAACAGAAACTAAAGGAAACTATACTTACAAAAAGTAAACATTTCTATGAGAAGAATATTCAGGTAAAAATGTAAGCAGAGACAGCTGAGCAAAATTGCACAAATACACAATCTTCATCTCAGCTGCAAATAAAGGAGATTTCATACCCTACATTTTAACAACAACAACAATAACAAAAAGAATGTCACAAGCTACAAATAACATATTTAAAAAGCTCCAGATAAAAGTGTGTTCTTATAGGATACAGATTTAACTTATCCAATGCACAAACTTTCTAGCTAATACAAACACTAAACCTGCAAATTTTAGAAATTCTGATTATATTTGTGACCTTGTCAGGCCAGTGAAAACTACTATTGAAAATCTTTGTATTTTTTGGCCTGAGAAACTTTACTTCCATCTCACGTATTATTCAGTAGTAAGCAGGACAATGAATGAAACAGAATTTTAAAACTGAATTATTTTTCAAACGGGAGACTGGTGGGGATAAGTAAAGATGTCAGGACTATGTCTAACCAGATTGGATTTCCTAATATCAAAGTAAACTGTTAATCCAAGTTTGTAAAATATGACAGTGGTGCTTTAAATGAATCCAGGTTTGTTTGCTAACGAATATAAAGAGAGAGCACACGCAGCTGGACAGATAGAAAGAGACTAATTGATGGCTCACTGTGTGTGAGGGACTGCTGAGCTTACTCCTGAATCTACAGCATACAAGAATATCAAGGTCTAGAGATAAGTAAGAGAGCTGAATTTATTGCTTGCTAGCATTTATCCAAGAACGGACTATTTATGTTATAATTGTGCTGTTTATTTCAAGTAAAGATTATTTTCTTCAACACGTTGAAGACAATCCATTATTGACTCTATTATCAAACCACAAGCTAGCAATGTCCTTCCATGTTATTATAGGAACACCATCAATTTTTTTTACATTTCTTAATTCTGAATCGCTGTATGGTACACTCATATAGAGAGTTATATATTAGCCAGCAACCTCTGTAAGAATCTTTCTTTAAAAAGTGATTTGCTTCTTAATAAGAGTCAATCTCAATTATTTAGAATTTCAAGATTCTTCACACCCCAGAGTACTGAAATATGCAATGGCTGTTATCAATACTAACTTGTCTGAAACCACATGCACTATTATAGATTTCTTTGTTAAATTCCTGAACTGAAAGTTGGAATAAATCTTTCCCAACTGTGCAACACCACAATTAAGGTGTTGCACAAATGATTTATGTTGCCAAGAATCTGCATTAGTTTTCTTTATGCTCAAGATTATTATTTGATAGATGGATTCATACATTTGCCAGCTGTAATATATATGAACAGAATCATGTTTAAACCACATATCTGAAACAAGCAATACTTTTTCCAAGCTAGGCCAGTCTCTCACTCACTCTCACTCCTTCTCTGTCAACCTGACCCAACTCAGAGAATTGTTATTGTCGTCGGGAAAATAGGAGCATTATGTGCACTACCTTGAGTTGTACTAAGTATAGATGGGATAGAAATCTAATCAGTATCAGTCAAAATAGCCATCTCTTTCTTAATCTCCAAATGACCCAATCATTTTTCTTTATTCTTTCTCTTGTTCCACTCATCCATCCATGTTATGTGGCAGAATAATCCTCCTCCCCACCCCACTGATTGCATTTGCTGAGAACATTGCACTTTTTAAAAAAACCAAAATTCACTCTTGGTTCTTCCATTGCCACCATTCACTGCAGCATAACATACAACTACTACCAGGCTATTCATTCCTACTTTCTTTACACCCACAATATGGCATAAATTCATGTTTTCTGATATACATTCTGGCATAAGCTTTATTTCATAATTCAACTAATATCTTCACTTTCCTACATATATTTATGAATTCTGTTTCACAATAGAGGTGGAGCTCTTGCCTCACATTCAGGAGGTTGTGAGTTCGATCCTAGGTAGAGGCAGATGTAGGGTCTCCTGCTTGGGCAGGGGGTTGGACTAGATGACCTGCAAGGTCCCTTCCAACTCTGTTAATCTGTTAAATATCAGACTACTGTCATTGCAATTTGTTCCCCTTTTTCTTAATTTAACATGTATTCTCCTTCCTTCCTTCCTTCCTTCCTTCCTTCCTTCCTTCCTTCCTTCCTTCCTTCCTTCCTTCCTTCCTTCCCTCCTTCCCTCCCTCCCTGTTTTGACAGGGTCCATCTGAGGGTTGAGGTTGGTTTGTCAAAACCGAAAGGGCAGACAGAAACAAACCAAAGATTAGGCGTCATATATTGGATCCAATGCAGCAACTGCAAAAAGAACTACGTCAGCCAAACAGGAAGAAAACTATCAACCAGACTGCACGAACACTTCCTGGCCATCAACAGACATGACCCACTATCCCTCATGTCCATCCATGAAGATTCAAAAGGACACAAATTCAATCTAACTGGACCACAGTTGCAACCCAGGCAAAGTCAAGGAGAGAAAGGGAATTCCCTGGAAGCCTGGTTTTCCACCAATAAATCAATAAACACATCGACATTGGCCCAGTCTACCAATCACAGAATGAAAGAACAACATCAACCATGGTCCCGAAGGCAGCATTTAAAGACCAATGAACAGCCATGCTGCAAACAAAGTTATAACTCAACAGATCACAAGAAATTGGACATCACACACAGCCGATCAACCGAAACCAGACCATGACATCATCAGAAGACATGCAAACAAAAACACCAGCACTAATTTACATCACACAGACGGTACTTAAAACCAAGGACTATGACTCAGCAACTACAGCCAGCAAATCACACAACCCAAAATCAGACCAGGACTCAGAAAGGTATTTAAAGGCCAGCGCTCCCCCCCCCGAGAAGTACAATTCAAAATGCACTGAAGATATCTCCTTGAATGGGGACGAAACATTTGCAACCAAATCGCCATTCTCCATTGTGGGTGGAGCTAGCCGCCAAGATTGGGTATTGGCACAGCTTTCTAGCCAATGGTGACTGAGTCTGGAAAAGTATAAAAGGTGGCTCCAGGCCTAGTTCCCCCTCTTTTGACTCAGTCATAGCCATTGACTAGTGCCATTTTTGCTCTTAAAATCCGCATATTTTTCTACTGATTGATTTTCCTGATTGGAATTCGAAACTGTAAGTTCCCTAACGAGCCCCAGGTATCACCGATCTCTAGCCTTGGGAAGGGCAGCCAGGCCTGTGGCCGGCTGCTGCTCGCTCCTCCAGCTGAGGCCCAATTTATTCCATTCTTTTATCAATACTGAATTATCCGGCCTGGAGGGAGTGGGAACGGTCCCTAATTTGACCCCTGGGACTGTGGTGGCCCCTGTCACCACTCATCATTGGGCTTCTGCACGAGGCTGGCAAGCAATTTGCCGGATTACCTGGATGACCGCGTGAGAAAGTCCTTACTCACTGCCTCGTGTCAGATTGCGCTGGCCTATGAGGTTTGATTGGCCCCTTTTTGATTTTTACGTGGGCATCTGGACAGATTTTAATATCACCTCTGGCCTTATATTTGATCCACAACTAGCGCATTGCGGTGAAACAAGTAGCCCCCCCACCCAGAGGGGACAGCTATCTCATTAAGGCACCTTTTCCTGATTACGGCAGAGCGATTCGTAAAAAAGCCTCCTTTTCGCAAATCTGGCCGTTTGCAGTCAGCTGAGAGGCGCGCGCGCCAAATCGCGCTCTTATCTACGAAGCCGATCTTTTGCTAACGAGCCGAGCCGCTTCTCTTTGATTCACCGCGGCTCGGCTTTTTTCGACGCTGATGAGCTTGGCCTGCCTGCCAGCCCCTCTGGAAGCTGCTTGCGGCGAGTCAGGGGGCCAGGAGCCGACATTGGAGGCTGCACTCAGAGCGTCGGCTGCAGCCTCTCTGAAGCCTTTGAAGTGCACTGAGCTGACCGGCTTGCCTCCAGACGCCGAGTGAGAGCCCTCCTGCCACAGCTGCCTGCGGCCATCCAGGGGGTTCGTTTTGATTACCTGCTGAGCCTGTGAATCATCAAGGGTAATATTTTCCCCCCACGCCACTTCTGTGTCCCGGGGGGGGGGCTTTAAGGGAACAAGAAGTTGTGGAGCCCAGAGGGAGGAGTGTATGGACTGTTCACCTCAGGGATAGGCGGCCGCCATTTTGACTCAACCACATGGGTGGCCGCCATTTTGTTTGCACCAACCACACCCACAGGCATGCAAAACTCCATGACCTGCTTGTGTTTTTTTCTTTTTCTCTCTTTGTTCCCTTCTCTCACAGGACCATAATGGCTGAAAGGACCTCAAAGTCTAAGGCCAAAGCCAAGTCTCACAAGGGCCATACGGAGGAGAGAAGCCCACCCAGGGCCCACCACTCCTTCCCATCCCGAGATTGCTCACCTCTTAGGGACCAATCCCCAGATTCAGTAGTCAGGGTCCCCAAGGCCAAGTCCTCCACCAAGTCTCCTGGTCAATCCACCTCAGGGACTAACCCCCCATCGTCACAGCCACCACCAGATGCGGTCCCCAGACATGCTGTCGATCGACAACGCTGTCCCCTGCAGGTCTGAACCCGAGGTCTGGGGTCCCCAACCAACTAGCCAGGGGCCCACTCAGAGCCGTGGTAAACAGGCCTCCAAGAGAGATCCCCTCCAGTCCAAGGAGGCACAGGATCGCATGGCTGCTGCTATAAAACAGGGTATAGAAGCAGGGATCAGGGCCATGGCCTGTTCTAGTTCCCATTGCCAGGCAGCTGCTCCGTCCTCTTCGAACAAGTCCCCCCCTACAAGAGAGTCCCCTAGAACAAGACCCAGCTCCGGAGGAGGACTCTGAGGGGGATGATGATTTCTCAGAGGGGCATGAGGACTCTGAGGATGGTGAGTGGCAGGACGTCCCAGTACAACCTGAAGGCCCTGAATTAGCCAGCGTCCTCCTCAGGGCTATTCCAATCAGCCTTATTTCGCTCCTTGCTACATAAGGCCAAGGTAACTGCCAAACTCCAAACTCCATCTGGGGAAGCTGTTCAATCTCCCAAGGTTGACCCTCTATTCGAACCCTCTGCCCTTACGGCCGATGTAGTCCCGGCTCCCAAATTATTTGTGGAAGCCATCCTTAAGCAATGGCAGAACCCCACTACAGGGCCCCTAGCCTCAGCTCAGGATAAGAAGCTATTCAATATTGATGACACCCTGGCCCAGCATCTCCTGATGCCGCCAGTGGACAGCCCTGTCCAAGCCCTCTATTCGAATTCCCCTATGCCAGGGGAACCAGAGGAACTCCTCCGGCCGGAGGATCGACGAGCAGACGCTTCTCTTCTGAGGGCACATCAGTCAGCGGCCTGGGTGATCCGAGCGGCGACCACGGCATTGTTCTTCTGCAGGACCAGCCTCAAGTGGATCCACACCCTGCAAGCCTACCTGCCACCGTCTGACCTGCGGGCTCACCAGGATCTGAATAAACTTCTGGCAGCCGCCCAATTTACTTCTGAGGCCACCCTCCAGGCGGCCCGGTTTTCTGCACGTTCTATGGGGGCGACTATGGTCGCACGACGCATGGCCTGGCTCTGCTCTTGGCAGACAGATGTGCGATACAAATGGAAACTGGCCTCTGCCCCCGTTTCCAAGCAGTCTCTATTTGGTGAGGCCCTGACCCCGATCCTGGTAGAGACCAAGGATAAACGTAAGATTCTCCCCAACAATATTAATAAGAAAGGCCCCTATCGAGGGTCCTTCTCCAATAGGAAGTCCTATAGAGGGTCGTACCACTCCTCTAATAGACAACAGGGCAACTTCCAGGGGAGCCAACCGAACCATAGTCAGGGCCACTTTGGTCAGTGCCAGAGATTCTCCTCTGGCCAACCTTTTAGGGGGAACCAGTATAAACGGCCCTTTAGAGGGGCCGGTGGTCGCCCCTTCCGCCGGAATAAGTAATTCTCCGGCCGTTCCTCCCATAGGGGGTCGCCTGGCACTCTATGCCAGTCGATGGGAGGAAATCACCAATGACGCATGGGTTTGTCAAACCCTGAAGTCAAGACTTAATCTTGAGTTTCTCTCTACCCCCCTGAGGTTTTTCCTTCGATGCCCCATCTCATCAAATTCGCAAAAAAAGGTCCTCATGAATCAGACCATCCAGCACTTGTTGGAAATTCGAGCCATCCAACAGGTGCCTGTGGACCAACAGGGGCAGGGCTTCTACTCCATTTTATTTGTAGTGCCCAAATCCTCGGGGGGATGGAGAGCAATATTGGACCTTAAGCGCCTCAATAAGTACATAGTCCACAAGAAATTCAAAATGCACACCCTGCATTCCATTCTCTCAAGTATTAGGAAGGGAGATCTATTGTCATCCATAGATCTCTCGGAGGCTTATCTCCACATTCCAATTCGGCCAGCTCATCGCCAGTACTTGCGCTTTTGCTATGCAGGGGTGCACTATGAATATGGGGCGCTTCCCTTTGGCCTGTCATCAGCGCCAAGGGTCTTCACTAAGGTCTTAGCGGCTCTGACCACTCACCTCAGGTCCATTCCCATCCGGATCCAGTGCTACCTGGACGATATTCTCATCTCCTCGACTTCTCCTTCTCAGGCCGAGAGAGATGTTCAGGTAGTGCTTAACACCTTGGACCACCTTGGCTTCTTGGTCAATCGATCCAAGAGCCAGCTGAACCCCGCCACCAGAATCGTCCATCTGGGGGCGGTCATTGATTCCCTGGAGTGTAAGGTGTACCTTTCCCAGGAACGGAGAGACAGTCTATTGACTTTATCCCAGCAAGTTCTGCGGCAAAATTCAGCACCTCTGAACCTGCTGTCCTCTCTCCTGGGCAAGATGATTTCGGCCATTCATATTGTCCCATGGGCACACTTACACTCCAGGGAACTCCAATGGCTTCTCCTTCCCTACCAACGTCAGGGAAGAGCCCATTCCCCGGCCAAAGTAAGGCTCCTGCCTTCAGTCCGGGAGTCACTCATTTGGTGGACCACCTCTGCAGTCAACAAGGGCACCTGTTTTCTCTCTCCGCAGCAGATCGTTGTCACCACCGACGCCAGCCTCTCGGGTTGGGGGGCACATGCGGAGACGCAGGTGGCTCAGGGCACATGGTCATTAGCCGAGACAGCTCTAAGCATCAATGTCTTGGAACTCCGAGCTGTGTTCCTTGCCCTGCAGCAATTTAGACCCTTCATTGAGAACTCTCACGTGATGGTCCTTACTGACAATGTGGCCACCAAGGCCCACATTAATAGGCAGGGTGGGACCATGTCTGGGCAGCTCATGGCGGAGGCCATGAGGCTAGGTCTTTGGGCAGAGCAACATCTACTATCTCTCTCTGCTGAACATATTTCTGGGGAAACCAATGTCAGGGCAGACTGGCTTAGCAGGAATCAGATAGACCACTCAGAGTGGAGTCTACATCCTGACCTTTTCCATCAGCTCATGGGGCACTTTGGGCAACCAGTAATGGACCTCTTTGCCACCCCGGGGAATGCCCAGGTTCCCAGGTTCCTGTCCAGATACCTGACCCAGGGGGCAGAAGGGACAGATGCCCTGCGCTGCGATTGGCCTCGGGGATTGCTTTACGCCTTTCCACCCATCCCCATCATTCCACAGGTCATCCGCAAGCTGTTGCAGCAGAGAGCTGAGGTGATCCTTCTGGCGCCCAACTGGCCACGGAGAGCGTGGTACGCCGACCTGGTCTCCCTGTCGGTAGCTCCCCCATGGAGGATCCCTCCGACAGAGTGGTCGCTGGCCCAGGGGTCAGTGCAGCACCCGGAGCCTCGCTGGTTGCAACTGACCGCCTGGCGCTTGAGCGGCTCACTCTGAGGAGCCGTCGGATCCCTGAGGACGTGATGGAGGTCTTGCTGGACTCTCGCAAACCGTCCACGCAACGTATTTATGCAGCCTCTTGGAAGGCTTTCTGCTCCTGGTGTAATAGGGAGGGTTATTCCCCACTGGATCTATCGGTCATTAATGTCCTTCAATTCCTACGCCAGGGGCTAGCTAAGGGTCTTTCCCCAAGTACCCTCAAACGCCAAATTGCTGCCCTATCCACGGTCTTATATTGTCCTTCCCTGGGAAAGCTCTCTGCTCACCCTCTGGTATCTAGGTTCCTTAAGGGCGCAGTGAACAGATGCCCCCCTGTGGTACACAGGTACCCCACCTGGGACTTATCCAAGGTACTATTGGCCCTCACGGGGGGAACCTTTGAGCCCTTGCACTCCATCTCTCTAGCCCACCTAACTTACAAGGTGGTCTTCCTGGTAGCGGTCACCTCTGCCCACTGCATCTCTGAACTGGTGGCCCTTTCCATACGGAGTGACCTCTGTGTGTTCCACCAGGATAGGGTGGTCCTGCGATTGGACCCCACCTTCCTGCCGAAGGTAAACTCTGTTTTCCACCGGGCTCAGGAGGTGGTGTTGCCCTCCTTTTACCCCTCTCCATCTACAGACATTGAGCGACAGTGGCACCTCCTGGACGTGAGGCGCACACTGGACATTTACATTCAAAGGACCTCTGGACTGCGCAAGACCGAGGCCTTGTTCGTATCTTTCCACCAATCTTCCTTGGGGCAGAAAGCATCATCAGTCATGGTGGGTTGATGGATCCGTACTGTCATTAACATTGCATATGAACAGCTGTCTTTACCACGACCCACCAGGATTACGGCCCATTCTACGTGAAGTGCTGCCACCACTGCGGCTTGGAACACGAGGGCCTCCATTGAGGAAATCTGCAGGGCGGCCACATGGTCCTCCCCTATGCTGTTTGTCCGGCACTACAGGTTGGACACTTTTGCCTCTCAGGAGGCTGACTTTGGGCGCAGGGTCCTGGAACAGGTAACATTGGAGGGCGGTGGTCCCAGCCAGAATCCAGAGCCCCTCCCTGGGGACTGAATTACTTTGGTATGTCCCAATCTTGGCGGCTAGCTCCACCCACGATGGAGAATGAGACGTTGTACTTACCTGAGACGTCCATTCTCGTCGGGTGGAGCTACCCTCCCTTCTATTCTGGCTGGACAAAGGGACTCAATTGTCCCTCAATTGTCATATTTTTAGGTATATAGGTATAGCAATTTAGGTTCTTTTTGCACGTAGGTAGTTAGTCTAGGTATTTAGAAACGTTTTCTCTCTTGTCTTGGTTTTCCATGTTAACAGTTAATAAAATGTGTTGCATCATGGCACGTCGAGTTTGGCATTTGTCCCTCATCAAAAGAGGGGGAACTAGGCCTGGAGCCATCTTTTATATTTTTCCAGACTCAGTCACCATTGGCTAGAAGGCTGTGCCAATACCCAATCTTGGCGGCTAGCTCCACCCAACGAGAATGGATGTCTCAGGTAAGTACGACGTCTCAATCTCAGAGCTCAAACCAACAACATAATTACCAATCCGAGCTACTAATATTCAAGACATTTCTAGAATAAAACTATTTCTTTTCTCTTCTTGCACAGCAGACTGTACACTAATCTGTGTACAATTCACATTCTTCTATTCTTTGAGCATATCTGCATTTGCCTAAGAAATATTTTGGGTATCCTACAAATGTAGCTTTGTGTATTCAAGCTGCCCAATCAAAATGAATTGAATGCTTTGTGAATACATTTATAGCTTTTCACAGTTAAAACAGATTTCAACATATCTAAAATTTACTCTGTGCTGTGAAATATGTCCATTCTCTTCCTTTAGCACTGGAAGCTAATATTTCCTGAATTTTGATGCAATCCAACTAACTTGCTGTCCAGGACACACCACCTGCCACACTTTGGCAGGATTGCTTCCTACGACTGAACACATGGTCTAACAGTTAGGAAAGTAAAAATAAAGTAAGAGATGTAGTCTTAGTGCTGCAATCTTTCTCAGTGTCGCTTTTATTCCTTTTTCTAAAAATACCTGTTCTTTTAGGAATGATCTAGTGTAAGATGAAAAATTATATGAGGAAATAAAACATTTGCCAAAGAAAACAGTGCCAATTCTGGATTTGGAAATGAATGCCTTCATGAAGATGGAAAGATTAGACCTTGTCAAGGATTCAAATTTACAACATTTGGAATTATGTACATTTTAAACATCACTTTTTTCAATCTTTGGCTAAAACCATTAGTATATGGCAGTGATGGCGAACCTTTTTTGGTTCGCGTGCCAAAAGAGGGGGGAATGCGGGGGATCACGTATGTGCATGCCCACACTCATAATTCCATGCACCCCCGCACATGCACGCATGACCCCCCCTGCTCCCAGCATGCAATGGCACGCCCATTTTTCGGTCTCCCCAGGCTCCAGAGCCTTTCTAGGAGCCTGGGGAGGGCGAAAATGGCCTTCCCCACCCACTCTGGAGGCTGGAAACAGCCTGTTTCCCGACTCCCAGTGGGCCCAGAAGGCCCGAAAATCAGCCGGCTGGTGCACACATGCACGCCGGACCTGAGCTTGCGTGCCCACCGATATGGCTCTGCGTGCACTTGTGGCACCCGTGCCATAGGTTCGCCATCACGGGTATATGGCATATTTGTCATCAGAGTCTGTTGATGTTATTCAAACAGAAGAAACATGTGCACCTTTCATATACTGTGGTGGTCATATTACATGGAAAAATCCTCTTGGTTAAGTTTATTAAGTTTATTATTCTGTCAAGCCTTAAGACCCTGCTCTTAGGCATTTGTTAAGAGAAATGAAGGAAACATTCCTTATTGTATTATGATTTATAAATTGTCATCTGATCTTTTCATGGAAGAGGGTTTTCTTTGCGGGAACAGTCTTGCCCTGCTCTGGTTTCTCCCCAGTAGAATCATAGAAGCACTGACTTATGGTGAGTCTATACATCTAGATCTTTGTAGCTTGAATGAAGTATGGGTCCATGTTAACTGAAGATGGGGAAGGGGTTCTTGGAATGAGAGGGGGGGGAATGCTCTTATGACTTCAGTTGCTAAAACTTTAAAATATTTAAGACATTTTCTACTATATTGTTTGTATTCTGAGTTTTGTGGTAAATTGTGGCAAGACATTAAATACATTTAAGCCTCAGTATTACTACCTTAGGATAACTGATAAATGAATGGCCACACATTTGCTCAAACTGCCTTAGATATATTGTGGTATTGATCTAAGCAATAAGTCATGGGTGAGAGGGCCTATACAAGCATTGAGGCACTCACAAAATTATAAAGAAAATGACTGGGCTAAGATAACTAACTTAGTGCCTGAAAACCCAAGAATGTTCAGGAAGATGTGTGACAAGTTAAACTAATCTAACAGACAAGAAATCACTTGATTTAGTCTCCACACTCTTTAAAATCATATTCTGTTAATGCTGTTATGACAGTAAAAAACAAGATTTTTTTTCTCTGTAAAATTAAATGTCATTCTTGATAGCATAATATTGGAAACATCATCCTTCCAAGTCCACACCAATACGTTACACAGAAAATTAAACTCTCTGTGTTTATTGAGTGGATAATGCAGTCTTCAAACGTGTGAGAACCCCTGCTAGGTGAGAAATTAAAAAAGGGAGTGCTATAAAATCTAATGGTATGTATGAAATACAGAAAAAGGTAACTTAATTGGTAATCAGAAGAAATCATAAAACTAATCATGCAATTAGTGTATTAAAAAGCCAGCATATGAGGTGTGTATAATTACCAGAAAACAATGGCATGGTGGATTCCAGAATTAGTGAATTAACAGTGATGTTGGGGGAGAGAGAAACTAAAGGAAGGAAAGATGTGTACATAGAAAATATACCACCATATTTATTGATAGTTTCTTGTTTTGGATACATGCACAAACACAGATTCCCGTTTGTAAGAGAGTCACTGTAAAAAAAGTTTTTTTCAACTGACAGATACAACTGAATGGGCATTTAGTCTGAAAAAACAACAACAATCCCAGAAAGGAAAATCTGCTCATGTAGATGAGGAAAAGGCTATGAATGGACAACTTTCTTTCAGAAGCCACCACCAAACATTTTCTATGAGTAGAATGAATGTACACGAGGAGAGATGGTTGATGGCATGACTTTGTAAGATTGGATAAAGAACCCAATCTAAAATAAATAAAAACCCAGAAGGACTTCTCTCAGTTTAAGAGAACCCCATTTTTCCAGGGCTTCTGTTGAGCAGATATAAATTTAATTTGTTGAATTAAGATTAAGTGATACATACGGTAATTAAATATAGCCATCACTCTGCTAAAACAAATAATTCCCTCACCACTGTCAAACTATTCACTAAGGCTGCATTACTATTACCATTACTCTTCTCATCGTTCCTATCACCCATCTCCTCCCACTTCTGACTGTATGACTGTAACTTGTTGCTTGTATCCTTACGATTTATATTAATATTGATTGTTTCCTGATTGCTTATTTGTTCCCTATGACAATCATTAAGTGTTGTACCTTATGATTCTTGACAAATGTATCTTTTCTTTTTATGTACACTGAGAGCATATGCACCAAAGACAAATTCCTTGTGTGTCCAATCACACTTGGCCAATAAAGAATTCTACTCTAAAAATAATAATAATAAAAAATTTGGTGAATATTTCTTGTGACTTGTCAGTAATCAGGTTTGTTCAAAAGTTGCTTGTAATCACTTTTACATCAGAGGTGGGTTCCTGCCGGTACGCTCTTACCTGTTGGTCGCCGCAGAACCGAAGAAGCCGGTGGCGTTCGCAGCGCGGGGCTTCCCCCGCCCGCTTTCCCCTGCCCGCCTAGATGCCGCCATTTGCGTTCTTTTGCCCTCTGCGCATGCGCAAAGCGTTCTGCTTGCGCAGAGGGCAAAAGAACGCAAATGGTGGCGTCCAGGCGGGCGGGGGAAAGCGGGCAGGGGAAGCCCCGCGCCGCGAACGCCACCAGCTTCCTCGGCTCTGCGGCGACCAACAGGTAAGAGCGTACCGGCAGGAACCCACCTCTGTTGTACATACACTTGCATCCCCAAAGTATGTGTTAGTGTGGATTTATAAGTCATAAGAACTATATGAAAATAAGTGTCAACGTATTTTCCTAACGAAATAAACCAAGTAACTTTGTCCTCTTTAGACATCTGCCTCTTTACCCTTGGAAGGGAATAAAAAATAGCATCTGAAATAAAAAAAACCACCAAAACCTCACACAAAAGATTCTCAATGGCAATGAAAACAAATCACCCAAACATGTCTCTTGGAAATGATATGCAATTTTGCATTTCACTCCATTTTTAAATATTTTTTAAAAATCTGTTTTAAAAAGATGTATGCCTTTAGGGGAAATTGTTGCACATTATTAATTTATAGATAACCTCAAAGATTAAGATATAAATAATATATCTTATTATATTTCAGTTTTCTAGTTACTTCTGTTTGGCAAAGTGACAATTAATTCAAGAGCCTACAGCAGTTTACCCTAGGAGGGTGTCTTTCTGATATGTTCGGTTTTCATTCCCTGAATCCTCAGCTAGCATGACCAAAGGAGGTTATGCTTCAATATATATGCAGAACACCAAACTAGAGAGTGATAGCCCAAATAAATAATCTGAAGTCATATAACCAAACTACTTTCTTACAAAATACAAAACAAAAAAGGCCAAGCTTGGCTTGTGAGATTATGCAGAAACTTTATGTAAGTGATTCTGAATTTCCCAGAAACAGTTTTAAATACATAGCAATGCAACTCCCACCTGTATTTTTTTTTCAATTAAAGAGTAAAATTAAAGGTAACTAATCTTGCTGAGAAAAATATCCATCTTGAAAGCTGAAATTAGTTTAAAATTAGCTTAAAGTTGCCTTATTTAATGTTCAGTCGTTCAGTTCAGTTTCTATACTGAATGTTCAGTTTATTTATTTATTTTTATTTATTTATTTATTTGTCAAGTACATGTTGGTAATATACATAGATAAAACATTGTTTATATACATAAGATGGGTACTGATAAGTGGGAACATTAGGACAGGGACGGTAAGCACGCTGGTGCACTTATGCACGCCCCTTACTGACCTCTTAGGAATCGGGTGAGGTCAACAGTGGACAGTCTAAGGCAGTGATGGCGAACCTTTTTTCCCTCGGGTGCCGAAAGCACGTGCATGTGTGCTATCACGCATGTGCGAGTGCCCACATCTGTAATTCAATGCCTGGGAAGGGTGAAAACTGCCTCCCCCGCCCCTGCAGAGGTCCTCCAGAGGCTGGAAATGGCCTGTTTCCCAACTTCTGGTGAGCCCGGTAGGCCCGTTTTTCACCCTCCCCAGGCTCCAGATGCTTCCCTGGAGCCTGGGGAGGGTGAAAATGCCCCCCAGAGGCCCTCCAGAAGTCTAAAATGCCCTCCCAGAGCCTCCACCTGAGTGAAAAATCAGCTGTCCGGTGCGCACATCCGCGCTGGAGCTGAGCTAGGGCAACGGCTCGCGTGCCGGCAGATATGGCTCCGTGTGCCACCTGTGGCACGCGTGGCATAGGTTTGCCATCACTGGTCTAAGGGTAAAGTTTTGGGGGTTTGGTGATGTTGTTTGAAAGAGTTGTAGGTCTCCTTCTAGATATCTCTGTCTGTTTGTTTTCCTTTCAAGGAAAAAGCTAACAACTCCCAGCGTGATGAATTAATTAGCTGATTCTTAAACAATATTTAAGTGAACCTGTCTTCTCCTGTCCTGTTGTGCTATCTATAAGAAACTGGGAGACTTCCATCTAATGCTATCCTTAGAAGAACATTGATCCCATTGCTATCCCATTAGTATGACAAGAATATTAACTAGTGTTCAAGAGCAGCAGTACTGGAAGTAGTTTGGAGTGGTGTTCATGACCTTCTAAGTAGATTTTGAGACATTACAAGAGCTGTGTGTATGTAAGCACACACGTCTTCCAATCAGTGTTGACTCCTGGTGACTGCCTGAACATGTCCCTGCAGTTTTCTTGACAAAATTTTGAAAATAGTTTGCAATTGTCACATGCAAGATTTCTTTACATCTTTTTCCTACTTTCTCTACACATTTCTTGAATTGAATCTATTATTGTGAGCACATTCTGATGTTCCTTTTTCTATCTAATTTGGATAAGATCTTTTTAAGGTGGTCTGTCTCATGCTGTGAAAACAAGCTCCTCAGGGGAATAGCATAAACATAATATCTATTTAAAAAAATAAAATTTCATCAGGTTATAAGCCGTATATATCTATATATAAAAGCAAAAACCACTCACGTATTAATCACAAAATCTTCAGAACCATAAAGCCTACAAACTTGACATTTGCCACGTATGTTCCTCTTGGCTTCTAGGTGCTCACTAAGAAAGGATTTTTGACCATCAGAGTTTGAGTATTTCTTATATTATTATTAACAAGCTCTGATGCTAAGGAGTTCTACTCCCCCCTCCCCACCTGAAAAGAAATCTGATCCAAATGCAAAACACAAGCAGAGGAGTTTCAGTTTTGCTTTTGCTTTCACAGAAGCAAGCATCTTTACTACAGAACAGTTGAGCTAAGCCATGCACAGACTCCTTCCTGTCTCCTTCTTGCTCACACAGCAAATACTGTTTGAGTTTCCAAACACTTCTCAACTCTCTCACACTAACAGGACGCTAGCCAGATGAATACCAATGGATGCTGGTAGGCAGAGTCAGATCCCCCCCCCTATTTTCCTCCTCAGTTCAGATTAATCTGTTCCTTCTACTGTAACAGGGAAAAGAGGCAAAAAAATGCAGGAAAAGATTTACAGATGCGATTAGGAAAACACAAGGGAAGCTGCCTATTTCTCCCATGGCCAGTTCTATGTGGCATGCTCCAGAGTCAGTTCACCTGACAGCCTGGTCATCCTCCAGCCAGAGAGCAAAACCAGGAAAGTTGTTTACAGGGAGGTCCTGAGCAATTCATCTGAGGGACGAATTGAAAGTCTATTCTATGCAAATAATGTCTTCATCTGTAACAGAAACTTAGCTTACCATCTGTAACGAAATAATACAGTCCCCTTTTTAAATACTCATTAATTTTCAAGCTTTAAGTATCAATTTATCAAGCCCCATCACATAGTTTCATAGTGAAGCACGGGTATTTAGCTAGTACTAGATAAACCAAACAACTATTAGGTGGAAGTATATAGTGAAACAACAATGGAAAGAAACAGGTTCTAAATACTTATTTGAAATTCACTTGCCAGATGGCTCCCAATTTTCAGGGCTTCAAAATAACATGCTATGTTTTTGCATGTGCAATAACATTTCAACTTGGCAAAGACCTGATACATGGCCCTTGAATGGGACTATCCCTTGAGAACTCTGCTTTCTGTATATTCAAGTCATGTTTTCCTGACATGTATATTACATCATTGCTCCATTTAATCTACTGAATAATTTCAGCATGAAAGTATTATTTTTTTTTTCTCAAAAAAGTTTTATTAGTACAAACTTACATAAGTGGTAACAAAATATTAAATCCAAAGTACAAACATTTTTATTTCCCCCCCCCCAGACCCACCCCCTTCCCTCCCCACCTCCCCCCCCCCGGACTTCCCAGAGATAATACAGGGCATAATAATAAGTTTAAATTGTTAATAAAAAGAAAAAGGAAAAAGGAAAAAAAGAACACTATTTTTAAAAAAACTTCAACTCCAAACTATACAGTACTAATATATCGCATTTGTATACAATAGTAAAGATACAAAAAAAAGAGAGAAAAAAAAGAAAGAGAATAAAAAAAAAGAAAGAAAGAAAGAGAAAACTCTTTAACACTACAAACAAACAAACCTCCTACCTCCTCCCTTCAGTCCTCTATCTTATACAAGGTAAGTGTTACATAAGTAATAACTAAATATAAAATACACAAATCTTAAACTAATATTATTGACATTAGAAATAACCTCTAAGATAAAACTTAACTAAATGTTACATAAGTAATCATCAAATATTAAATTTCATCATGATATTAATAAGATAATATTATTCTAAATTAATTCGCTAACTTCAATAAACAAAAAAAGAAAATAAAAGAAGAATAAACAATAAACAAATCTTCAACAAACTATATATATCTAATATTATCAACATTAAAAATAACCTCAAAATTATATAAAACTTAACTAAATATTGCATAAGTAATCATTAGATAGGGAAAAGATAAAATACAATCATATTAGTTTCTATCCATCCAATATATTTCAACATCACATTGTTTTGTATCTTGATAGTTCATCTTTTAATAGTTCAATAAATTCAAATTTGTCAAGTCGTCTCCCGTCTGCTCCCAAACCTCCATCTCCTCTTCCCCAGCTATCTGATTCAGGCACTCCTTTTGGGTTTTTGAGTCTATTTCTTTTTGATCCATCGAAGGTGGCTTCCCCTCCTCCTCCTCTTTTATTTTCATACACCCTTCTTCTGGAATCTTGGATATATCAGCCTTTAGAACATTGACATAAAATTCAGTAGCTTTTTTTATCGTGTTGAGCCGGTATCTTTTTCCAGAAAATTTCACTGTTACTCCAACTGGTGCTTCCCATTTATATTGTAAATTTAATCTCTTAAATTCATCAATCAAAAAAGTATAGCTTTTCCTGGCTTTAAGCATTTTAGAGGGGATTTCTTTCCAAATCTTTAGTTCCTGACCATTCACCATAAGATTATTGTTAAACGTTGCTTGTATAATTCTGTTCCGTAGAGCTCTTGTGGTAAAATATATGACAATATCCCTTGGTAGATGCTTTTGTTTGGCGTACCACGAGTTGATTCTGTATGTTTTGTCGATTTGTGTAGCCAATTCCGCTTTAGAAATTCCAGACACCTGATCCAATATGTCAACCATCCTGCCTTTTAAATTTTCATATAATCCTTCTTTCAAACCTCTAATCCTTATAGCAACTTCCATAGATCTGAACTGAGTCATTAAGACCTCTTTTTCAAAATTTGCAATGTCATTTTGGATTTTATCTATGTAATTCACCGAAGTTGCCAAAGCTTGTTTATTTGTTTCAATACGTTCTGCCAAAACTTCAATATTTGTTGCTAAGCCTTTGCAAACCTCTAACACATCAAATCTTAGTTGTTGATTCATATTCTTCAAAGCAGCCTGCATCTTATGGTCTATCTCACTTATTTTCTGGTTAAATTCCAAAGTAAGTTCATGTTTCATAATCTTTAAATTATTTAATAAATTTTCAGGTGTCAAAAGCTGTGGAGGTGTTAGCTCAGTGTTAAGTTGCATTTTAGAAATATATCCAGATGAATAGTCATTTCTTTTAGTCAAAACAGTCTTTCCAAACTTTGAAGCCATTGGTGTTTCAAAAGAGTACAAAAAAGAAAGAAAGCCAGTTGCCTGATTAAAGTTCTTTCCAGTTTAAAAATCAGATAGTCTTTTATTATTGAAAATATTTCTATTATAACTTTAATCCAGAGTTAGGAGACAGAGAAAGAAAAAACCATTTTTCCAAGTTAAAAGTTTCCATAAGAGAGAGAGAAAGAAAAAAAAAAAAGCCTCTGGGGAAACGAAAGTCACTTTCACTTCTCAATCGCCATATTGTTACTCTGTTTCCTTTGTTCCCTTGCCGAAGTGAAAGCTTACCCAGGAGTTGAAAAAAAAAGGAAAAAAAGAGGTTTCAGTACTTGCCCATCTCACGCCTGTTTCTCTCTGTCTGCTTCTATAGTTTAAATGTAGTTATAAATCCCATTTTTGAAGCAGCGGCTGGTCACTCCATCTAGCTCTGCAAAAGGCAGAGGTTTCCGGATCTTCGGAGCTGGAGACAGGCTGCATGGGGAGCTCTCCCTTCGCGCCCTGCCAGATGGCTCCTAAGGCGCTGGGGGGGCTCTACCCCTCCTGTCAGGCTCTCATCTCTCCCCTTTGCCCGGGGAAGAGATTTTAAAGCCGCCAGACAGCTGTTCTGGCGGCTTTTAACAAAGATCGGAAAGGCATCCAACGAGGGATGTCTGCGATGAAGCGCTCCAAAACCGGAAGCCAGCATGAAAGTATTATTGATGAATCACTAAGATCAAATTTCCAGAAGAAAGTATTAAGCAATATCTGTTTTGAGTCAATAGAATACAGTCACTATCTCCCAATTTCCCATCTTAGGTTTAAACAGCAGCTTGTTTGCATCTTTACGATGCAATCATGCCATCCCTTCTTTTCTTCAACAAGACATTCAAAGCCAGTATTCAAGAGGGTGATATTCATCTGAACAGCTGAGACATTACCTTGCCAGGGTCAATTTGCACAACCAGTATGATTCTTTCTATAATGTCTGTTAGGACATTTTGATTGGAAAAGGCTGCATTTAAATTTTTGTTCCGAGGGATTATTCGATAACTTCAGAATGAGCCTTTTTCCTATTCTTAAAAACAGTTTTAGTATAATTTAGATATTCCAAGATTTAGGGATAAATTCTGACATTGAAAATATTCCAGTATTAAATCTGGGGAAGTCATAGTGTACTCAGCATATGTTGATCTATTTTGAGAAAAATATAACACCAAACAATTTATAGAATCAATCAATGATAAAGCTTGGTTTCCTACAATCAGTCATAGATATTTCTGATCTCAAGAGAAGTAAATTGTATTTTTATTCCAATTAGTATTGTAGCCAGAATATAAAGCATGTTATGGCACTGCTTTATTAAGTTTTGGTAATTATATTAAAATAGCCAACATAGCATCAACATATGGAAACAGTTTGTATTCAGTATCCACAGTATCATATTTTGAAATTGTATAACAAAGAGGTGAAAATAAATGTGAAAATACTAGTGACTCCTGCTCACTAAGAGATTACACATTATTTACTCCTGAGTTAAATGTTACATTGAAAACATTTATGCTTACTGAATAAAAAAGCCAAGCAAAAAGTAGGCTTCTGGCCTAATTCAAAATTGCAATAATGGAGAAATAGCAGTTAATTGCTCACCCTCGCGAGAAGAGTTTCTGTATTTTGCAAGCTTTCCAGGGGTCTCCAACCTTGGCAACTTTAAGACTTGTGGACTTCAACTCCCAGAATTCCTCAGCCAGCTTTGCTGGGAGTTAAAGTCCACAAGTCTTAAAGTTGCCAAGGTTGGAGACCAGTGCAAAGAGACCAGACGACAGATACACAGAGCTGTTAAAAGTCCAGTAAGATGCCCGTCTCACGGCCCGCCCAGTTCCTGCCAGGAAAAGAGTGGCGGGAAAAGCGGCAGCGAGCGATTGGGTGGACATGGCTGGTGGCACGGGGACTGGACCGGCGAACCACCTACCACCCCCCTGGACCCTCTCACCGCCCCCCTGTTGCCACCCTTACCTCTCACTGCTCCCCTAAGGGTTCCCACCGCCCCCTGGGGGGCGGTACCGCCCCCTTTGGGAACCACTGATCTAGATCTATAAAATCACATTTTTATATCATCAATTCTTCATTAAAACTGATCTAAGGTCTTCAAAATCAGGATGATCATTTTGTATTTTTTAGTATTTGAAAAAAACGAGGTCCATGAAGAACTGCAGTAAGATAAACCTGTGAAGACTCTTTGAACAGATTTATCTCCTACCACCCCAGGTTTTTGGTCTACAATTTTAAAAAAAATGTTTCTAGTGGTAACAACTGAACTACGCCAGCCAGCCTTAGGCGAGAAGAATTGGATGCAAAATTGCTTCTCTCTTTCATGAGTACAATTTGCAAAGTGAGAGCATTTCACTGCTCTTCCACAAGCACCTCTGCGAGTTATGCTTCTCAGAACACCAAATCTGCTCACATCCAGCACTTACAATGCAGTAGGGAGAAATGGCAATTACTCACTGCAGCTAGCATGGATCAAGCAAAACATTATCCTAGTCATTCAGATGAGCAAACAAGATGACCTGAAAATCTTTATAGAACTCAGCAAGTGTCAAGTGAACTGGTGAGTGACACGTATACCTATCTATGATTTCCTTGCTGGAGAGGTCTGTTCTTTGATTAAAGCCAGCTGGGGATGCCATATAAAATTTCTGTCTGGCATTTCTCAGGACACACTGATCTCAGTTATAAGTATGAGAAATTCATACGCATTCCTAAAAGATAAAGGTTGAGCATGTGCATAATTCCTTGTTGAGAATAAAGCAGGAAGTACTTTTGTTATGAATTTCTAAGATGCACCTGAGAATGTAGTCTTAAATAAGCATGCAAGACATCTGAAAGCTCAAGTTTCCTATGTCAAAATTATAATTGCCTCTATCAGTCCCACCAAAGGCACTATTAGGTAGCAAGGTACTTAGATTAAACTTGAAAATTTCATTGACATATCTTTTTTAATCTATCTTTTTTATTATATCCTATCCTTTGGAGCAACCATGGCTAAATCACTGAATAAATAGTCTATGTCTATGTCATTATTTAATATATAGAGCTGTAAATATAGGCTTTCTTTATATTTTTACTACAAATATTATTGTGTAGCAATGCTTTACCAAGCCATTGTTGAGCTAGAATTACCTAGTTGACCTTCTTGATCTAAAAGGCTAAGTGGGGTGGATCCAAAGACTGGGACCACCTGGAAATTCCTATAAACCAGATTAGGATATTGGAAAAAAAATACCCCTGAAGTTATAACCAATTATTTATGTGGTGTTGCTCCATGATCCACTATATGGGGGTCCAGGAGTCATGTTTGATCTGGAGAAAGCTTTGTTTTCATGCAATGATTACAAGCAATCACAAGAGTAGAAAAAATATTATTTCTTTTCTTAAATGTCCAGGTCTGTCGAGACTTCATCAATCTGGATTTTCAATCAAAGTGACTGGTCAGGCTGGTTAGTATTCTGGGATTTGTAGTCTAATGTTCAAAAGACTTTGGTTAGGGAAAAGTGATTTATGGGCATCCTCAAGTGGCAGCTCTCAGCCACAAAAGTAATTGGTTTGTGAGTGGAATTCAAACACATCTGAAGTGACAGGCATATGCAATACAATAACAGAAATAGAAGGGTAAAGTCCAATAGCTGAAGTCAGCAGCAGCTAATGCCAAGATATAAAGCAAAATATTTTGCTTGTCAGAAAAATGTATCGATAAGCCACTTTTCACACTTCTTTGATGCAAACCTGAATTTCTCTGAAGTTGTGTGATTGTCATATTAGTCTGACCCATGCTTTTAATGAGGTCAAAGCTTGGAGACTTGGGATCTATGGGAAAACAGTTATTGCAGTTGAGTTCTCTGCATTTGATCCCAGTGCCAGACAGTCCAAATACCCCTTGCTATAAAAATAATTACACATTTACACTGTTTCAACACATTAGACATTGTTTTCCTCCAAACAATTGTTGCTAGGTAATAACATCAGTCAATAATGAAACACGTAGACATTTGCTGTATTGTGGGATGCAGGGTTTCGTTTAAGTTGTGTTAACATTTTAACCTGGACCATTTTTCTAAGTGTGAAATACTTACTGCCAAAGTAAAGCTTACAAAGACATTATTAGAAAATATGTAATGTATTACAGGTGTAATTTCCCATTATCCAAACAGGTATTCCTGGATCTTTATAGGATATTCTTCATTTTAAAAAATGCACTATTTAGAGAAAAAAATCTGTTTTTGTCTTTCAGTCTTGTGTCTCTTTCTTTCACTCATACACACACACACACACACACACAAACATACAAACTCACTCACTCACACACAGAGATGGGGAGAGAGCGAGAGAGAGAGAGAGAGAAAGAGAGAGAGAGAGGGGGGGGAGAGAGAGGGAGGGGAGGGGGGAGGGAGGGGAGAGAGAAAGAGATAACAGATAGCAGATTAACAGAGTTGGGAGAGAGAGAGAGAGAGAGAGAGAGAGAGAGAGAGAGAGAGAGAGAGAGAGAGGGAGAGAGGGAGAGAGGGAGAGAGAGGGAGGGGAGGGGGAGGGAGGGGAGAGAGAAAGAGATAACAGATAGCAGATTAACAGAGTTGGAAGAGAGAGAGAGAGAGAGAGAGAGAGAGAGAGAGAGAGAGAGAGAGAGAGAGAGAGAGAGAGAGAGATGATTTTTATGCTTATTATAATTTAATTTTCTATAGTTGCTATTTCCAAAAAAGGCTGTGACAAGACTGGATAAAAATTAAAAGAAGGCACTTAAGGCATTATGACACAAACATAATCGTAGGACACCAGATTAGGAAAACTGTTATAGCAGTTCCCTGGGACACAATTCCCTTGAAATCAATTTATGTTTCATTGAATTCAATGAGGCTGCACAGCATATTCATAACTACAGATGAAACATTTATCAAGGGAGTTATTGTAAAACTCTTTGAAATATATTTTGAGCTTTGTTTATAATGCTATATTTATGGTACTGATATAAGCAGTAAGTAGTGGTAAAGCTTTGCACAGAGACAAAACATATTTATTATATTCTTGGATATATTATGTTTCTGGTAGTTTCAACAACATGGGCCTTACTCTTAAAATCAGGTACATGGACTAGGAGGAACAGTCACTATGCCATATAGAAACTAAGCAGAAATATCTAAGTCAATCCATGAGAAAGATTAACTTAATCTTGTGGGTTAAAAAAAAGAAGTTTACATATAATAATGAGAATAATGAAAAAAATGCTCTTTTATAATATAACCCAAATCATTCAAGAGTATGAAGGAGATTTATCTGATGATATGATTTCATATCATTCAGGAGCCAAGGTGGCGCAGTGGTTAAAAGCAGCACTGCAACCTACTTCAGCTGACTGCTAGTTCAGCAGTTCAGCTATTCATATCTCACCGGCTCAAGGTTGACTCAGCCTTCCATCCTTCTGAGGTCGGTAAAATGAGGACCCAGATTGTTGGGGGAAATATGCTGAACTCTGTAAACTGCTTAGAGAGGGCTGTAAAGCACTATGAAGTGGTATATAAGTCTAAGTGCTATATAAGTCTAAGTGCTATATAAGTCTAAGTGCTATATACCCCACTACAACTTGCTCCAGCATGAGAAGAGAAGATGGTGAAAGATATCCAAACTTTAATTTTGAAATACTTGCATCAAAATGCAGTTCTGATTATCTGTTTGCCCCCTGAACCTTTAACAAGGAGAAAGTGAGACAAAATACACCACTCATTTCCCAAAATGAATATAATCCCAATCCAAGACAGAGTCCAAATAGCAGGAATTTAGAGTTGATATAATTATCTTAGATCTACAAATCGAAGCAAATATCAGAAATAAGAAATACATGCGGAACTGAATATAAGTGAACAAAGTGTGCAGATAAAAGATTTCAGTTTCATGGATTATTTAGAGTCTGAAATCATCTCTTTCAGTATAAAATAATTACTCTATTTGAACAATAAATTTGATTAAGGTCAGTGAAGTCCTAACAAGGAACCTAGATAGTCAACTGAGAGCTATTAGAAAAGAGTAATTAGTTTTATAAACAAGACCTCCATAGTATAAGTCAGTGATGGCGAACCTTTTTTGGCTCGGGTGCCAAAAGGGTGCACACGCGCACAATAGCATGCATGCGTGCCCCCACACCCATAATGCAATGCCCTCTTCCCATGCATGTGCACAACTCAGGTGCTACCCCTGTACATGCACACAACTTCTTTGTGCTGCCCCCCGGCGCATGCACACAAGCCTCACTGAAGCCTCAGGACTACCGGTAGGCCCGTTGGGCTGTTTTTCACTCTCTCCAGGGTTCAGAAACACCTCCTGAAGCCTGGGGAGAGCAAAAATGGCCAAAAAGAAAATCAGCTGGAGCTGATATAGGGCAATGCCTCACGTGCCCTCAGATATAGCTCCTTGTGCCACCTGTGGCACACGTGCCATAGGTTCACCATCACTGGTATAAGTGATTGCACAGTAGTTTCTTTTTGGGCTGATTTTGTCCTGGGAGGGAGGGAGGGAGGGTGGAAGGAAGGAAGGAAGGAAGGAAGGAAGGGCTAAATCCCTTCCTTCCAGTATTGCTTTCAAAGATATTGAATCATAGACAGAGGTGGGTTCCTGCCGGAGCTGCCCGGTACGCAGCTCTGGTAGGGAGCGGCGGATTTCGCAACCGCTCCGGAGTCCTCTCTGCCGGTCCACCCGGAACGTCGCCATTTTTTCCCCGTGATTTTTGGGCGATTTTGCTTCTGCGCATGCGTGAAAGCAAAATCACACCAAAATCTTGCCAGGGGATGGGTGCGCGCACAAGATTTTGGTGAGATTTTGCCTCCGTGCATGCGCGGAAGCAAAATTGCGCCGAAATCTCACGCGTGTGTGCGTCCCCTCGCAAGATTTCAGTGTGATTTTGCTTCCGTGCATGCGCAGAAGCAAAATTGCGTGAGGGGGCATGCGTGCGTGTAGCAAGTGCGCACCCCAGAAGCATGGAAATGCGCACGCATGATATGAATGCGCAAGATAAGTGAGCAACCCGCCCCTGATCATAGATATAAGTAGTACTGCAAAAACTCACATACTTTAAATTTTAATTGGTTGGTTACATACTGGATTAACGATGGGAAGGAACAGTATTATTCCTAGGACAGTAGAAATGCGCAGTGGTCCAGGTTAAGTGGAGCACTTTGATGTCCATCCAGAATGTCATTTCAGAATTTCCAGGTTACAAACAATGGTAGGTGAGATTAATCTCATAAATTTGGAAAATACCAACTTGAAAAAGGTTAATTTACTGTAATTTACTGCAAAAAAAAGTTATCTGGTATTTTTCCAGATGTTTCAGGGTTCAGTTTTGCTAAACTTTTCTTATTGCATATGCTAGGAGGACGGAAGTTAAACTCCAGAACATCTGCAGAACATCATAATGCCAGCCCCATGGTTGTCTATTTATAAATTAAAATAACTTCATCAAGGTCTTGCAGATATCTTGCTTCAACTCAGTGCCTTCAAAATTAAACACCTGCATGCCAGCCACCTGTATGCTAGAATTGCTAGGCCATCTGCTGTACATAAGGCAGGCTTTTATTTTACTTTTTTTTTTAGGCTTGGGTTGTCAAGGGAAATTGTTAGAAAAGGAAATCTTTGAAAAAAAGATTCTAGACTGCAATGCCAGCCCAGACTGTTCAGCTAAGAAAGCCAAGTTTATCATTAGATATTTCTCCCTCATTTTTATGTAGAATTTTCTTGATCATCAATACCACCATTACATGAAAACCTAAATATTGGAAGAGATATTATTGTAATTATTTTAGAAAAAAATTAATGCACAAGAAAAAGAAAGCCCATCAAGCAATTAATCAGGGTTTTAAATTTTAATTAAAATGAGTTTGCATTGAAATGTATTTTACTAATAAGCAAAAAAAAATGAATCAATATATATAAAAATTCTCCAAACACACATAATGTATTACTTATCACTAACTGGACTTCCTTGTTTTTCTTTGAAGATGTTTCACTTCTTATCCAAGAAGTTTCTTCAGCTCTGACTGGACGGTGGGGAATGGAAGGATTTATATTCCTTGCAGACAGCTAGTCATTTGCATTCTTTTAGATAGTAGTTGAGGTTCCTTGGAGGTTTATCTATGTCCTCAGGGTCACCTGAGCAACGCAAATGGCACACGATCCTTCTTGGAACTGCTGAAAGGAATGTGTTGTATGCCGGAGATAGATGATATCGCATTCCTTCTCTCTCTGTTGAGTTCAGGCTGTTCAGTTTTGACATAGATGGCCTGTTTGATTCAAACCAGTGGTCCTCTCCATCCAAAATGTGGATTTTGCTGTCTTCAAAAGAGTGGCCTTTGTCTTTTAAATGCAGATGGACTGCTGAATCTTATCCTGATGGATTTGTTCTCCTATGTTGTGCCATGCATTGATGAAGTGGTTTTTTTTGTTTCCCCAATGTACAGATCTGCACATGTTTCACTGCATTGTACTGCATATGCCACATTGCTCAGTTTGTGTCTGGGTGTTTTATCCTTGGGGTGGACAAGCTTCTGACAGTGTATTTTTGGTTTAAAGTGTGCACTATCTTGTGTTGCCTGAAGATCCTCCATGGCTTTTCAGATATTCCTGCAACATATGGAATGACAACATTGCTTCGTTTATTGTTCTTTTCTTTGTTATGGAAGAATTCCTTCTAGGTCTTTTTTGGGATTTGATGAGGGTCCACTTGGGATAGCCACATGTTTTGAGGGTTTCCTTTATGTGTTTTAGTCCCCCCCCCATCTTTGCTGATAGGCAGGCCTTCAGCTCAGTGGTGGAGGGTTCTGATAACTCCTATTTTGTACTCCAGTGGGTGGTGAGAATCAAAATGTAAATATTGATCTGGAAGTGTGGGTTTCTGTAAACTTTGATGTTAAGGCTTCTCTCTTCTTTAATGGGTACTGCACAGTTCAGGAACGCTAGGCTATTTTCCTTAACATTTTCCCACATGGATTTGATGTATCTGTCCACAGAGTTGATATGTTTGGTGAACGCTTCCAAGTCCTGTGTTTTGATCTTGACTCAAATATTGTCCACATACCTAAACCAGTGAGTGGGTGGAATTCCTGTGAAGGAATTTAGGGCTTTGATTTCTACCCTTTCCATGTAGGTCACAATGGGGGAGACAGATGAACCCATGGCACAGCCATGTTTTTGTCTGTAGAAAACTTCATTGTGTTTAAAATAGGTAGTGGTCAGGCTGGAAAGGGGACTTTTTATGATGATCTGAAGATTCACCTGGGTCTTCCCCCCCCCCGTAATACTTTTTAGAATGACTCTAAAATCATCAATGGCTAATTGGCTAATCGCCAATCATTTTAAAGATGTCATCAATAGTCTATCATCACTAGACTGCTTCAAAATTAAACTCAATAACCGTTATCAGCAGATCAACTGAAAGCAATATTGTTCATTACTTTATCTATCTATCTATCTATCTATCTATCTATCTATCTATCTATCTATCTATCTATCTATCTATCTATCTATCTATCTATCTATCTATCTATCAAACATGTACAGGATAGTAGTTGTTTGTATAAACATAACATAAGTTAAAAAGTACCAATAAAAGAGGACAATAGGACAGTAGGACAGGGACGGAAGGCACAGTGGTGCGCTTATGCACACCCCTTATAGACCTCTTAGGAAATGGGGAGAGATCGACTGTAGACAGTCTAAGGTTAAAGTTTTGGGGGTTTCTAAATGACTGGAATTGCCCACATGTTGATTGCCTTGATGGTATTTCCTCCACTCAGTTTGGATTTTAAGATCTTCTTCACTGTCTCGATGCCTTCATTTCTAACCTTTTTCTTGACTTCATTGTGCTTGATGTTGTCAGGTTGTTGGGTGCCCAGGTATTTATAATGATCGTCTTCATCCAGGCTCTTGATATTATTTCCATAGGGCATCTTGAATCCATCAGTTTTTACTATTTTACCCCATTTCATGGCAAGCATTACACATTTGCCCAGTCCAAATTCTATTGCAATATCTTGGCTGTATCTATGGACAGTGTTGAGCAGCAATTATATTGATGTTGTTTTTCCATACAGCTTCAAATCATCCATGTAAAGGAGGTGGGATAGAGTGGCAGATGTTTTTGAAGTTTGATAGCCATGGCCTGAGTTATTCAGTAGTGTTGACAGAGGAATCAGTGCAATGACAAACAGTAGTGATGATAGTGAGTCTCCTTGGAAGATTCCTCTCTTGATGTTAACCTCTTCCATTCTATCACCATTGACCAGAAACCGTGTCTTCCGTTCTGCCATCAATCTTTGAACAAAGCTTCTGTTGTTTCTACTGACTTCTGTTATTTCTAGGCACTTGATTATCCAATCATGTGGTAGGAAGTTGAATGCTTTCCTGTAATCAATCCTTATTACGTTCAGATTGGTTTTCCTCTCTTGCAGTTTTTCCGAATCATCTTGTCAATTAGGAGTTGATCTTTGTTTCTCTGCTGTTTGGGCGGCTTCTTTCTGCTCAGGTGGAGAGAACTTATTTTCACCTATATGTTGTTGAACTGCATCAGCTATTACACCAGCTACTAATTTAAATGTTGTTAGTAAGCAGGTAATTGACCTGTAGTTGCCTAGTGCTGCCCCTTTTGTGGATCTTTTATTATCAGGTAAGTTTTGCCAGACTTAAGCCACTTTTCAATTTCACCTCCTCGCAGCATGTTGTTAAACTGCTTGGCAAAAGTAGATGTAGACTAGTCAGATGTTTCACCCAAAATTCATGCAATTTCATGCTTACCTGGTGCTGACCAGGTTCAGGTCCAATTCTTAATTTTCCTTGCCCCCTTCTCCCCCATTTCTGCTGTTATTACAAGTTCTTTCATTTCAGCTTCTTTTTAATACTTACCTCCCTCCCTTACCCAAGCTGCATTCTTGTTATGTTTCTTTGGGTTATCCCAGATCTGTGCCCAGAACTGCACTATTTCTTCTTTGACAGGTACTGACTGATTCACTGCAATCTCTCCATTGATGGATTGGTAGAGACGTTTCTGATTAGATTGAAACGGAAGATTCTGCCTATAATTTGCAATTTGAGCTTTGTATCTGCTGATCTTCTTGGCCACAGCTGTTATTTGCTACTTTATTATTTCCAGTGCTTCCTTGATCTTTGTTTCTAAGTGATATTTCTTCATTAGGTATTCTTTGGTCTTCTTGTTCTTCAGCTTCTTTTCTTTTGTTCTGTTCTACTTGCTTACATCTGTTCTAGCTTGCTTACATCTATACTCAGCTTGCTGATCTTATTTTTCAGTCTGATCTTCCATTTTGATGGTGCTTTGATTTTTTTTCTCTTCTTTGTTGATTTTGCATCCCAGGTATTCAGTTATAACGGCAGTTGTGCTATACATTAGTTGGTTTGTTTTTTACATTGAGCTAGTGCTTATATTTAATATTACAGTGTTGGCATTTTTTAGTGCTTGTGCTAGCTATTTCTTAGGAAAACGTTTCGATGCAGGCAACCCTATTCTGATGTTTTAATGCTGTTCTAGATGCTCAGTTATTCTTTGTTTCAGTTCTATTTCTTTAGTTAGTCTTTGTTCTTTCTGAGGCACAGTAGAGGGTGCCTGGTTTCCAAATGAAAACAATTTTATATCTCTGCCCTCTAATACCAACTCTACCTTGTTTGCCTCTACAGTCTGAGTAACTTCTGGCAAGGCTTTGATTTCTCTGCCTGGATAGACCTTTGCAGTTCTTTCAATTCTGCTTCTGTTAATACTTTATTTCATATTACAAATTTATGTTAATCTGCTAGCCTCTGTTCTGTTATTTCTGATTCTTGAATGTTGTTCTTTCCAGAACTGGTGCATTCATTTCAAATATCATTTTCTTGTTGTACTTGATCTATAATAACAGATCACTATTTCTTTGTTTTCAATTACTGTATATTTGCCATGGGTAAACTCCTTTCCTTCCAGTAGTTTTCAGCAGGTCCTGGACCAGTAGCACATTTTTCACCAGATTTCCAGGAACTCTTACATCTAGTGCAGTCTCTGGGCAACAACTGAGCAGTATGGCCTTTTATAATTTACCATATTTTTTATGAGAGATTCTCTTTGTCAGACTCCTCTAACGAGATCTGTTCAGTGTGGTTGAATTTCTGGCATCTTTCTCAGAGCACACAAGCCCCACAGGCACATCAAGGATTATTATTATTATTATTATTATTATTATTATTATTATTATTATTATTATTATTATTATTATTATTATTATTATTATTATTATTATTATTATTATTATTATTATTATTATTATTATTATTATTATTATTATTCCCAAAAAACAGTAATAAACAGCAAACGAGATTTATATGCTGGATTTCGTATCACTATATCACAAGTCGAACACTTCCCAAGCGTCTAGGACTGTGTGATGTATTTTCGTATGATGCACGCAGATCCAAGTACGGTAGCCTTTTGCAACTGACAGATCGTGATTTTGTCAATGTTTATTGTTTTCAAATGCCGGCTGAGGTCTTTTGGCACAGCACCCAGTGTGCCGATTACCACTGGGACCACCTGTACTGGTTTATGCCAGAGTCGTTGTAATTCGATTTTAAGATCCTGATATCGGTTAGGTTTTCCTTGTTGTTTTTCATCAATTTGGCTGTCACCTGGTATGGCGACATCAATGATCCACACTTTTTTCTTTTCCACAATCGTGTATTATGTTCCAAAACCTTATCAGTCTGAATTTGAAAGTCCCAAAGTATTTTGGCATGTTTGTTTTCAACTACTTTCTCAGGTTTATGATCCCACCAGTTCTTTACCACTGGTAGGTGGTAGTTGTGGCACAGGTTCCAATGAAGCATCTGGGCCACGTAGTTGTACCTCTGTTTGTAGTCCGTCTGTGCGATTTTCTTGCAGCCGCTGAGGATGTGATCAATTGTTTCATCAGCTTCCTTGCAAAGTCTGCATTTTGGGTCATCAGCTGACTTTTTGATCTTGGCTTTGATTGCATTTGTTCTGCTTGCTTGCTCCTGGGCTGCAAGAATCAAGCCTTTTGTCTCCTTTTTCAGTGTTACACCAATACTTACTCACCTACAGTAAGGACTGAAAGCGTAAAAATTGCTTTAGCAACTGCTACTATTCTTGGTTTAGAAGTTTTCCAGTTCAATGTTGATACAGCTTATCTGAATGTTGATCTGGATAAAGAGATCTACGTCAAAGGACTGCCAGGATTCCGGAAGCAGGAAAGGGATACCTGGTTTCTACACAAAAGTCTTTATGGTCTGAAACAGTCCGGTTCAATGTGGTATTTATGCCTTACTGAAAAACTAAATTTAGTGAGCTTTATTAAGTCCAAAACCGATGAATGCATGTTTACAAAAAGATCTGATAATGCATATGAGATAATTCTTTTTTATGTTGATGATATTGTTTATATTGGTCCAAATAAGCAGATGAGTGAGAAATTTATTAAAGGTTTACAGAGGTTTTTCACACTGAAAAGTTTAGGACACATTAACACTTATTTAGGTGTTCAGATTGACAAAATACAGAAGGGGTTTAGTTTGTCACAAGAAGACAAAATTGAACAGCTTTTGCATCATTGCAATTTGAAGGATGCTAGCACAGGACACATACCTATGCAAACAGATTTTCACAACTTGACACATGAAGAAGGTCCTGAGTTTGAGGATCAGACACTTTACTGTTCAGTTATTGGGTCACTGTTATATATTAGTAGTTGGACCAGACCCGACACTGCACTTAGTGTTAATCTCTTGTCACGACATGTAGGCAAGGCAAAACAGTTTCAGTGGTCATACGTGAAGAAGTTATTGAAGTATTTAAAGCACACACAGCACATGAAGTTATTGTTAGAACCAACACATACTAATCATGCAGAATTATGTTGTTATGCTGATTCTGATTGGGCAAGTGATAAGAAATCACGTAAAAGCACTTCAGGTTATATGATGTTCTTAAATGGATGTCCTGTTTACTGGCAGGTGCGTAAACAGAATTTTATTTCTTGTTCTTCTACTGAAGCTGAATATGCTTGTGTTTCTGATGCATGTAATTCTCTAACGTGGTTAGATGCCTTAATCACAGATATCTGGACCAACCCGATCCGACCGATCATCATGATGGAAGACAATGAATCGGTGGTGTATATTTCTGAATCTCATTTCACAGGTTCCAGGTCCAGACACATTGACATTCATTATAAGAATATTAAACAATTAGTGAAGCAAGGTTTTTTGAAATTGCAGTATGTGCCTACACGTGACCAGATTGCTGATATGCTCAACAAACCACTCCCAATAGCTCAACATGAGTATTTACGTGGGAAGATGTGCCTTACTTAATGACTTTACTTTACATGATGTCCGCTCAACTGACGAAGAAGGGGTTTGTCACTGCGTTTTTTCTAGTTCGTCAGCTGTGCTTCTAGTTTGAGATTTACGGTTGTCTGGTCATACTCTTATCTAATGTCAATCATGACAGTCTCATGATGTACCTGATTTACTGCGCATGTGTATTTTCTGCTTCTTTTTCTCTTTGCTTTCATTCCATTCGGCCGGACGTATGTTTTCCTGGTGAGCATGTAGTCAGTTATTTTGTGTTTCTTTTATAATTAAAACATTTATTAGAATAGTAAGTTTCGGATTCTTTTCTTTGAGTTAGCGGTCATGAGGAGGCTCAGTCTATTCTCCTCTGATTTTTGGCTTCCCAAAAAGGGGGGCTACGGAACTTTGTTTTCATGTTCCAACACTGCGCTTCTGCACATGCACAGAAGCATCATGTGTGTGCATGAGCACGCGCACGAACCGGTAGCAATGGGTTTTAGAACCCACTAATGGTACAATCATTGATTTCTTCCTCCACAATCACTCTTTTGTTATTTTTTCTAGCTGTTTCTTTTCAAGTCGTGTATTGCAATATCAATGAATCAGACTTTTTTCTTTTCCACAATAGTGATGTCAGACATGTTGTAACCCAGATGTCTGTCTGTTTGTATCCAAAAGTTCCACAATGGTTCCTCATACCATCAGCCAGATGTTGTTATATATGGCACCTATCTTGCCAGAGGTGACTCTAGGTGGTTACAATCATTCAATTTAGATAAGAATAATGTGGTCTTTTCATCAATGCTTCCCAATGAAGTTCATAGCTCAAGGATGGAATAGAGAATTCTATAGGGGAACTGCTGGCTCAAATGTTGGTGTCATCAAGAAAACTTTGGATTCTTGGAACATAATCTACACTAGCTATAAAAAGAGCTTTTGGCAAGATGTGGACTAGACCACACAAAGATAGGAAAGAATGTATTGGAGCTCAGGACAACTGGCAGACTTTAAATTAAATCTGGAGAAGAAGGGGAAATAATTTCTAGAAGTTATCCCATGGGAACCAGGAAGAAATGCAGATAGGTAAGGAAGTGATTAGAGAATGATGTGAATGAATTCAAACCACTGGGGTTAGATAGATTACATAGATTACATCCAAGTATACTAAATACTAAAAGTGGCAGATGTAATCTCAAAGGTACTGACAATAAACTTTGACAACTCCTGGAATAATGGAGAAGTGGCAAAAGATTGAAGAAATAACATTCTAATCTTTTCAAAAAGGGTAGGGAGGAGTAGACACAGAAAATTACAGACCAATCAGTTTGACATCAGTGCCTGGGAAAATTGTAGAAAAGATAATCAAGCAGTGGGTTTGCAAGCACTTAGAAAGGTACAGGTGATTACTAGAAGTCAGCATGAGTTTGTTAAAAATAGGTCATGCCAGACAAACCTGATTTTTTTAAAAAAATAAAGTGATTAGATTAGTAGACCAAAAAATGTTCTAGTGTAGGTAGACTTCAATGAGGCATTTGATGAAGTTGACCATAGCTTCTTTGTAGATGAAATGGAATTATGTGGGGTGAATGGTCTCACTGCCAGATGGATTCTCAGCTGATTAAATACCAAATGCATGGTATAGTTTTATTAAGTAGTAGAACATCCTGGACTATCTATCACTGAATTCCCCCCCCCTTTTAAAATATGTATATAATTTTTATTAAAATTTTAAGAGCATTAGTAAGTACTAATGCAAACTAAATTAAAAGAGAGAAAAGAAGAAAAGAACAGAAAAAGCTAAAAATGCAATAAGAAGACAAATAGAAGTTTGAAAAGCACATTTTTTTCATAATTATGCAAAAAGTCCATAAGGATGTTCCCATCACCAATAAAGGTAGATATTGCCCTTTCATTAATCAGAGAAATTAGTTCATCCTTCTCAGCAAAGAAAGATTTATTTATTTATTTATTTATTTATTTATTTATTTATTTATTTATTTATTTATTTATTTATTTATTTATTTATTTATTTATTTATTTATTTATTTATTTATTTATTTATTTATTTAAATGGATTTATATGCCGCCCAACTCCCAGGGGACTCTGGGCAGCTCACAACATGTCAATCCATTTTCCAATATAAAAAGACACAACAATTTAAAAACTACAAAAATTAAAAAGCGCATCTAACATTCATAACCAAAGGGGGGAGACCCATATCTAGTCTGGTTGGTCTCACTTTCACCCCGCCTGCTGGAAGAGCCAAGTTTTTATTGCTTTACGGAAGGCCAGCAGGGTGGGGATAGTCCTGATCTCTGGAGGAAGCTGGTTCCAAAGGGAGGGGGCTCCCACAGAGAAGGCTCTCCCCCTCGGCCCCGCCAACCGGCATTGCTTGGTCGATGGGACCTGGAGGAGACCAACTCTGTGGGCCCTAACCGGTCGTAGGGAGGTATGCGGCAGGATGCGGTCCCGAAGGTAACCTGGCCCTAGGCCATGTAGGGCTTTAAAGGTCATTTGCAACCATTCTTCCAGGGTGGATGATGCCAAATGTTTCTATCTTTGAAAGTTTTCAAACAAAAAATAAACAACCATAGGATAGACTGGGGATTCCTGCCTTGGGCAGGGAGTTAGAATAGAAGACCAGTCCCATTCAACTCTGTCATTCTAAGATATAGTATTTCTCAAACGTAAAAATAGTGTCTTATTGGTATTGATTTTTTAACTATTTGCCTATTCAACAAGTTGCACTGGAAGTAAAAAGAAATGAAACGCTGGCTTCAGATGTAGCATGAATCCAGTATCTACATGTTCAGCAAACTGTACAATCATAAGCAAAACACCCCAAAGTGACTTATCCTGCTGTTTGTAAATCATTCATATTTCATTAGGTATCATGTCAAATGTTTTCTGACTGATGGTAATTGTCAATAAAAGCTGGGTGGGCTGTAAAGAACTTGCAAATAATTTTAACCCTAGCATACACAAGAAAATTTTGGGAAACGATGCATTAAATAGGTTCTGAATTTATTTAAACATTCTACCTCTTTAAAAAGTCAGCTCTCCACAAGCAAGTATGTGTGTGTGGAGTGTTGTCTGCAGCAGCAGATGTTTGCTTCAGTATCTGACGAACTGGCCACCTCTCGTGTTATCCCAGCATGTTCATGGCCTAGAGGACTTGGAGTGGGAGTAATTTCCATATCAAACCCAATTTAGATGAAACATCTTGGTTTAAAGAGAGAGAGAGAAAGGGAGAGAACGCCGGCGCATCAATAGCCCTTTGATTAGATTTTTATCTCCTGAGCAGACAAATATGAATATTTATTACCATGAATGCAGATTTTTTTCCTCTTTCCATCACTCTGATCTTGAATATTATCCACCTCTAATTTTATGAAAATTTGGACAACATAATGTTTTCACATAAACTGACAGTTCTCAAGATAATCCCATTATTGTTTGGTGGAAAAATGAGAGTTTCCACTTATTCATGTGTTAACGAGGGATTAAGTATTGTTTTTCATCACCATAATCTAAGATGGACTGAAAATTAAAAATGGAACATTGTATAGAAAAGAAGAGCTTTTGTGCAATAGAATTTGTTTGCATTCTCTTTAGGGGAATCTATAAATTAGCAGTTTAACAATCAGCATCTTTTATGTCTCCGCTGAAAATAGCATCATGGAATTCTCAATAGCACTTATAAAATAAATCCACTGTCTTTCCAGCTCAGGGCTAACTTGGACACACAGGCACAGGCACACACACTCACAGGCTGAAAAACAAAACAAAATAAAATCACAATATCTCTCACAGGAAAATAAAGCAAAACTCTATGTCTCCTAAGAGTAATAGGTCAAGACTTTTCAGATGTATGACTAAGATTCTTGCCATAACTAAGAGCCAAAGTGGCACAGCATTTTAGAGTGCAGTACTTCAGGCTACTTTAGCTGACCGTGATCAGCAGTTTAGCGGTTCAAATCTCACCAGCTCAAGATTGACTCAGCCTTCCATCCTTCCGAGGTAGGTAAAATGAGGACCCAGATTGTTGGGGGCAATGTAAATATAAATATACATTGCTTACTGGTGTAAACCGCTTAGAGAGTGCTTGCACTTTGAGGCGGTATATAAGTCTCACTAATAAATAAATAAATAAAGAAGTAAAGAAAGAAAGAAAGAAAGAAAGAAAGAAAGAAAGAAAGAAAGAAAGAAAGAAAGAAAGAAAGAAAGAATATTTTTCTTAATTTTTCTTATTCTCACATAATAATTTGAAAATAGGTGCTCTTTTTTCAACCTAAGAGAGATTTATTTACAAAATACTGTATGTTAATTTTTTTCCTTGACAGAAGGCAAAACACCTCTTTAAAGAATGGTTCTAAGCTTTATTTATTCAAAGTTGCATGCTTTATTTTTCTATAGTCAAAGTAATTTACAAGACATAAAATGAAATAGTAACCAAGATTTCACTGAAGCAATCTACCATCAGTTCTCAATTTCTTAGAGGTTACATAAATTCTGCCCCTTTTCTTTTAGAATATTTCATAGAAGAACCATAGTGGTAGTAGACAAGTACAAGAAGAAAATGGTACAATTTTTGTAGCGGTAGATTGATAGATGTAGCAGTGCCAAGTGACTGCAAGTTTGGGAAGAAGGACTATGAGAACCTGGAGAAGTACCAAGACTGAAGGAGGAACTGGAGAGGATGTGGAAAGTTAAGGCAAACATAATCTCAGTGGTGTGGTGTGTGAGTGTGTGGGTGTAATCAGGGGTGGGCTGCTGGGGGTTCGCAGGGGTTTGGGAGAACCTCTAGCTAAGATTCTGTGCAGTTCGGAGAACCCCCAAATCTCACTCCTGGCTGGCCCCGTCCCATCCTCCCCTGCCAGGAGTCCCCACGTGACTCATTTTGGATGCAGGTAAGTGCAGGGCGCGCGTGGAGGCTCGGGGAGAGCGAAAAATGGCCATACCGGAAGTTTGGGAAGGCCAGAAACAGGTTCAAGGAAAGCCTCCGGAGCCCGGGGAGGGCAAAAACACCCCCCCTGCCGACTAGGCCGACTAGGCCACGCCCACCATGGCCACACCCACCCAGCAATCGGGCAGAGAACCCCTTGCTAAAATTTTTGAAGCCCACCCCGGGTGTAACACACACACACACACACACACACACACACACACACACACACATCTGCTTTGTGAGCTAAGCTGTTCCTGCTATATATTGTTTGTTTTGTACATAGTTTGTATTTGCATTGTCTGTTTTCCAATCAACCTATTGCAGTATTATATTAAGGACTCTGTTTCAAAACTGCTAATTTTCACTAAGCCAGTTCTCTCTTTGAACAAAATACTATTTGTTTGCTCGGTTCTTAACTAATCTTGGCTGATCTCAAAGACTAAGTGGATTTGATTAGTAACTTGGATGAGAGACCATCAGTCAACCCAAAAGGCTGTAGGCCACACTGGAAAGCTGGAAAAACAATCTTAAAATAGCTGTAGTGATAAATGATAACAATTCTGTTACCAAGAAAACTGCAAATACGTAACCATGAAGTTATCAGAAGTTGAATTCCACTTGGAAAATATGTGGACAAATAGATCGAAGTTTACATTGAATTATAATCTGAAATAATTTTTTATAAGATGAAATATGATACTAACTTAATGCCTGAAAATTGTCAAAAGTATATAAAGGAATTTTAAATGTATGCTGGAAATGCAAATGAAAGAATATTCTTTTTACCATCTTTGTGGACTTGTGATAAAGCAAAAAATATTGGGATCATATTTTTATTTTAATTCAGAAGATTCTTAAAATAAATATAAAACTGAAACCAAAAGTTTTCTGTTTAAGTTTTATGGGCAATAAGCTTGAAAGAAGATGTAGAACTTTCTTAATATATACATTGATGGCAGTGACAATCTTATATGCACAAAGATAGAATGATGCACAAATTCCCACAATGGAAGAATGATGATAAAGATGATAAATTGGCAGAGATTGGCAAAATTGACTGTTTTAAGAGTCCCCTGGGAGTTGGGCGGCATATAAATCCATTTAAATAAATAAATAAATAAATAAAATAATTATATCTAGGATTTCTTTTTTCTATTGGGAAACCACTTCTGGATTTGTTTATGAAGATCTTCAACCATCCAAGTCATGGATGTCCCAAAGGTGCTTTTCAAAAGACAACTGGACTTTCTTAGTTTTTTTCCTTGAAAGTATTTCACTTGTCATCCAAGAAGCTTCTTCAGTTCTGATTGAATAGCACTCCATTCAGTCAGAACTCCATCAGTCAGAACTGAAGAAGCTTCTTGGACGAGTTGAAATCTGTACCATTAAACTGAGCAAGAATTTCCATAGAAGATGAGACATGGTATACAAAGAATGTGTGGCTTCAAACAGAGTAGAAATATTTTTATTAAGGGAAAAGATATTCAGAGAATCTATATATTTTTTCCATGAGAAGTATACTTTTGAAGAACAAGTTGAGTACCAATAAAGGAGAATATTTATAGCTCAAGGTTGAACTTGATGATCTCTGAGCTTGTTTCTTTTCTGGCAGGTGTTTCATTACCTAAACTAGGTAATGTCACCAGGTCTAGGAAGTAGGGGGGGGGGTTGCTCTCAATTTATATTCTCATGACTTGGCCTGTAAGTGTTGGTGGGAATAGTCTTGATGGTTTGTTGGTTGAGCTGTTTATTGTTTGGCAATTCCTGACCATTTGGCCATCAATGACATAAACATCTATATGTTATGCAAAAGAGACAACCAACAAGCCAAAAACAGAACAGGAAAACCAAAACATCCCCACCAGCAGTCAACACCCAGATGAACATAGATTAACACCAAGATTAACATCAAACCAATAATCAAGAAAAAGCAATACTCCAGTCAAGGAACTGCTAAACAAGCTAATAATAGTGAACAACCCAACCAAAGAACCACCAGGACCATTCCTACCAACATTGACAGGTTAAGTTACTAGAATATAAATTGAGAGTAAACCCCACTCCTTACTAGTATTGATGATGTTACCTAGTTTGGGTAAGGAAAGATCTGAAAGAAAACAACCAAGCTCAGAGAGCACCCATCAAAAAGTTGAATATTTATATTATGAGAGCTCTTACTGCTTAAAACAAAATCTCCCCAATCAACATTCTGCATCAACATTTCTAGCAGGTAGCAAGCCAATTTTTGTCCTCAACGTCAAGCACACTTTCCTTTTCCGTTCTTTGGCTGCATTCAGTGGAAACCATTTATTTAAAAACTTACTGCACAGCAAGAAAAATAATTAATATTAACATAAGCTATGTGCATTGGTGTTTTCTTTTAATTAAAAAAAGCAAAAAGGAAACAGGATGGGTGCAATACTACAGCCATAAGGCAAAGCTCTCCTCTTCCACTTTATGTGAGGCTGACTAAAAATTGAATTACTACTGCTACCATGGCAACCATTCAATCATTTCACAATTCTGCTGGTTTAAATCACACACACACACACACACACACACACACGCTACTTCCATAAAGAGAAATTCATGAGCTAACATGGTATACTCCACAATTGCACTTTTTTTTATAACATTCCAAAGAGCAACATGTACCAGAATAAATCAATAGCTGTTTCTGCACTTCAGAATCCATTTGTAACTTTTTATCACCTCCAATCCCCTGTCATTATCTTATGCAAAATATACAGAAAAACAGATGTTAAGGTATTGGACTCAGAAGATAAGATAAGATACAGTAAGGAATTACAGAAGACAACTGGCTTTGGCACTGAAGCGGCAACTTGTCGGTTTGCAAGTCAAAATACTTCTGTGCAAGATTCAAGATGGATAAACACTTTGATAAATGATACCGACAGTTTGCTTGATGGTTGTATGATTATCTTTAATCACCAAATAACTTCCCTGGAAGCTAGTGTCACCTTTATATTTAAAATAAAGACAATATCTGCAGAACAGGAGCACATGTTTTAAGATGTCACTTTATGCCTCAGATTTAACATGCATCCTTGGATATGAAGCACTTTAGTAGTTGTTTTATCAGCTAGCAGACAAAACTGCAGATCTAGGCAATTTTGTGAGGAAATAAATACTTTTATGTTGGATGTGCGTATCCACCACTATCCACTAATTCACTATCTATTAAACACAAACACAGTAGTTAATATGTTTGCCTGTGGATGATCTATTCTGGTGTTATTTTCCTTTTATAAAGAGCAATTCCAGATTAAGGCAATAGCAACAGAATTAAGCATTATCTAACCTTTATAGTAATATCAGGAGCTGTTCCTATTTAATATTCCAATTAAAATCATGATAGCATGCCATCTACTGTGGACTGCAGTAAATGACGCAGATTCATCTAAAGTATCACCATCGACCTGGATTGTGACCACCATCCAAAGCCAGGGGCTGTGTTTGAATCAACATAAATGACAACCTGTGCTTCTTGGACATAGGTTGCCATTCTTCTTATTAGGATGTGCGAGGGTTGATGTCTCGGGGGTTTGCTATTCTTACATGACTGTGAATACTTTCTTGTTATTTGTGATTCTCTTTCTAATTTTCCTTGAGCCATATAACAGTGCTGCATTATACCTTGAAGATGTGTTTTCACAATTATCTGCTATGCTTCAGATTTCCTCTCTTAATTGCATTAAGGCAGATAATAATCTGACAGTTTGCCTCCAGGAGGCATCTCCTGGATCACAGAAATTTCTTTTCCGCATCCTTCAAGCACAGATGCCAATTCAGAAAAGGTCTGAGGAGCACTTTGGCCAACCTCAATAAAATGAGAATTGCACTTGAAAAGTTACTAACCTACTTAACTGCTTGAGGGCTGATTACCTTTTACAATCACATCCCAATTCTAAATACATTATTTTGAAGGAAGCTCTATTGATTCACTTACAGGGATTTTTTCTAAGAGTTGTGTTTTAGATTCACATGTTAATTAACAACCTCTTAAAACAACCACTTCTTTGTCCTCAAAGAAGCTTTAAGATCAGGCAAATATCATAATTTCAAGAGCCCCATATTTTAGCTGCATTTTAAACACTGATAAATTTGAAGAATACATTAACCCCATTTTCAACTTACATGCAGAACAAGAAGTTCATTTTCATGTCTCCTTTCATTTATTTTAATTATTTGAATACTATTTTAAAAATCAATATGGCTTACACAAAAGGTTAAATAGTTGTTCAGATTCGGACAGACCTGGACTCCATTTGGACAGGGCAAGCCGAGATGACAGGGGCGAGTCTTAGTCCTGTTATATGGGACGAGTTTGAGCCTGTCACTCCTGAGGATGTGGACAAGGCCATAGGAGCGATGATGAGCGCCTCCACCTGTTTATTGGACCCGTGCCCCTCCTGGCTGGTCTCTGCCAGCAGGGAGGTGTCACGCGGCTGGCTCCAGGCGGTTGTGATCGCTTCTTTGAGAGAGGGATCCATCCCACAGCCTTTAAAAGCTGCGGTGGTGAGGCCCCTCCTCAAGAAGCCTTCCCTGGACCCAGCGGATTTAAAAAACTTCCATCCAGTCTCCAACTTACCCTTTTTGGGTAAAGTTGTTGAGAAGGTGGTGTCGCTCCAACTCCTGCGGCTATTGGAGGATACTGATTATCTGGATCCCTTTCAATCGGGTTTCAGGCGCGGCTACAGTACGGAGACTGCTTTGGTCGCGCTGATGGATGATCTCTGGCGAGCCCGGGATGGGGGTTATTCCTCCATCCTGGTGTTACTTGACCTCTCAGCGGCTTTCGATACCATTGACCATGGTATCCTTCTGCGTCGTCTTGGGGAGATGGGAGTGGGAGGCACTGTTTTACGGTGGTTCTCCTCCTACCTCTCTGACAGGACGCAGTCGGTGTTGACAGGAGGACAGAGGTCGGCCCCTAGGCCCCTGGTTTGCGGGGTGCCACAGGGCTCGGTCCTCTCGCCCATCCTGTTTAACATTTACATGAAACCGCTGGGTGAGATCATCCGACGACATGGGGTGAGGTATCAGCAGTATGCTGATGATACCCAGTTGTACATCTCCACCCCGTGTCAATTCAGTGAAGCAGTTGATGTAATGTGCTGCTGCCTGGACGATGTGAGGGTCTGGATGGGAGTGAACAGACTCAGGCTCAACCCAGACAAGACTGAGTGGCTCTGGATATTGCCTCCCAAAGACCATGTCGACTGTCCCTCCTTGGTTCTTGGGGGAGAAAAATTGACTCCCTCAGAACAGGTTCGCAATTTGGGTGTCCTCCTAGACCCACAGCTAAAATTGGATCAACATCTTTCAGCTGTGGCTAGGGGGACCTTTGCACAGATCCGTCTCGTGCACCAATTGCGACCCTACTTGGAGAGGGAGGCTTTGCTCACAGTCACTCATGCCCTTGTCACCTCACGGCTAGACTACTGTAACGGGCTCTACATGGGGCTACCCTTGAAGAGCATCCGGAGACTGCAATTGGTACAGAATGCAGCTGCGCGAGCTGTAGTGGGTGTACCGAGATACACCCACGTAACACCTATCCTCCGCCACCTGCATTGGTTGCCAATTAGTCTCCGGTTGCAATTCAAGGTGTTGGTTTTGACCTTTAAAGCCCTACATGGCTCAGGGCCAGGTTACCTACGGGACCGCATCCTACCACATACCTCCCTAAGACCGGTTAGGTCCCACAGAGAGGGCCTCCTCCGGGTCCCATCGGCCAAACAATGTCGGTTGGTGGGGCCGTGGGGGAGGGCCTTCTCTGTGGGAGCCCCGTCCCTCTGGAACCAACTTCCACCAGAGATCCGGACCATCCCCACCCTGCTGGCCTTCCGTAAAGCCTTAAAAACATGGCTCTTCCGGCAGATGGGGTGAATAGGATAATCAGATTCCCCCCTGAATGTTGCGTTTATTATGTTTCTTTTTTCTTTAATTATATTTTTAATTCTATTTTTAACTTAAATTATGATTATCGTTTTTAAAATGTACGTTTCTTATTTATGTTGTACGCCGCCCTGAGTCCCACGGGATTGGGCGGCCTATAAGAGCGTCTAAATAAAATAAAATAAATAAATAAATAGCAGTAAACTCACTAAAAAAGAGCAAGAATATAGCAACATTAAAATCAACAACATTAAAATCAGCAGGAAACCTAACATTTACCTAACTTATTTATAATGAAACGGCATCTCTGACCCACACACTAGGCCAGTGATGGTGAACCTATGGCACGGGTGCCACAGGTGGCACGCGGAGCCACATCTGCCAGCACGCAAGCTGTTGCCCTAACTCAGCTCCTGTGCGCATGTGATTGCCCGCCAGCTGATTTTTGGCTTGTGCGGAGGCTCTGGGAGGGCAATTTCGGCCTCTGGAGGGCCTCCAGGATGGTGGGGGGAGTGTTTTTGCCCTCCCCAAGCTCCAAGAAAGCCTCTGGAGCCTGGGAAGGGCAAAAAATGGGCCCACCGGGCCCACTGGAAGTCGGGGAATAGGGGAGTGAGGGGGGTCACGCACACATGTGCAGGAGGGTGGGGCAAGTGAGGAGCTTTGAATTATGGGTTTGGGCACGCACGCGCATGCAATAGCACGCACATGCACTATTTCGGCACCCGAGGAAAAAAAGGTTCGCCATCACTGCACTAGGCTCTGTTGAGTTCGATAGGCCATGGTTGGGTTTGCACATTGTGCCGTTGCCACAATATTGTTTGTTTGAGGTTTTTGTATAGGACATATCATCTCAGTAATATGGGTTGCTTGATTGCCATGGAAAACCCATATCATGCTGGTGGTTGATTTTGCAATGGAAAGTTTTACAATGAAAAGGCTAAGATTATCATTTAAGCTTCTTGCTCTTCTCCAAAGACATACTGCCCAGGACACTGGTCAATGTAGATGTGCAATTCGAGCCTACAGCAATCTATAGGTGGTTCCACATAAGCAGATGCCCCATAGCAGCCCCTCATCTATTTTGCAATTGGTCTAGGCCAGAGGTCAGCAACCTTAAAGACTCAAAGAGCCACAAAGGCCCTAACCGGAAGCCCCCTGTTCAATTCTGGAGCCAACCGGAAGTCCACTTCCCCCGCCATAGAGTCTCCTCCTGGCGTGGTGTCCTTTTTCCTCTGCCGACTGGAAGTCCAGTTCCCCCACTATAGAGTCTCCTCCTAGCACAGCATTCTTTTTCCTTTACCTGTCCTAACTGAAAGCCCTATTAATTGTGGAGCCGACTGGTGACAGAGAGCCGCAGCGGAGGGATGAAAGAGCCACACGTGGCTCGAGAGCCGCAGGTTGCTGACCCCTGGTCTAGGTGGTTGACCAACTAATCAGTCATCCAGGAGTTCATAGCTGGTCTTCTGAAACTTTCATACTTGTTCACACAATGCTAAGCAATTTTTTAAAATCATAGCTTGCTGAACACGTCACCATGACCCGATTTGTACTTAATATGAAGCCATAATAATTCCTTCATCAAGATAATCCCCAAATAAAGAAATTATATTACAGCTTAATGCAATGTGTGAAGCCCACTCCCCTTTTCTCTCTTTCTCAATTCACATGTTTCCCACAATCATAGTTGCTGCTCTGTTAATATTTTGGTGCAACTGTTCAACTCTGAAGGCAGATTTCTTGGGCCTGTGGTGGTTAGGTAGTCCTGAAAATTCTGGGAGCAGTAACTCCAGCTGAATTGGAGGGGACCAGGTTGAAGAAGATTGAGTTGAGTGCTTACAGCATTAAACAGCATCAGGCAGGTAAAGTGAAGCTGCAAAAGTGGTTTGTAACATATCCATCATATATACAATTAATAGCAGATTTCTGTTTTTGTTCTGACAGGTTGTATTGTTTTTTTTTTTAAGATATGCTATGTATCACAGCATTTGTATAAGAGGAGTGCTGCCTTAAAAGAGTATGTCATATACAATAAAAATTTAAACAATAATAAAAGCATAGAAAATTAGTAAGTCGTTCACAAAAAACATGGCCGGATATCAAGGGATATATTATCCTAAATTTAAATCTTGGCGGTTCTGAAGTTAAAACACAACATTAATTAAAACAGGTGGAAATAATCAACTCACCAATTGCATTATTAGTTTTGGGAAATCTTGTTGCAAACATATGACAAAGCCATGAAAATTCTTAAAAGCTATAACGATTTACTTATATGGTTGATGAAATAGGACATTATTATGACAGAAGCAAGAATTTAATAATCAGAAAAATGTAAAATCCTTTAGTAAGATTAACACAATGTACCTACCAACATTAAAGAGAGTTAAGATTTCATCAAAGAATAAATCAAAGGATTTAGATAAGAAGATACGCTGCATTCACTTACCTTCTCCATGCCAATCTTCAATATTTTCAATCCTGTATCTTTTTCAAGCATACTTTTGTTGTCAGCTGTTAAGAAAATTAAGAATGGCATTGTTAAAGGGATTGGGATGAATTTGCATCGTATTATTTCATCACTGTTACACATTTTCAAGTGCTCAGATCTTTGCTTCGCCATCCTCACAGAATCACTGTAAAATGGATTAGTATTTAATTTTACATGGAATAAAAGAAAAGATGAGGAAAAAAAAATAGAAAGCTCCCTCGACTACTCTATAAATCAGTAAGGCAGCCTCCTGTTGAAACTAGAATGTTGTCAACTTGGTCAACTTTGTCATACAACATGTTCAGTTCATTTATTGAATGTTCTTCCTGTTTTCAGTTGTTGATCTAAATGGAGTCAGATGGGGCTATTAGGAAAATAGCTGACTTTAGAACACCTACATCACACGGGCTCTTCAAAAGCTGGTTCTAGTTAACATTTTGATGATCTCCAGGAAATCTCAGGACTAAAAAGTACACAGGGAGGTTGAAAACATATTTCCAGAAGAAGGAAACGGAACTTTCCTATCACATAAAGAGAGCTGCATGGGTGTGTTCATATAGTCAGAGAAGCTGAGATTAATTCAATCAGGTTTTTACTGTTTTAAGCAACTCCGAACCAAAATTGTATGAAGGTCTCCAAGCTTTGAATAAATCCCCCAAAGCCCCTTCAAAGATTGTTATTTCAATATGAGGGAAGGTAAACATTGTTAAATATATGGTTACTAATAAGTTTGATTGTATTTAATTTAAATATATTTAAATTCAGCCAATTGTTTTTTGTCCAAATATTAATTTATTTAATTTTCCAGATTCCCTCAACTCTTAGGATGCAGCTGTCAAATCCAATTGATCATCCTCTCTCCAAATTCTGTATCCCAAATAAGTAGACACATCAAACCAGGTACAGAGAATTAGCCATTTGTAAAAATACATATTCATACAAGAGGCATTCTCAATGTACAGTACTTCTGTAGGTTGACTGTTAGCTCCAAGAAGTCTCAGCAAATTACATGGGTGTCATCAAAGATATTATCTTGACTGAAACTAGTTAAGAATCATGAAGATTGAGAACAAAATAGAAACAGTATGCTCTAAATTCCCTTTCACACTTAGATGTTATGATTGAGAAAAAATATTCACTCTTTACCTTTATTTATCTGATAATATTGTTTTTGTTTCTGTTTTTGTTCAAAACTTACACAAACACAGAGCCAGCCCAGACCTCTCTTGCTTCAGGTGAAAGATTAGGATGATATCCTGGCAATTTCTTGCAACAAGTTTGAATCAGATGGCCAAATGGATTGTGCTACAAGATTTGATGTGGAATTGCATTCTCTATCACACAGAGGATAGATGGAAAATACAGAACTGAATGCAAACTCTTTAAACCCCTGCCCTCTCAATAGTTCAATACCCAATGCCTAAGACAGCCTCACCATTCCTGATGATAGGACTAGCCTTGTTCATCCTAACATTTTCTAAGTAAGTTCAGTAATTTTCCAGGATCACAGTTTAGAAACAGAAATTCGTGACTAATTTAATTCATATTTGCTATTTAGGCATTTATTCAGTGTTACATGGATTTAAACACTCAACTAACATCAGCTTTATTTATCTTCCCAATTCCCCAGAAAGAAGGCTTAGTAAATGTTATTAAATCTCTTTTGCATAAAAAGAAGGGCAAACTAAGGCAGAGACTTGAGTCAGATCACCTTAGCCTCACTGAATCAATGCTGCAGCAGTGATTAAAATTCAGTACTTGGTCAACACAATGATTTCATACTACAAGCCTATGGATTTTAATATGTGCTCTTTGTAATATACACATACCATGTTAATCTGTAACAATAAACAGATCATGCAGCTGAGTTGATTTCAAACACTCAAACAATTAAAAAGGAAATGCCTCAAACCCCACTGATAATGTAAATTCATGGTTGCTCTTTGTTGAGAACCACTTATGAAATGAATTCTGCTATACAAATATCAACTATTTTTTTTCCAAAGGAGCATATATATTTCACATTTCGGCTTCTCCAAGATAACGCCCAAAGGATATGGAAATGTCAGTGATTTTTTTTCTTTATTCTCTAATCCTGATTTTTTTTCCTTTAACATTTTTTACAAAGTGTAAATTTTATCATTGTCTTTAAGGAGATACTGGTAGTTACATACACTTAATTTAATTATTTATTTAGGCAGGTTATGGTGGAAAATTCCTGGTTGATATAATGATCCAAAATGCTTATTTTTCTTACTCAATGTAATAATTTTTTACATGATGGAGTTAGCTATCCTTCTAAGAAATCTCCAAATTTGACAGTGAAAAAAATCTATGACTGGGAGAGATTTGGAAGTCCTCCAGGGCAATTCAATAGATGATTTTAGCTTAGTTTAGAAGAAGGTTATGTCACAAAGCACTGCTTGGTCCTGTTCTTTGTACTTTTCAGTTATGAATACCTAATTTACTATACAAAATGCTGCCATATCCATATCCAACTTTAAGAGCCATGGTGGCTCAGTGGTTAGAATGCAGTACTGCAGGCTACTTCTGCTGACTGCTGGCTGCCTGCAATTTGGCAGTTCGAATCTCACCAGGCTCAAGGTTGACTCAGCCTTCCATCCTTCTGAGATCGGTAAAATGAGGACCCAGATTGTTGGGGGCAATATGCTGACTCTGTAAGCTGCTTAGAGAAGGCTGTAAAGCACTGTGAAGTGGTATATAATTCTAAGTGCTATTGCTATTATTGTTGTGATTGTTATCATTTCCATTATAGTTTTTTTGCCCCTTCCGCATTCCTTCCTTTTCCTCAGCTTCAAAATTGATATGCACTTGTTTAATCACCTGGAATTTCTTTGTTTGCTAATTGAAAATTGGAATTCAGCAATTTTGCTTAGCATGAAAATAAGCACAAAAGCAGTATGCCTGCCCAACTATGGGAAGGGGGTCATGGAGGAGATAAAGGAAAGTGTTTGAGTCAAGATGGAAAAGAAATAACCATCACTGCTGACACTGAATGGAATCATACACTATAATATCTCCACAACTATCTTCCTTTGAGCTTCTTTTTCTTTTCTTTCTGTTTAAAAGATTGCCATTCAGATAAGATACAAATGGAAGGAAAAAAATGTAGACCAAAGAGATGCTGTAAAATTGTCACAATTAACCATCGGTATCCATTCTAGAGGAAGCCTCAGTCTTGTTTATTGGAGGAGTCTTGTGAGGTCTGTTATGGATTATTATGGCAATCAATTTCAAGCCTATAGTTCTTTCTGCTGGAAAATGGCTTCTCCTCCACTCCAACACACAGTGACAGAAATAAATTATGCTGCTCAGGAAGTTCACCTTTAGAGACTCAAAGCTCTGAACTATGGCAACCTCTCTATCTTGTTGAACACTCAGCAACCATCGAATTGTGCTGCTTAATAGAGCAAGGCCATTAAGTTGTCCCCATTGTAATTTAGATCACAGAAGAGACTTCTACAGATTTTTCAGGTTAAAATAACTGCTATAAAGAGAGCAGGCGATATTATTGCACCATAGCTACGTGCTTAATTATATGGAATTGTCAAGTGCAAAGAATTATTCTGATAAATTAAAATACTAATTAAATAGACTATTGCTGAATTCTGAGAACATTATAAGGTTCCACTTCTTCAGGTAATTTGCATATCTTCATCGCTGAATTTAATTTTAATGGACTTCTTTTTAAATGTGTATTCAAGAACTGGTTGGAAGTTTTTAGACACATGGGAATATTTTTTAATTGCCTTAAAAGAGGAGCACCCATTTCTTTCATCTTTTCTAGAAATCTTTGCAATTCAAATTGTATTTTTAATAATTTAAGAAAATGTTACAGGTGTATTGATGGGATTTATCCTTTTGTAGTAATGTATTTTCTAAACAATCATTTTTCAAACCTATCAGCATTAAAATGCAAAGAACAAGTTCTCAATTCACTGCAGATGGAAATCTGGTATTTAACAACTGTGCTAAAAGTTTAATATGGTTCTATTTCTCTCAATATTCATACAAATCACATGATGTACAAAACCACCCCCATGATTTAAATACATGGCTTAATAAAAATATTTAAAGCATGTATTGTTAAAAAGCATGCTCTTTTTTCTGCACTATATCCTTCTGAAATATGGCTACATTCTACTTCTAACCACCAATTCTTAATCCAAGTAAAACCAATTTTATTTATTTATTTATTTATTTACTTACTTACTTACTTATTTATTTATTTATTTATTTATTTATTTATTTATTTATTTATTTATTTATTTATTTATTTATTTATTTATTTATTTGTCAAACATGTACAAGATAGCAGGTATAGGTATAAACATAAACAAAGGAAGTAAGTACAGATAAATGGGGACAGTAAGACAAGGACAATAGGCATGCTGGTGCGCTTATGCACGCCCCCTTTAACATTTAGGAATGGGGTTATCGTGCGTGTCCCCTCGTGAGATTTTGGTGCGATTTTGCTTCCGCGCATGCGCAGAAGCAAAATCGCATGAGGGGGCGCGCGTGCATAGCGAGCGCACGCATGCCCGAAGTGTGGAGATGCGCGCGCAGCGCACCGGCACCGGTAAGGCAGCAACCCGCCGCTCCTGCTATCTACTGGATTCAATAAGTGACAACACTTACAACACTTACTATACAGTTATAGTAGTTATAGTGTAGTAACACTTACAACACTTACAACACTTACAACGCTTACTATACAGTTAATCTTTCACTTATGACTACATTTGGGATGGGAATTTCCATTGTTAAGCAAGGTGGTTGTTAAATGAGTCACACCCAATTTTATGTGCTTTTTTCCATGTTGTTTAAGCAAATCACTGCAGCTGTTAAACGAATCAGGCAATTCTTAAAGCAAATCTGGCTTCCCATTGATTTTGCTTGCCAGAAGATGACTAAATCGCAAATAGCAATCACATTATCCTGGAAGGTTGCAAACATTGAAAATACATGCCGATTGCCAAGTGTCCAAATTTTGATCATGTGACTGAGGGAAAGGTATGCCCTTTGTAAGTGCAAGGACCAGTTGTAAATCACATTTTCCAGTGCTGTTTTAACTTTATGTGGTAACTAAACAATTGATTGTAAGATGAGTATTACCTGCATACAGGACCCAGATTGTTGGGGGCAATATGCTGAACTCTGTAAACCGCTTAGAGAGGGCTGTAAAGCACTATGAAGCGGTATATAAGTCTAAGTGCTATTGCTATACAATTTTTATACACACTTTAGTCATTGATCACTAGTGTAATGAATACAATCACTTTTGTAATAACCTCAATTTTTCCAGGAATAGATAAATTCTACCTTTTACGGATGTAAATTAAGAACACTATAAAGTCTTTAAATTTAAAATCCTGTATTAATATATAGTAGCCACTATAAAACCAGTGTTCATATATGGTACTGAAGTTTCAATGCCATGGATTGCATTTTCTTTATCTTTTGTGTGAGGTTAATCCCTTTCAATAGTAAATTGGGGGGGGGGGATAAAAATTTCAGGACACATTCTTTGATTATATTCTTCCTTTTAAAGACAGTAAAAAGCCTAAAGTTCATTTTGACTATGTGGAGGAAGATACATTCAGTATAGTACATTATACATACAATAAATAATACTGTGTGTGTGTTTGTGTATGCATATGTATTGATTGGCTAATTATATGTCAGGGTCAACTGTTAATGTCTACATTGTCTCCATGATTATTTATCTTCTGATCCTTCGGGTCTTCCAACAGTCAAACAGTGCACAATTGCTGTTGTACTATGAAGCCATCTTTGTTTTAGAATTATGCAACCAAATTTTGGCTTGGTTTAGTGATATATCCTTATATTGTTCCTGAAGCAGGAGGAAACTCCCCAAAACTTTATAATTCTTAGGTTGGCTGAGAACTCTGAGAGTTGTGATGGGATACATTTCAAGGGAACCATTGGGGTTGGTCTGAGGTATAGCAAAAAGAGGATCCTAAAGAATTTCTTAAATAAGATGGCTCATAAAGGTGATTTTGGACCAAGAATTCAGGAAAACAGCATAAATGAAGTCCTGAAGGAGGCGATTGTGACCAGAACTGAAGCAATTTTCTTCTTTCTCCCAATATGTTTTCCAGCAACCTCATTTAATGGGAAAAATAAGCTTTTTAGCTCTTGCTTAAACTAACACCAAAATTGTAGCTGATTTACATAAACCACAGAGATCTATAGGTAAATGTTAGCTTTAGCTTTCTATCCTAACCTGCCTTTTAATTCTCCCAGGAAAATCTCCATGGCCACAATTAATACAGAAGATTAGATTTGTCTTGACACAGCATTGTTTCTCTCTTTCCATCTTATTCCTTTTAAGCTAAGCACATTTGGCCATTTTATTTATCTATTTCCAATTACAATACCACACTAGAGAGATTAATAATTTTAAGAACATCTTTGCCTAGCTATGTTACATTCACTAGAGTGACAATGTGGCTGAATTAAACGGTCAGACACAACACTGAAACGCTTCCTTTTTCCATATTCAAAGGAGGTTTTTTTTGTCAAAGAATAGGGCCAAGAGGTTGCAGAGAAAGCTATATTTGCCCCGCCTTTCATATTCAAAGGCAGGGAAATATGTAAGACCTTCACATTTTGCTTGCTTCTTTTCTAATCTCTGGCAAAGCTGCAATGAAAACGCAGCCACCGAAAGGCTAAACTGCATGGTAATAACAGTGACAGCCTTGTAAATGTTATGTCAAATCCAATTTTCAACTCATTTTTCAAGTGATTTTAATTAGATTTTGTTTCAATCTCTCTTGCATTAATATAATTTTTCATAGAAACATTTCAGCTTCTGATCTATTGAATGGGACCTTCCCCTCCATGTCCGGAGCTTAATGCTTTGAATAATTTAAAAATAAGATTATTATTATTATTTATTTATTTACAGCCGTTTTCAGCAGACTGCTCGCATGCAGGCCAATAGATCCAGAATTGTTTACTTTTGCTGATGTCAGGGAAGCTCATAATTTAGCTTCTCCCAGCTCTTTCACAGACGTGAATAGACAGACCCCACCATATGAAAAGCTGGAATTATGCAATAATGCCAGTAGTTGCACACTATCAATTTCCTTCAGTTAGAACTAAGGCAGTTATCTAACTCAGGGGTCCCCAATCCCTGATCTTTGGACCACCACCAGAAATAGGTCCTCACAAACAAGCAAAGTCCCATCCACAGGATGCAGGCAGCATGCGAAACTATGCCCCCTTCAGTGTGCACCGATCACTGGTGCTCAAAAGGTTTGGGGCTGCTGATCTAACTCAAGGACTGCTAGCCAACAAATCACATTAATTTCAAACAATAAATTAAAAAAATAGCTCCAACTCCTCCCTCCATTCTATATATAACTGTCTACATAAGGTCCAATACCACTTTTAAAAAAAGTCTGTGGAGATTCTCAGTCATCCAGGTCATGGTTGTCCAAAAGGTGCTTTTTCAAAAGGCAACTGGACTTTGTTTTTCCTTGAAGACATTTTGCTTCTCACCCAAGAAGCTTCTTCAGAACTGGATGAGAAACAAAATATCTTCAAGGAAAAACAATGTCCAGTTGCTTTTTGAAAAAGCATCTTTGGGACAACTAAAAAAAGGCCTTTCCCTTTGTTGTGATAAAGAATGCCTTTTCAAACACAATGCTCAGACATGTTCCTCTGTTCTCCTTGATTTTTTAAACAATATCGATAATCCTTGACTTATGATCCTAATAGAGGATAGAATTTCCATCATAAGTCCTGATGTCCTAAAATCAAGCCACTCATGTAACCAACCTAATTTTATAACCTTTTGTTTTGCAGCAGTCATAAAGTGAACGTTATGGTCATAAGGGAAGTCTATTCATTTCTATGAGAGGTATTTTTTCAGGAAACTACCTGAAAGGCCAGAAACCCAAAAAACACATCATAAATTACTTATAAAAGTGAGCTGTTTGCCAATGTGGTCATATGACCATGAATAAATTCTGAAACCAGATCATAAGTACCTTTTGGGGCATACGCTGTAACAGTCACTAAGCAACTGGTCATTAAGTGAGGACTTAATTGTATGAGAAATAAATATGATGGTACCTTTGTTAATTAATTGGGAAGTGAATTATTTATTTGAAACTCTACACAATTAAAATCAAGCTCATCTGTTAACGATACCATGCATGTGTCCACACAATTATCTTCACAAAAATATAGAATTGGTTGCCACTGCCAACTTCTACGATCTTTTTAAAACTTCAGCCTACCCTGTAGTCCTGGAGTTGATCTCCCATTCAACCCTCCCATTCAACTTTTTGAGATCAGCCAAAGTCAGCCAGGAACCACTACTGAGCTGAGATCACAAACTGACTACAGAATCAAAGATAATGAATCTGTGACCCTGCAAAGTAGCTAAATGGAAATATGTAGCATTCAATTCAACAGTAGTCAACACAAATAGGAAGTGTAAGAGTTATAGTCTAGTACAGTAATGGCGAACCTTTTTTTCCTCAGGTGTCGAAAGAATGTGTGCGTATGCTATCGCACACGCCGAGTGCCCACACTCATAATTCAATGTCTGGGGAGGACAAAAATGGCTTCCCCCGCCCCCTGGAGGCCCTCTGGAGGCCGGAAATGGCCCATATCCTGACTTCTGGTGGGCCCAGTAGGCCTGTTTTTCGCCCTCTCCAGGCTCCAGAGCTTTCCTAGAGCCTGGGGAGAGCGAAAATGCCCCCCGCCCCCCGGAGGCCCTCCAGAAGCTGAAAACGCCTTCCCAGAGCCTCTGCGTGAGCTGAAAATCAGCTGACTGGTGCACACATGCGCACTGGAGCTAAGCTAGGGCAGCGGCTCGCGTGCCGGCAGATATGGCTCCGCGTGCCACCTGTGGCAGCGTGCCATAGGTTCGCCATCACTGGTCTAGCACAATGGCTAAATCTGTTCCTCCATTGTTTCTTAAACAACAAGATTGTGTTTCTGTAATTTTAATAATGTTCCTGCTAACCTAGCAGTTCAAAAGCATACAAATGCAAGCAAATAGGTACCGCTTAATCGGGAAGATTACTGCGTTCCTTATTTTCATGTTGGCCATATGATAACAGAGGTTTCTCTCAATGCAGGCTCCCTTGGCTGAGAATCAGAGATGACCACCATCCATAAGCATTCACACTATATAGCTTGATAATATACTACATTTTGCTTGATAATGTTGTTTTATGGATTTCCCATGGGATCTTCCTCAAACTGAAATGTTTGCCAGATAGGAACTGTTTTAGATGAAAACAGAGCATTTCCCAGGAAACGTTCTCAAAACAATAAATGAATAAATATTCTTTATTGAGATGAAAAACAGAAACCTCAAACTATCCTTCACTGTCTACGTATAATCCAAAGATAGGAGTAGGCAGAAGGGTGGAACACCAAAAGCCAAAATGGCTTCCAATCTCTAAGCCTTGCAAATAAAACGGTATTTGGCTCTGGGTCAAAGTTGATCACCCCTACCTTAGTCTGAATGCTAGTCTTTCTCCCATTATGCTAATGTCCACCATTCTCTTCTGTGGTGAATAAAACAGGTGTTTTCAACAAGGCCAGACACAATGACTTATAAATGTTGACAGTGACCAATCCAAAGTATTTTTGATTAGCACTTACCCCTCCATAAACAATTTCAGCCCAAACAACTCACCACAAAAGCATATGATAAATTGTTAAAGTAAAGTTTAAAGGATAATAATCCTTTTGGCCAAACTACTTGGGAATTTTTCTCCAAAATGTCTGCTGAGGGAAGGCTCTACTATGTCAGAATTAAATGCACAGACTGAGTTCCACAGTCACTGAGCTATGATTTCTTTTTAATCATATTAGCTGGACTGACATGGTTGGATTCACACAGCATGCTAAACCATGGTTTAATTCTATACTAGTATAAACCAAGTCACATAGTTTTACAGATGAAATATGCCAGGATAAAACTTTCTGAATGAAAACATAAAATTGGAATGACATTTTGGATGTAGACGCTTTAATTATAGCAGTGTTCCCAAGTTTGGCAACTTTAAAATGTGTGGGTTTCACTTCCCAGAATTCCCATGCTGGCTATCCACAGTTGATGTCCACACATCTTAAAGTTGCCAAGCTTAGGAAAACTGAATTAGCTCCTGAACTAGAGGATAAATCAGTCAAGAAAGTCATTAGAAGCAGATATAGTCAAAAAAAATATTATACAAGACAAAGATTGAAAGGAAGAAGTTTGAAGATCCAAGAGACTTCCTGAAGTTTGCATGTTTTATTTCAAGAAAGAAGAAAAGAAGAAAAGAGAGAAGCAAGCAGGCCTGCCTATTCTCAAAGCCCAGCTGATGATATTTCAAATGCAAAATTATTCTGTTCAAAGACTGTTCAATCAGCCCCTCAACAATAGGACTGGTGTATGCCTCTTTGCTTCTTATTTTTATAGCTCGCATATATTACTTCTTTGGGGAGACCAATTATGTATCTCGATGATAGCATGTGTTTCAGAATGCATGAGAATTGCTTTTCAAAACGAAGCTTAAAAAACTCTAATGAACAACAAAACGTATGCTTCTGTTTCAATATTGCATTTAGTCATTGATCTGTTCCAAGCCAAATAAGGCCTCCCTCTACAAGTCCATTTCAATAATAACCAAGCCTATTGTTTGCTATTCATCTGCTAGTGCCTTTATGCTCTCCTGGAACAACCAGATTGCCAGAGTTGGAAAAACATTTGCAATATTTCATATGTCTGGTTTATTAAATCATAAGTTATACAGATAATGTATTGGGTCACCCACTTGTAAATCTATTTGCTCTGCACTCAAAAATAAGAGGAAAAATATTTATTACTAGCAATGGCCTAAACAAGATACACTTTTTGATGAAAATGAAAATGAGTTACAGTAATGGGCTCACTGTTTCTCCACTCCTAGTATCTGCCTACATTTCTCTCTTTCCAATAGTTTCATTTTCATGAAGGCTTAGGAAGCTCTTTTGCAAAAATAAAAAGGATTTATTCTAAATCATCACACAATGAAAAATTCATTGTAAATGTCTTCCATTTGAAACCCCCGAAACCCCCAAGGATACACGAGACCTGATTCTGTAGCAATCCTTTTCTTCTTCCTTTTTTTTTTTTGGTATGCAATTCTAGCTTTTACACTAAATATCTTTTTTTGTTTCATTTTACCGATTTCAACAGGCATTGCACTGAGCTGTCAGTTAGAAAGGGAGACTTTGTTCATGGGTAGGATTATGTAATGTGTAACTTCAAATATCAAAATAGAAACACACGTATAGAAGAATAGCAAATTTCACTTCCATATGTGATTAGCTTAAATCCACACTTAAGAAAATAAAGAATAACAAGAAATTGACATTAATTTAAGCTTTAGGACAATTCCCTCCTTCTTGCTGAAAGCAATTAGAGAAATCCCCTTACCACCACCATAATATACAAATACATTATCTGCACCCCCAAGCTGGTGAAGTAAGAGCTCCACCTTCTGTTCTGAATCAACCTCAAAAACTCTTTATTGGTATAAATTTCAGATGTTATTGTTTTCTTGTAATAGGATTACCATATGTCTGGCAAAAGGAGGAGAAGGTCCGCCTTTTGTCCTCATGTCCTTCGTCCAGTATGCCTAGTCTTAAAATCAAATATTGTCCAGTTTTGAATATATTTTTTCCCAATCGAATATGTTCACAGTAATTCAAACTTTGTGATTTTGTAAATTGCCTCCTTTCCCTTGCTCACTGTCAGACTCAATACCCTAGATCAGTGATGGTGAACCTTTTTTTCCTTGGGTGCCAAAAGCACGCGTGCGCACGCTATTGCGCACGTGCAAGTGCCCATACCCATAATTCAATGCCCCCTGCGCATGGCGTGTGATCCCCCGTGCTGCCTCACCCCCGTGCATGCACGCACAATCCCCCCGCTCCCCCATTTTCCAACTTCGGGTGGGCCCGGTAGGCCCATTTTTTGCCCTCCCCAGGCTCCAGAGGTTTTCTTGGAGCCTGGGGAGGGTGAAAAGAGCTTCTCCTGCCCCCCTGGAGGCCCTCCGGAGGCCGAAAACGCCCTCCCAGAACCTCCGCACAAGCCGAAAATCAGCTGGCTGGTGTGTACATGCGCACTTGAGCTGAGTTAGGGCAACGGCTCGTGTGCCAGCAGATATGGCTCCGCGTGCCACCTGTGGCACGCGTGCCATAGGTTCGCCATCACTGCCAAAGATTTATTGTAGCAATTGGCTAATATAATAATTCCAGCAATTGGCTTCAATCTAGTCCCTTCAAATCTAAAAAGAAAAAGCCAACACAGTCCTAGGCTGCTTTAACCGAGGGATAGAATCAAGGTCAGTGAAGTGTTAGTACCACTTTGATACTAGTACACACTTGGAATATTGCATCCAGTTTTGGTTGCCGTGATATAAAAAGAATGTTGAGACTCTAGAAAGAGTTCAGAGAAAAGCAATGAAGATACAGAAGGATGAAAGAAACAATGTAATCTACAAAATCAGCTGTAACAATTGCAACCAATTTTGTGTGGGACAAACATCACCTCAATTAAAAACCAGGATCCATGAACACCAGCTGGCAATTAAATGTCACAATCCCAATTCCTTAATCTCTACCCACACCGACACCAAACAACACCAGTTCAATTGGAACAACACAAAAATCACACCAACATTAAACAACACCAGTTCGAATGGAGCAACACAAAAATCACACCGACACCAAACAACACCAGTTCGATTGGAGCAACACATGCTACCACCCACCATGCTCATGAATTCATTGAAGCCTGGCACTCCACAAGCAATTCCATCAACAGACACATTGATCTACAACCAACCTACGAACCCCTCAGAATCTAAATCAACCACACAGCCAACCAGAGACAGCACTGACGCTCAACCAACCCACACAAGACCCCCCAACCAGCACTTCACCTCCCACTGACCCTCACTTGATGTAACCTCCCTATCACAAGACCCATCACAAGACTCTCACTAATGACTTACACCTGACCCATCACAATACCCATTACAAGATCCTCACTTGATACGCTCACACCTGACCCATCACAAGACCTACTGACCACATGAAGCCCTTATAAAGAAGAACACTGACAATGACAAACCCTAAACTCTGCTGAAGATGTTACCTAGCCTGGTTATGAAATGTTCAGAAACCAATTCACAAGCTCAGAGAACAAACCTTCACCCTCAAAAGCAATGAAGATGGTTATGGGACTGGAGGCTAAAACATATGAAGAATGATTGCAGGAATTGGGTATTCTAGTTTAATGAAAAGAAGGGGTGACATGAAAGCAGTATTCCAATATCTAAGGTGCTGCCACAAAGAAGAGGGGGTCAACCTATTCTCTAAAGCACCTAAAGGCAGAATAAGAAGCAATAGTTGGAAACTAATCAAGGAGAGAAGCAACCTGGAATTAAGGAGAAACTTCCTAACCAGCAGAACAGCTTGCCTTCAGAAGTTGTGAGCTGTCCAGTCTGAAGAGACTGGACAGCTACTGGTCTGAAATGGTATAGGTTCTCCTGTTTGAGCATGGAGTTGGACTAGAAAACTTCCAAAGTTCCTTCCAATTCTGTTATCCCTATGGTCTGTATTTTTTTTATTTTTTTATTTTGTCAAGTACGTATTGGTAATATACATAGATATAACATTGTTTATATACATAAGATGGGTACTGATAAGAGGGAACATTAGGACAGGAACGGTAGGCACACTGGTGCACTTATGCATGCCCCTTACTGACCTCTTAGGAATCAGGTGAGGTCAACAGTGGACAGTCTAAGAGTAAAGTTTTGGGGGTTTGGTGACAAAACCACAGAGTCAAGGAAGTGAGTTATGTGAGTAGATCACATGGCTTGCCATACATTTCTATGGTGAAATATGAGGAGCACCTCATATTTCACCATATAATATAAGCATTGACTCTATATTATGTTCTCAAACATAAATATTTGTTGGAAAAATATTGTGATTGTGATCTTTCTGAAGATGACTGGAAAGATCACTACTTTACTAGATTGCTGGAAAAAGTAATTTTATATACATCTAGGCTTTGGTACTTTTTTCTGGTTTTAGTTTTTGGCTGTAATTTTTGTAACAGATGCCAGGAAAATTAAACAGTATGTCCTCCTTTCCTCCCTTTGTCCTTTTTTCCAATTGTCCACGTGCCTGAAAACCATATCTACAGCAGAATTCATATTTGGATTTTACTTGATCTTTTGTATGAAAAATAGCCATTCTATTCCCTACTAAAACCACGGTTTGTGCAGGGATAACACCATTTTTAGGTAGGAAAATCAAACTGGGCTAGTCTTTAAGGTAGGAGTTTGAAAATATCTGCAATTTTTCTTTGCATAATATTTCAAGCCATAGTTTGCTTGTCTGAATGTCTTACCAAGCTATAGTTTTCAGGAACAAGTTCAGTGGATAGAGGTTATGAATAGAATGGAAGAGCAGAATATTAATATATCCTGAGATATGAATAAGCTCTAAGTCCCTGAAACAGGTATGGAAGAGTACAAAGTACTATTTACACCTGAACACCTGAACATGAGTGTGAATGTAATTTGGCACATGTAGTCAATTCATACCCATGTTTCCTGATCCAATTTGTGAACTTAAGAATTCATGCCTATGTCTGTAGCTTACTAAAATCAGGACATAATAATTAAAATTAAACAAAGCAGAACAGGAAATAGTTTGGGGAACAAGAATATGCATGTCAGTTGTGTGTTTTTAACTGACTAGAAATGTTGCGTATTATTATACCTTATTTATTTAGTGTATGGCATAGCTTAATCCTCTTCATAAACACTTGTTCTGCAATTATTAAATCATAGCAATTAACATTATAGTGAGGTTTTATTATTATTAAATCAGAAATGGTTCTTAATTGTAAGATCCTTTGTGCTGTTACTGTTGTGTTGCTATATGCTGTCTTTCTGAGCAAAGTTGTAATGTGTACCCATTAGTTCTATTTCTGATTAAGCTCTATTTTTCCTGTCCACTTTTGTACAAATATATTTGTAGACTGTTATAACTAGATTGGTGTTATAAACCTGGTTCATACTAATTTGCAGTTTGTAGACTATAGTTTATGCCTTATAGAGCCGAGATGGTGCAGTGGTTAAATGCAGCACTGCAGGCTACTGCTAGTTCAGCAGTTCAGCTGTTCAAATCTCACCGGCTCAAGGTTGACTCAGCCTTCCATCCTTCTGAGGTCAGTAAAATGAGGACCCAGATTGTTGGGGGCAATATGCTGAACTCTGTAAACCGCTTAGAGAGGGCTGTAAAGCACTATGAAGCGGTATATAAGTCTAAGTGCTATTGCTATTGCTATTATTTTGTGTGAATGAACCAATGATGACTTACTCTACAAATTACAGTACCCATAAAAGCCATATAAAATTCTAAAAACAAAAAGCAACCACAAAATCCCTGAAATTATATGAGGCCCTGTGGGCTGTGAGGACCTAAGTTGTACTTTGTTCAGCTTATGCCTACATTTGGCACTATCCGCTGTCCCCATTCCTACATATATGCAAGCTGCCAGAATCCCAAACTAAATATGATATTGCAAACTAAATATGATATTGCACAAGTAACTTTATATTAAAATGCAATATAGAAGTATGAAAAAGAGAGGATGTTTCCCTTCCCAATGCAACCCCCAATCAGATTTTTGATTCCGCCCATCTTGAATACGGAACGCCGTGAGGGCCGATCTTTTTAGGAAACCCTTAATTGAACTGGGACTGAGATGTGGAAGGTGCGGAAGGCGCTGGAATACTCTGCTGAGTCTGCTGAGTCTGCTGAATTGGCTGACCCGAACCACCTTACTGTGCTGTGCCTGAATTAGACTCCTGGGAGATTGATACCATCCCGAAGAGGAAACGGCGAGCTCGGACGGCGCACCCGATCATCGGCGGCCGAGAGTCTCGCCATCCCTCTTCGTTGCTCAGTCTGCCTCCTCAGTTTCTTTAACTTTTGAGCCTCCTGCGTTTTACCATCTACTCCAAAGCCACCACTCTTGCTGTGAAGATTTGCAGCGGTAAGCCCTCCTCCTGGAGTGATCTTCCCCCCCCCCCTGGGTTGGGGACGAAGACGGGCTACTGTTTGTAAATCAGCTGGGGCCATTTTGAGTGGTTCTGCCTTGAATATTAGAACGGACTAAGGATCAGCGTTCCCCAAGCTATAGATCTTTGGAATATCGGCCACTGCTGCCTCTTTGTCTGGTAGGCTGAATGAACTAGAAACCCCTGAAGGAATTATTGATTACCATCTGATCTTTCTGGGGACGGGCCACCGTGGAGGGGGGGAGGTGCCTGCCGTGAATCAACAGTGCAGGCCTTTCTATGTCTTGCCCCCCCCTCCATTGCTAGGCTTGGGTGAACCAGCAACTGTGCTGACAATGTGGAATCCGTTTTGGACTGGAGGACAATTGCAGACTATGGGAATAGGAGCGTTTGTTCCCTCAAGACGACTGGAAGAAGGGAGGTTTTCCTCTCTCCCAGACTTTAGAATATCTTGGGAAGCTGGGGAGATGCGCAGGACTTGCTCTCCTAGCACGCACTTTTTTATATGGAAGACTTGCCTCCCACCTTAACCCTTAATCCTATTTTAAATTATTCCCCCCCCTTCTTGGAAGTGTGATTGTGATTTGAGTGTGTGGTTTGTGGATGAGTGAGATAGATATGTATGTACTGCAAGATCATCGATAATGGTAGAGCCGGGGTCTGAATATCCACCCCCACCCGCCGAGTGTACTAACAGAAGCGGGGGAGGACGAAACGAAATTATCCTGGCTGAAGAGAATGGTATGTATGGCCTGCAGGAAGGGGGGAGGGCCAGCGGGGAGGGGGAGAGGGTCTCTGATGGGGGTGAGAGCCGGAACATCTCGGTCATAATGGGAAGAGGCAGATATTGCGGGAGCAGAGGGGAGGGCCGCTCTCGGGGAATAAGACCTCGCTGTATACAAGCGATCCCTTGTTCCGGCCCCTCTGATCCGGTTCCATCGTGCTCAACCCGGACACCTGGCAACCAGGGTTTTCAGGGCCCTGGGCTCAGGATGCTGCTGCTCAACGCCAGGTCAATTACCAACAAAGCCCCCCTGATACGTGATTTAATCACAGAGGAGGGGGCAGACCTGGTGTGTGTTACCGAGACCTGGCTAGGGCAGGAGGGGGGAGTAGCCCTCTCTGAGATATGCCCAGCTGGTTTCTCGGTGCAGCATCATTCCCGACCCCAGGGAAGGGGGGGAGGAGTGGCAATTATAACGCGTGGAAATCTGCATCCTCGTAGGATCCCTGCCCCGGAGATTGTTGGGTGTGAGACGCTCCTTCTGAAGTTGGACTTAGGGGTTCAGGTGGGCCTTTTCTTAACGTACCTACCTCCCAGCTGCGTAAGTAAGGCCCTGCCTGAGCTGCTTGAGGCAGTAGCCGGCTTGGCGGTTGAGTTCCCCAGGCTTATGGTGCTGGGGGACTTTAACCTGCCATCTGCTGGCGAAACCTCTGGGGCAGCTCAGGAGTTCATGGATTCCATGACAACCATGGACCTAACCCAAGTAATTCAAGGTCCGACCCATGAGGGTGGTCACACACTTGACCTAGTGTTTCTCTCGGGGCAGTGGAGAGATGATCTGAAGATAAGGGATATAGTCACCACCCCACTGTCATGGTCAGATCATTTCCTTCTGAGGCTGGATTTCACAACCCCACTCCTCCCCCGCAGGGAGGCGGGACCGACTAGGTGGTTCCGCCCCAGGCGCCTAATGGAGCCGGAAGGATTCCAGAGGGAGCTTGGGGAAATACCTGAAACCCTGGTACACAACTCGGCTGACTCCCTGGTGGATGCTTGGAACACCGCAGCATCAGGGGCGTTAGACCGAATTGCGCCTAAGCGACCTCTCCGTGGCAGTGGATCCCGGAAAGCTCCCTGGTTTACCGAGGAGCTCCGGGAGATGAAACGCCAGAAGAGACGTCTGGAGCGCCGCTGGAGGAAAAAGAAGACCGAGCCTGACCGAACACTATTAAGAATTTACATCAGATCTTATTTAGTGGCGATAAGGGCGGCAAGACGATCTTATCTTTCCGCTCTTATTGCGTCCGCAGATTCTCGTCCAGCCGCCTTGTTTAGGGTGACTCGCTCCCTCCTTGCAAAAGGGGGGAGCGAGGAACACTTACAAGGCAGAGCTGAGGAATTTGCTGAGTTTCTGTCGGATAAAGTCGCTCAGATTCGGTCAAATTTGGACTCCGGCATGGCAGAGTCCATAGAGCTGACGGGGGCGAGTCTTAGTCCACCATTATGGGAAGAGTTTGGGCCTGTTTCTCCCGAGGATGTGGACAGGGCTATGGGAGCGATGGGTACCTCCACCTGTTTATTGGACCCGTGCCCCTCCTGGCTGGTTTCGGCCAGCAGGGAGGTGGCACGCGGCTGGATCCAGGCGGTGATCATCGCTTCTTTGCGAGAGGGATCCGTACCGCAGTCATTAAAAACTGCGGTGGTGCGACCCCTCCTGAAGAAGCCTTCCCTGGATCCAGCCGATTTGAAAAACTACCGTCCAGTCTCCAACTTACCTTTTCTAGGTAAAGCTGTAGAGAAGGTGGTGGTGACCCAGCTTCTGCAGCTCCTGGATGAAACAGATCATCTAGATTCTTATCAGTCGGGTTTCAGGCGCGGCTACAGTACAGAAACTGCCTTGGTCGCTCTGATGGATGATCTCTGGCGGGCCCGGGATGGGGGGAACTCCTCCATCCTGGTGCTACTTGACCTCTCAGCGGCTTTCGATACCATCGACCATGGTATCCTTCTGCATCGGCTCGGCGAGTTGGGAGTGGGAGGCACCGTTTTGCGGTGGTTCTCCTCTTATCTCGCCGATCGGATGCAGTCGGTGTTGGCAGGAGGGCAGAGATCGTCCCCCAGGCCCCTACTATGTGGGGTGCCCCAGGGGTCGGTTCTCTCGCCCATCCTGTTTAACATCTACATGAAACCGTTGGGTGAGATCATCCGCAGGCATGGGGTGTGTTTCCATCAGTACGCTGACGACACCCAGCTGTACATTACCACCCCGTCTGACTTCAGGGAGGCAGTTGATGTAATGTGCCGATGCCTGGACGACGTTAGGATCTGGATGGGGAGGAACAGACTCAGACTTAATCCCGACAAGACCGAGTGGCTGTGGATAATGCCTCCTAAGGACCATGATAACTATCCCTCCTTGGTCTTCGAGGGTGCGAAACTGACTCCCTCAGACCAGGTCCGCAACTTGGGGGTCCTCCTAGATCCACAGCTAAAATTAGATCATCACCTTTCTGCTGTGGCTAGGGGGGCCTTTGCACAGGTTCGCCTGGTGCACCAGCTGCGGCCATATCTGGAGAAGGAGGCTTTACTCACGGTCACTCATGCCCTTGTCACCTCGCGTTTGGACTACTGCAATGCGCTCTACATGGGGCTACCCTTGAAGAGTATCCGGAGACTTCAGTTGGTGCAAAATGCGGCTGCGCGTGCTGTGGTGGGTGTGCCGAGGTACACCCACGTGACACCGATTTTCCGCCAGCTGCATTGGTTGCCCATCGGTCTCCGGGTCCAATTCAAGGTGTTGATCACCATCTTTAAAGCCCTTCATGGCTTAGGACCAGGATACCTCCGGGACCGCATTCTGCCGCATACTTCCCTCCGACCGGTTAGGGCCCACAGAGTTGGCCTCCTCCGGGTCCCGTCGGCCAAGCAATGCCGGCTGGCGGGCCCCAGGGGGAGGGCCTTCTCTGTGGCTGGCCCCGTGCTCTGGAACCAACTCCCCCCAGAGACCCGAACCATCCCCACTCTGCTGGCCTTCCGAAAGGCCGTTAAGACATGGCTCTTCCTGCAGGTGGGGGGGACAGCTTAATCATTTGAGCTTACCCCCCAAGTATGTATGTGGTTGAATGGATGGATGTTGTTGTTGCTTTTATACTGCCTTTTTAAATTTTGTACCGTTTTTTAAATTGTTGAAATTTTGTTCATTCTTGTATCTCTTATGTTGTACGCCGCCCTGAGTCCTTCGGGAGTTGGGCGGCATATAAGAATAACAAAATAAATAAATAAATAAATAAATTTTTATTTTGTTTCCTAATTGAGCCCTGATATTCAACACCATCATCTTTATAACCGTCCACATTCACTAAATTTCATATCATTTAAGATACCCAGATGATACCATTTGCATTGTCCCAGCAATAGCTCTCCATGATAAATGCTACCATGTCTGACCAAGCACAAGTAAGAAATTGGTGTGATACAAATAGCATACATAGTTCCATGCAAAAATATTGTTAGAATTCTGCTTGAGAAAGCCTCTAGTTAAAAATAACTTTCTATTATTTTTTTAAATATTATTTGGCAATACCAGTGTTGAAAACTGAAGAATGCAAAGTTCAGATAAGAATAATTTGAAGAGAGTCGCTGTCAGCAGTTTTCCAAATATTTTTATTGCAGTTTGAACTTCAGTCGTTCAAAGCAAGGTTTTTCTTTTGGTTTGGAAATATATGGACTTAAAAAGGAGAGAGCCACACTAAACACAAAATATTTGATGACAGAAATTGTATTACTGATTTCATCATTTTGAAGGCTTCTTTTATCTTTAATAGCTTCAGTGCATGACTTCTTTCTTTTTTTCACTATCATATAATTTTAAGCCTATCTTTAACAAGATCTCTTAGATATCTATTATTAAGTTGCTATCACAAGTACAGCAAAGCAATTCAAAATAAGGAATGGATATTATACAGTATGCCAGTCATGGAGATTCTTATTCTCCTAAAGACATTTAGGGAATAAATCTAAACCATATACAGAAAATGACAATTAAAGGTCTAGTTTCAAAACAGGGCGTGTGTTTTTTAATTCACAGAAAGTCCTGCATTAGCTTTTGTCTATACTCTAAACATTGTCAGAAAGTTATTTTTTATTTCTGATGAGGGAGGGAGGGAGGGAGGGAGAGAGAGGAGGGGGGAGGGAGGGAGGGAGAGATCATTTTCCGGTTTGGGTTGGGTTTTTTAGAAGCTTGGGCCATCTTGTCTTTTTTATTATTAAATTCTCATGAAGAACTGCAGATCCTCAAAAAGATCTTCAAAGAAATAAAACCCTTCATTAAAATAATTAGGTTTCAGATTTCATTTTAAAACCCGTTAAATAATAATCATTTGAAAATATGGAGATTAAATAATTTAAAAAGCTTCATAAAAGTGTTCTGCATATGGAGAACATCTGATAGGAAGATTCACTTGGTAGGATTCTGAACTCAGTTTTCAACCTATAAATTCATTTGACATAAATGAATGAATTTGAAGAGACAGTCACTGCCATAGTTGAAGCTCCAGAAAACATGAAACTTGCTGAGAAGGATAGAGAAAAACTTACTGCAATTAGCACAAGAAAAAGGAGAAATCCAGCAATGGATAAGCCACGTCTATCCTCACTGAGGACTGAGTCGTAACTGGGATCTACAGGCAAGGCGGAGCCCCTGAATTCAAATTAACAGACTCAGTCCTCAGATGATTAGACGAGGTCAACCCATCCTGGATGATAACTCCACCCACTATGGAGAAGCAGTGAATTTGTCAGTGGATTCACGGGAGAAATAATATGGATGGCAAGGGATATAATTGTTACAGCCACAAACCCTCACAGCTTCAATCTCAAACTGTCTACCGTGGACCTCACCCCATTCTTAAGAGGTCTGTAAAGGGGGCGTGCATAAGCGCACCAGGGTGCCTACCATCCCTGTCTTACTGTCCCCATTTATTTGTATTTACTTCCTTTGTTCATGTTTATGTTCATACCTATACTTGTTATCTTGTACATGTTTGACAAACAAATAAAAAAAATAGGATTAAAGAAACCACAACAGCTCAATTAGGAGGTACGTTATTAATTATGTTAATAACTATTTCATTATAGAACTAATTTGGTCTAGTGGTTAAGGCACCATGCTAGAAAGCAGACCATGAGTTCAAGTCCTTTCTTAGCCATGAAAGTCAGCTGGGTAACTTTGGGCCAGTCACTCTCTTTTAGTCCAGGCCACCTCACAGGGTTGTTGTTGTGGGAAAAATAGGAAGAGGAAGGTATACTAGATATGTTTACCACCTTGTGTTACCGTATTTTTCAGAGTATAAGATGCACTGGAGTATAAGACGCACCTTAGTTTTGGGGGAGGAAAATATGGGAAAAAATCTACCTACAAGGTATTCATCTGGCTAGCGTCCTTAGTCTGGTCAGCTTCAGCACATTATTTTATCCCCTGGTTAGGGCTGAAAAAAATCTTCTTCAGAGGGAGTAGCAATGAAAACAGCCTGCAAAGATTAGGGCTGGAAAAACCTTCTTTGGAGGAAGTAGCAATGAAAAAATCCTGCAAGCTGGGAAGATCGTTAGCACCTCGTTAGGGCTGAAAAAAAAGCTTTGAAAAAGCTACATTCCGTATAAGACCACCCAAATTTTCAGCCTCTTTTAGGGGCGAAAAAGGTGCGTCTTATATTCCAAAAAATACGGTATTTGTAAAAATAATAAAAGTGAGATACAAACAAATAAAAATATTTCCCTTACATGGTTAATATTTAGTATGGATCTTGTATAGACTTTGCAATAAATTATGACAGTAGGATCACAGAACACCCGTATGTATATCTATAGCATTTGTATGTATCTGTGTATTCTTATTATTTCTTATATATTACACTCTTGTTTCTGATATTTTAAAATATTCTATTCATTGTTATTTTATTTTAATACCTGTAAACTACAAGAATTGAGGTGTTTAGTAAACTGCATAAATAAAATAAAAAGGCTGGGTCACATTCTCTTCTTTTGTTAAGAATGTGTATTGGCCTATGATGCTGCTTACGATTACTGTTTTGTATATATTACAAGATAAATATCCAATTATAAGATAAATCATAGAATAGAATAGAACAGAACAGAATAGAAACTTTATTGTCACTTTAAATGTACACTCATCAGCATGCATTAAAAGATAAAAAGATAATCATTATGCATATACCCACACACACACACACACACACACACACACACACACACACACACACACACATATGACTCAGAGAAACATCACAATCTAGTTCGGATGTATACATATACATGGTGGGTGGGTGGGTGGGTGGGAGAAAGAATCCTGAGAATTAAGATGGATGGCATAAGGAACAAAGCTGTTACAGAATGTAGTAGTCCTGCTAGAAATACTTTGAAAACTTCTCGCAGAGGGGAGCAACAGAAACAGACCGTGAAGTAGGTGTGTGGGGTCTCTAACAATACTTCGCGCTCTAAGCATATAGCGCTTATAAGCTGTATCCTGAATAACGGGAAGCAAGCCTCCTATATTCTTCTCAGCTGTCCTTACCACTCTCTGAATGGACCTTCTATCTGAGGCATTACTACCACCAAACTAAACAGTGATGCAGTTTACTTATTTTATTTTTTATTTTTTTATTTTTATTTTATTTATTTATTTTTGTCAAGTACGTATTGGTAATATACATAGATATAACATTGTTTATATACATGAGTACTGATAGGAGGGAACATTAGGACAGGGACGGTAGGTACGCTGGTGCACTTATGCATGCCCCTTACTGACCTCTTAGGAATCGGGTGAGGTCAACAGTGGACAGTCTAAGGGTAAAGTTTTGGGGGTTTGGTAACGAAACCACAATGTCAGGTAGTGAGTTCCTGGCATTTACCACTCTGTTGCTAAAGTCGTATTTTCTACAGTCAAGTTTGGAGCGGTTCACTTTGAGTTTGTATCTGTTGTGTGCTCGTGTATTGTTGTGGTTGAAGCTGAAGTAGTCGTTGACAGGAAGGACATTGTAGCAGACAATTTTATGGGCTATGCTTAGGTCGTGCCGAAGGCAACGTAGTTCTAAGTTTTCTAAGCTCAGGATTTCAAGTCTGGTTGCGTAAGGTATTCTGTTGCGAGTAGAGGAGTGGAGGACTCTTCTTGTAAAGTATCTCTGGACTTTTTAAAAACACTTTGTTAAAACACTCTCAATCATGCCACTGTAAAAAGTGGCCAGAACAAAAGAAGAAAGATGTGCTCCCCCCTCATCCGACACAGAAAATGCAAACCTTATTATCTCACCTTCCTCTGGCCCACACCTTTCCTTCCTTGCATATGACTTCCTCCCTTACTAGCAAGTAAAATTTTTCATTTATTTTCTACCATTCATATGTCCAACTAACATTTAACCAACTTGAGAACTAATTAAGGTAAGAACTAAGATTAGATTTAGGGTTAGAAAACTACTGTGAATTCCCAGAGATATTGGTTAAACTGGGAAGTAAAAAAAAATATTTTAGGAAAAAGCAATGCCAGACAACAAGAAGGTGTCTACAGAGTCAACCGGAATCAAACTCAACTCAAGAGAGACTTAACCATCAAATTCAATGGTTATCATAGCTTGCCACACTTACACAGAAAAGAAATAAAAACTATTGTTGCTTAGATTTTTGGGAAACAATAGTTTTGGATAATTTGAAGAGCAATAAAATGATGCTAGATAGAGAAAATCTCAGAAATGACCTTGGGGAAGGAATGCAGCAACAGTTAGCAAAGTATGATTTAAGCCCAGGTTGGAAAGAATCAAGCTGGCTCCAATTTCAGTCTGTTCAGTACAGGGGTGGGTTCCTAATTTTTTTACTACCACTCTGTGGGTGTGGCTTATTTTGTGGGTGTGGCTTGCCAGCCATGTGACCGGGTAGGCGTGGCTTCTCAGACTGCTGAAGGGAGGGGAACTGAGATAGGTCCTGCCGCCCATTCCCCCTCCCCTCAGCAGCTCGAGAAGCCTGAAACGTGCGAAAATGCCTGGGATCATCACCGCGCGTTTGTGGCTTCTCGGACTGCTGAAGGGAGGGGAATGGAGATAGCTCCTGCTGCCCATTCTTTCAGCATCTCACGCACTCCCTCAGCCATCCTCCCCTGCTTGGACTCACTTTGGGGTAGGAAGGCAGCGCATGCGCAGTGCCGGAAGCTCAGCTTCTGGACATGCGCAGAAGATTTTTTTTAAAAAAGTTAAAAAAAAGTTTTTTTAATGGCGGTGCCCAGGCACCGGCAACCGACCGCACCGGTACCGTGACATCACCAGCGGGCCGCTACCGGTGCTATAGAGTGGACCGCACCGGTAGGAACCCACCACTGGTTCAGTATAAGGAAAAGAGAAGGAAAATACTGTTGAGCTTTCAAAATTCTGTTACTGTAGCCTATATCCATACAGAAGAGTTCTGGCATTTTTGTGGACTCTGTTTTCTGAGTTGACCTTGAATGGCTAATACTGGAGCAGGTGGTATCTATCCAAACAATATCTTGTGATGATGCCTTTAAGAACATCAAACAGCAACATCTGCCTATCCCAGCTGTGTTTCTTTAAGCAGAACAGCTCTGATAGGTATCTTAATGCTTTATTGCCAGAGGATGACCACTTCTATGAAGAAATACTAATCTGAGAACGCATTCTGGCAAGGTTAGAAGAAAATACCTAGAAATCAGACTAATCCATTATCATAGCAATGGAGTTATAAATTCTATCCATAAGGTATCTACCTTATATTTTATGAGATCATGCCCATTCCTAGAAATGCTGGATTGTACGAAACGGATCCTGGACATCTGAAATGTTGATAATCTGTCTTGAAGACTCTCCCAAAATGGCTACTATGAAAGAAAATCCTATTATCATCCCTTCAAGATAGGCAAGCTCAAGAATCAAGAGCAGCTATGATTTTAGGAATGTGTACTGTATTGTTGTAGGGTGGATTCTGCAGTTGGCATTGCAAATTTAGTTAGCACAAGAGGTAGGTAAAGAAGTAAAACCTGCAAAATTCACATAATATAAGTACAATTATGAAAGAATAGTTATGGAAATAAATTTTGTTGAAACTATAATTCCCAACTGTTATAACTATAGAGAAGTGGCCACTGCTGCTTGGGATACAAAAAAAATTCAGCTTTTATGACGAGACCAGGTTGGGATAAAGTAATCTGTAGGATTAATGGAAGCTATTCATGCTAAGGAACTGTTAGAAACTCAAGTACAGTACTCCTTGCAGAGAGAAAAAAAATTAAATTGATATTTGATTTCCCCCAAAAGCATCTCTATGCTATGATCATTACTTAATACAGGGTTTTTATTTATTGGTGCATTTCAAATTTTCATTTCTTCAGTGTTATACTCTTGTCCTCTGGGCTCCTGTCATCAGCCAAGAACATGTTGGCTGATGACATGCTCATTTTGCATTTCCTATTTGGCCATTTTTATCCTATACACATTTTCCCAAACTGGATAAAAATCTGTAAATTAGGCTTCCAGAGGTTACTCGTTCTTTCTGTCTCTGTCAAAGACAATCACTATCAAATGTCTGTTTCTGCAGACAGGCAGACAGGCAGGACAATTATGGAAGTGTCTGGATCTCCTTTTTATAAGACATATGAGGTTAAAGGGCAGAGTGACTTCTGCAGCTGCAGGAGAGCAGTGCCACATGGTTAACACCCAACAAAAAGAGACAATCTATTAATTGGCATGATTAATCCTTGAATTCATTAAGGATAGATTAATATTGTTAATGAGATTTTACTATATACCTAGTGAAAGAAAAGCTTTTGTATTAATCCAGTCTGGTTTTAATCCAGCCACGGGTTTCTTTTTGACACAAAAACATATAGTATAAGGGAAGTTATTTATTTTGAATAACCAGAACATTCGAAATTCATTAAGAAAGGTTGATCTCCAAAACTGGAAGGGGGAAGATGGTGGTTATTTTAGAGGGGGGGGGGGAAATTGCAAATTTCTATATATCTATATTCTTTGAAAAGCAGCACTAAATTTAGTCAAAGTTTTGGTAAGTAAATGTAGTAACTGGATGAAAAAATCAGTTGTAACAAGACTCCCAAAGATCCTGAAACAATTTTGCGAAATGATTATATGAAAACTGTGTAATAATATGGTCAAAAGATCACTTCCCAATAGAAAACATAGCATAGAGTTTATAGCAATGAATGATGAACAGAAATTGCTGTGAGATCCCAGACTTCACTAACTTTCCTCATTCCACAATTTTTTCCTCTTAGGAACAATAGCAGAAAATATTGTTTACTTTCCTCCAAGTTGAGAAGTTTCTTTAAGAATTAAGCTTGAAATGATAATGTTTCCAAACAGAAATTTCAAAGAATAAAAACATCTGCAGCCCAGCTGTCTCTAATGTATAGGTGCTATCCAGAACCAAGAGAAATGATATGTTTAGGAGAAACAAACTATACTGAGAGAACAGTACAGGTAGTCCTCAACTTACAACCACAATTGAGCCCAAACTTTATGTTGCTAAGTGAGAAATTTGTTAAATGTGTTTTGCCCCATTTTATGACTTTTCTTGCCACATTTGTTAAATGAATCACTGCAGTTGTTAAATTAGTAACATGGTTGTTAAGTGGTTTCCTCATTGACCTTGCTTGTCAGAAGGTCGCAAAAAGGGATCACATGACCCAGGGATGCTGCAATAGTCATAAGTATCAACCAAATTAACAGAGTTGGAAGGGACCTTATAGGTCATCTAGTCCAACCCCCAGCTCAATCAGGAGACCCTACATCATTTCTGATAAATGGCAGTCCAATCTCTTCTTAAAAGTCTCAAGTGATGAAGCTCCCACAACTTCTGAAGGCAACTTCTGTTCCATTGGTTGATTGTTCTGTCAGAAAGTTCCTCCTTATTTCTAGGTTGAATATCTTCTTGGTCAGTTTCCATCCATTATTCCTTGTCCTGCCTTCAGGTGCTTTGGAAAATAGCTTCACTCCCTCCTCTCTGTGGCAGCCCCTCAAATATTGGAACACTGCTGTCATGTCTCCCCTGGTCCTTCTCTTCACTAGACTATCCATGCCCAGTTCCTGTAACCGTTCTTCATATGTTTTAGTCTCCAGTCCCCTAATCATCCTGGTTGCTCTCCTCTGCACTTTTTCTAGAGTCTCAAAATCTTTTTTATAGTGTGGTGACCAAAACTGGGTGCAGTACTCTAGGTATGGTCTTACTAAGGCTTTATAGAGTGGTATTAGTACCTCACTTGATCTTGATTGTATCCCTCTGTTAATGTAATTTAGGATTGCATTGGCTTTTTTGGCTGCCGCTGCACACTGCTGGCTAATATTTAGCTGGTTGTCCACTAAGACTCCAAGATCCCTCTCACAGTCACTGCTATTAAGTCTGGTTTCACCCAGTTTATATGTGTACTTTTGGTTTTTCTTACCTAAGTGTAGGACTTTACTTTTCTCTACATTGAATTTCATTTTGTTAGATAGGGCCCAGGGTTCAAGTCTGTCAAGATCCATCTGGATCTTGAGCCTATCTCCTAGGGTGTAGCTATTCCTGCCAGCTTAGTATCATCTGCAAATTTGGTAAGTTCCCCTTCTATTCACTCATCTAAGTCGTTTGTGAAGATATTGAAAAGTACTGGTCCTAAGGCAAAACCTTGTGGTAACGCACCGCTTACTTCCCTCCATGTAGATGTAGTACAATTAAGGATTAATTAATGAGGACCCAGATTGTTGGGGGCAATGTAAATATACATTGCTTAATGGTGTAAACCGCTTAGAGCAGTGGTTCTCAACCTGGGGGTCGTGACCCCTTTGGGGGTCGAACGACCCTTTCACAGGGGTCGGGAGACTTTGCCCAGATGCCGCCATTTGGGTTCTTTTACCTTCTGCACATGTAAGTACTGAGCCTAAGACGGAACCTTGTGGTACCCCACTGCTTACTTCTTTCCATGTAGACTTAGACCCATTAAGGACTACTTGTTGAGTACGGTTTGTCAGCCAGTTGTGAATCCATCTGGTGATGAAGCTATCTATCCCACTTTTTTCTAGCTTACGAAGAAGTAGGTTGTGGTCTACTTTGTCAAATGCCTTGCTGAAGTCTAAGTATATTATGTCCACTATTTTGCTGGTCTACTAATTTAGTCACTATGTTGGAGAATGAAATAAGATTGTTTTGGCATGATTTGTTTTTAACAAACCCATGCTGGCTGCTAGTTATTACTTTACTCTTTTCTAGATGTTGGCAGATCTATTTTTTATTATCTTTTCCAGTATCTTCCCGGTATCTTTTTATTATCTTTTCCAGTATCAGATGTTAGGCTGATTGGTCTGTAGTTTCCTGGGTCTGTTTTTTCCCCTTTTTTGAAGATGGGAACCACATCAGCTATTTTCCAGTCCTCTGGTAGTTCCCTGATGTTCCAGGATTTTTGACAGATTTGGTGCAGTGGTTCTGAGATGACATCTGCCAGCTCCTTTAGAACTCTAGGATGTAATCCATCAGGTCCTGGTGATTTGTATTCATCAAGTTCAGACAGGTGTTCTCTTACTTTTTTTTTTGCTTATTTTAACTTTTATTTCCAGTCTGTTTTTTACAGTTATGTTTCTGGTAGGTTAGGCTATAGTTTCCTTTTGCATGAAGATCGATGCAAAGAATGAGTTAAGCAGCTCTGCTTTCTCTCTGTTGCCTGTTACTTCCTTGCCATCTTCTCTCTTTAGTGGACTGACTGTTTCCTTTATTTTTTTCTTGTTATTTATATGTTGGAAGAAACTTTTTTTTATTATCTTTGACTTTTGTTGCAAGTCTTTGTTCATTCTGAGCCTTTGCTTTCCTTTGCAGATTCTGGCTATCTGCTGATATCCTGCTTTAGTTATGTGTCCCTCTTTCCATTTTTTGTACCAGTTGTCAAGCATCTGAATGTAAATCACATGACCATGGGGATGTTGCAATGGTCATATGTGTGAAAAATGATCATAAATCCCTTTTTTTCCAGTGCTGTTGTAACTTTGAATGGTCACTAAGTGAACTGTTGTAAGTCAAGGACTAACTGTGTAGAGAATCAGAAATCACAAAAAAGAGAACCAAAGGAAAGACACTGAAGATATTGAAAGAGTAGTTATATAAGCAAGAAACAACTGAGGACTAAAATAGAGAGAGTTAGCCTTTAATAGGCTGGCATGTCTCCAACATTCAACAACCCTCAGGTGTATTTTGCTGGATCTGAGTTACAGTTTTGGCAGCCCCAACTAGTTCTGCAAGCCTCAGAATCTGGATAAGTTTTAAGTTCCCTACTCAATATCCATAAAATATTTAAATTCTTTAAAAAAAATCCCTGAAAACAAGAAAAAGAATAAAGTTGTTTGTTTCAGATCCATCATAGCCGTAATATTAATTTCCCAATGAAGGATGTTTGAAAGAGCAAATCATTATGATTACTTGTTATTACTAATTAGATTTCATTTACCTTTAGTTACCATTTAGGTGCTCCAGGCATGTCTTCTCACTTATTTGGAATTATATTGCTGTACTTATTTAGATACATCAATAAATTATCATATCTAATTAATCTCACATAGCATTTTTAACTGGAACTCTGAGACCCTGGGGAATTTGTATCTAAGTTGGATTTTTGTTTTTTAAAAGGCCTCTTCTGTTGAAAAGGAATTTATATGTGCTGACTGCATTTTACTTAAGATATGTACCTCATTGTGTTATGTGTGAAAAATTTGGAGCTTATAGTTCTCAGCATTTGAATATAGCTTGAACAATAATTATCAAGATATATATTAACTGTTGGTTAATAAGAATTCATAAGAATCAAGTTGGGAAAATGGTGCAAAACTCAAAGCAGCTTGTAAGTATTTAAAAACACACACACACATTTTCTAAACATTTTCTGAAATAAACTTTGTTGTATTCTCATCACCTGTCTTATAAAATCCTTTAAATTATCCATTATACCCATCTTTATGGTTAAAGCATTTATCTATTTATTATTTATTTATTTATTAGTGAGACTTATATACCGCCTCATAGTGCAAGCACTCACTCTAAGCGGTTTACACCATTAAGCAATGTATATTTATATTGCCCCCAACAATCTGGGTCCCCATTTTACTTACCTCGGAAGGATGGAAGGATGAGTCAACCTTGAGCCGGTGAGATTTGAACAGCTGAACTGCTGATCACAGTCAGCTAAAGTAGCCTGTAGTACTGCACTCTAACTGCTGTGCCACCTCGGCTCTTAAATTAAATTTGATCATTTATTCTGATTCCTTGATGTCTTCTTCAAGGAAAAAATGGTCCCGTTTCCTTTTGAAAAAGCATCTTTGAGACAAGTATGACCTGGATGACTGAGAATCTCCAAGAACTATAAATCATGAAAGCAGTCATCCTATAGGTGTACCTTTAATTTGCCAGTAAGTTTGTCCACCAAATTGGAAGTATAGGCAGAGGTTTATGAGATCTATAATCGTGAATGTTTCAATCTTCATATATTTGGTTGTCAGGTGTGTCATGGAGCAATGTGGTCATAGATTCTTTGCTAATTCCAAATCTATGGACATGAACAGAGCTATGACATCAAATAAGACCATGATTTCATCCTCATTTATAGTCACAGCTCTGATTGTTTGAAGGCACTGTACTGGAGAGTTGATGGAGTGTCTGCTTCCTCTTGTTAAGTGCCCAAGCTTTTTGTTAACTCTTTTGCGATTCTGTAGATAGGGGTCCCCGGTAATTATGATTGGACATAGAGGTATGTCAGTCTTGTGTATTTTGAGGTATCCGTAGAAGTATCCACTGCTTCTCATCCACCACTGTTCCTCTTTGGTAATTTGGCCCTTCTTAGTGAGGTCAATGAGCGTTTTCTTGGTCCAGTTATCACCAAGGACCCCTCATTTCAACCCTGAGCTACAAATATTCTTGTTTATTGGTTATTCCAATTGAAAGGGGGAAAGCTCTCATTTTTACAATGGAAGTGTAATTGTAAACAGTTACTATTGGTGATCAGGTAACAATGTACATTGATATTTTAGTTTGAATTGGTATGTCCTTAGTATTTCCATTGGCATGGGATGTAGCAATGCAACCAAAGTCTTTGGTTGTCTCAATAAGTACAAATATTAGTGGCATTCAGTATTTTTATTCAATTTTTAAAATGTCTATATTTTTACAATAGAAAAGTTTTGTTGTATAGTAAAATAAAAGTTGAAGATTATCAATCTACCAGTAACACTGATGAAATTAAGACTAAGTCAAACATTATATGAAAAATGTCTTGGTTACAGAAATCTGTTAGTTATCAGCAAATAGGAAATGTAAAGGTTTTCCTTATCCAGTCGTGTCCAACTCTAGGGGACAGTCCTCATCTCTGTTTCTTGGCCAAAGAAGCCAGAGTTGTCCAAAGTTCCTTCTGTGATCATGTGGCCAGCATAACTATATGCCAAGTCACACAGAACGCTGTTAACTTCCCATAGAAGTGGTACGTATTTATCTATTCACATTTGCATTTCCAGCTGACAAGCTCAGTGTCTTTAACTGCTACGCCATCATGCCCAAATAGCATCCAGTGAAAATATGAAGCCACCAAGCATATTGACCAATTATGGAAAAACTAAAAAAAACCCTAACCCATCACTCTTCATGTAACATTTTGGTTAATCTATCAATCAATCAATCGATCAATATTGAAAGTAACATAATTATTTTCTTGCCCAAGCTTAAGTTTTACAAAGCTATTAATTACAATCAATAAGTAGCAAACAAACCAGTTAATCTTTTGGGGGGTTACAGTGTTAACATTTGAGAATCTCTTCCTTAAGGTGTCTGAAGAGTTTTACACCTTAAAATAGGTGATGTTGAACAGTAGGAACTAGAATGACCCAATGTATGTCCTCTGATCAATAAGTCAAGAACTTCTGGCAAATATTCGAGACTCTATCATATAAAATTAATTTTTTAAAAGAAAAAAACAGCAGAAGATGCTGGTAAAATATTCTTATTAAGCAAAATAAAATCTAAAGCACATAACATTTATATTTTTATCCAGGAAATTTGCTTTCCACCAAGCCAAGCAATCAGACTAAGTCTATTTTGTTCCAAAAGTACAGAAAGAGGAAAAGTGTCTCATCTAAGGTTCATAATCTTCTTTTTAGTTTTCCTTGGCCCCCATCTTTCCATTTTGTATGTCATCTTTGCACATAGCCCCCAGTGGGAAGGAAGCAGAAGAATCAAAGCTTTGGATTTAAAAAATATGTTTGTAAGTCTCTTCAGCTCAGGCAGCAATTATAGAGAAGGAAATATATCTTTTTCTTTGATAGAGCAACATGCAGTTGCCAGTTGCTTTTCTTATTGAATAAATTGTCAGTCTGAAAAAATAATGAATAGATCTTTTCTATAAGATTCTGCAACATCTGTATTGTTGCAATGAAAAATCAGAACTTTGGAGAAGTTTCTCTGCCTGGTAAAAATGACTGTGAACTATTCTTAATCATATTAACAATAAATAAATAAATAAATAAATAAATAAATAAATAAGCAATTTGCCTATTAAATTGGATTATTCTGTCAAAAATGTACCAGGACTAAAACACCTTAGACTTTTCATGCTGATCTTTATTAGAATTATAACTCTGGAACTCAATCTGGATTGGATTTTCTTCCAACATCCAGATTTTGTGGCTGTACAGTATCACTGGAAAGATCCATTGCTTCAAATATTCTGATCTCTGTTGTCACAGAAATAAACCAGAGGTGGGATTCAGCAGGTTCTGACCAGTTCTGGAGAACCAGTAGCGGAAATTTTGAGTAGTTCGGAGAACCAGTAAATACCACCTCTGACTGGCCCCGCCCCCATCTATTCTCTGCCTCCCGAGTCCCAGCTGATTTGGAGGAAATGGGGATTTTGCAGTAACCTTCCCCTGGAGTGGGGAGGGAATGGAGATTTTGCAGTATCCTTCCCCTGGAGTGGGGTAGGAATGGAGATTTTACAGTATCCTTCCCCTGCCACGCCCACCAAGCCACGCCCACCAAACTATACCATGCCCACCAGGCCACGCCCACAGAACCTGTAGTAAAAAAAATTGAATACCTGAAATAAACATATTTTTTGCATAAATTTGTCATTATTTACTTATTTCAACACAGTGTCCACCTAATTTATTTCTGAGTTTAGCACCATCAAACCATCACTTCAATTTCTTCTCTGTGGTTAAATGTAAGTTCACTAAGCATACTAGTTAGCATTATCTCTATCTTTTTAATATTTCATCTAGATTTTTTTAAACTTTCCAATTTCAAATTCATGCTGAGTTTTATTTCAAGTCTTATTTTCAACCAACATTATCTGCATGGTCAAATTACTAGTGTTTCAACTAGCAATTTTGACTCCAGCTTCATCTCTTCCAATCTTGATGTACTTATATTTGCTATATAAGTTGAAACAGTTCCTTTCTGTTCACTGTTATGAAAAGGACTAAACTAAATTGGTTGGGTATTGGTGAATTCAGTGGTGAATACTTCCGTGGGAGTGAGTGCTTCCGCTATCTTAAAGAAGCAAGACTTAACTGCTATGGAAAAATTTTGTCCTGTTCCCTTGTGGAGAAGGTGGTTGACTTACAGTTCTAGAGGGCCCTGAAAGACATGCTGCTGTTAATGTGATCAGACCTAATTCTCTGGCAAAGTTTCTAATGCTGGGAAAAGTGGAAGGAAGGAAAGGAGGATGACCAACAGCAAGAGGAATGGACAGATGTTATAATGGTGATTAGTGCACCACTGGAAGACTTGAAAGATTAGGTTGACAGATCACCATGGAGAAAATCTATTTCCTTTCCTCCAAAGTCTTCAGCTCCTGATTGGAAATTCCAAAACGTAGATTGAAAGCCTATCTAGTTGCCAGAGGCAATAAACACAAGTCTCTCTAGCTAGACTGAGTGAAAAAACTGGAAGCTCAGCCGAGAGGAAGAGGCGTGGTCAACAAAAAAAGAAAAAAAATCAACACTCAGTCTCTGGCAAATAGATGGAGGTCAACCCATGCTTGGATTCTCCAAGCAGTGCGCTGGGGACTCTATCTATTCAGTTGCTAAAAGTGGACAATGATTTGATGACATATAATCAATCAAAATTCGTCAATATGGTTGTAGTTGTTTTTTCATCTTTGTACACTGTCCAGAGTCACTGTTGTGAGATGGGCACCCATATTCACCAAATAAGTAAGCAAGAAAGTAGGCAAATAAATAAATAAATAAATAAATAAATAAATAAATAAATAAATAAATAAATAAATAAATAAATAAATAAATAAATAAATAAATAAATAAATAATAAATAAATAAATAAATAAATAAATAAATAAATAAATAATATTTTACAGTAAAGAATGTTGCACTTCATCCAAGGCTATTGAAATTAATGGTAAGATCACCACCGATTGAAATACTGTGGAATGGTAAATTGAGGTCTTATTTTTTAAAATTATAAGCATCAGTTGGTAACGTATGAAATTTATTGATAAAAGTTTGCAACTGCAAAGACCAAGAATTCCAGCATCAGCTCAAATATATATATATATATATATATATATATATATATATATATATATATATATATATATATATATATATATATATATATATATATATATATATATATATACATATATATATATTTTCTGAGTGTTCTGTTACCGAGAGTAAAAGAACTAGAATATGGATCCAGCAAGCAGATGTTTCCTCTTCCTGATGCACAGTGATATTAAAAGGCATGATTCTACCAAAATTATGTCACATTGATTGGCTTCACAAACCTGATAATCTGTAATATAATTTGTCTGAGGCTTTCTCAATCTATTTTGTGAATTCATTTATTAAGTTTTGCAAACCATAGTTTCTTAGCATATGAATCAAGACAGTACCGCAAAACATGATTTAACAAATTGTGGCTTAGCCAAGTACAGTCCCCAATTTTAATTTAAAGGAAATTTCCTGTAGATATGGATTGGATAGATATATGTGTGAAAGCTAAATGAGTGTTTGTCAATTTTCTCAATCTAATTTGCTACTCTGCTATGAATGTTAAAAAGTTACCTTTTTAAAAATAATAAGCAAATACTTTTGAAAATGTCACTGGTTATAATTCATTAGTAAGAAGGCACTTCAATTAACAAAAAAAATCCCTTAATTTATAACGTTGCTCCTTTTCAGAGCACTATATTTAATACAACTAGGGTGGAATAAAGATAATCAAAGCAAGAAAGGTTATAGAAGCAAATTATGCAATTCATAGTTTAACATTTTTGAAAAGATAATGAGAAAGAACCCAACTCCTTTATTCTTGCACATTCTCTGGAAGATTGAGGTACATTTCAGTTTATTCCCATTATCTGCATTAAGAACCTTTCAAAGAGCTTTCTTTGAAAAATAAATACTTGCCTGACCCTTCCTTTTAAGTATGAAGGATATGAAATGTTAAGATGGCCATCCGTTCCTCCTGATCAGTATGATAAGCAGCTTAAACTTCCTCACTAATTTGTGACTATGAGCAAAATCAATGCAATATGCAGTGCAATTATTGAGTGTTCAAATTCTATGTCAATTATTGATCATATGCAAGAATGAATAGGAACAGCAGGGGGCAACACTTGGTTGTCATTCAACAAAGCCAGCACTTTCTTGCAAAAAGGCAAAGATACATTCAATGGAAGCTTCATAGGAACTTCAATCATTGACTTTGAGAACCAGCATGAAAACAAAGCTCTTTTATAGACAATCTACTTCATACATAAGTAAAGTCTGTATTATGTATTAATATTGTAGTTTCTAATTACAATTATCACATAAGACCATCTCATAGCCTGATTTAATTTTTTTTAAATCAACCATTCTATTATTTGTATTTTGTATTTGCTTATTTGTCAAGCATATATGATTATAAGCAAAGCATAAACAGTAAAACATGATTGAATATATATGCAATAGTACAAGCATGAATAAGAGTAAAAGAGGTATGAATATATGGGTACATTAGGACAGGAGCGGTAGGCACGATTTTGCGCTTATGCACGCCCCTTATTATATTCTATTTTAGATCTTTTTCTTACCAGACCTGGAGTAGTTTTACAAGCTATAGCATATCCTGAATATGTTCTCTGTAGGCAAGCATTTGTATTATCAAGATGTTCTGTCAAGTATGATGTAACCTGATTCATGTGTTTTAGAAAGCTATGGTTTACTTAGCCATAAATTACTGGCAAAGATTGGGCAATGCTCATATACAGAAATTCCTGACTTTAGAGTAGAGTAGAGTAGAGCAGAGCAGAGTGGAATAATAATAGAATAGAATAATAATGGAATGGAATGGGTATGGGTATGGGTATGGGTATGGGTATGGGAATAGAATAGAATAGAATAGAATAGAATAGAATAGAATAGAATAGAATAGAATAGAATAGAATAGAATAGAATAGAACAGAACAGAATAGAATAGAATTTTACTGTAACACTAATCAGCATACATTAAAATGAAATTTTGTTGCATTCAGCTCTCAAAGGATAACCATTAACTTACAACCGTTTGTTTAGTGACCATTGGAAATTACAATGGCACTGAAAAAAGTGGCTTATGACCATTTTTTCACGCTTACAACACACTTGCAGTATTCCCATGGTCACATAATCAAAATTCAGACACCTGGCAACTGGTTCACACTTATGAGGGTTGCAGTGTCTCAGGGTCATGTGATCAGCTTTTGTGATCTCCTAATAGGCAAATTCAATTGGAAAGCCAGATTCACTAATCAACTGTGTTACTAATTTAATAACTGCAATAAGTCACTTAACAACTGTGGCAAGGATGGATGTAAAGTGGGGTAAAGTGTATTTAACAGCTGTTTTGCTTAGCAATGAAAATTTTGGGCTCAATTGTGGTTGTAAATCGAGAACTAGTTGTATAGTAGTAAGCCACAAAACATACTATCCAAATCAAACTCTGAATAAATATTATGGAGTATAACCTATGAATACAGACAAGGGTGGGTTGCTGGGGGTTCGCAGGGGTTTGGGAGAACCTCTAGCAGTGGTGGGTTCCTACTGGTGCGGTCCGGTGCGTAGCTCTGGTAGGGAGCAGCCGATTGTGCAATTTGCGCGCGACCGCTCTGGTGCCATTTTCGCCAGTCCATCATACATATTGCCATCTTTTTAAAAGAATTTTTGGGCTTTTTTGCTTCTGCGCATGCGTGGAAGCAAAATCTCGCCGAAATCGCGCGCGCGTCCCCTCACAAGATTTCAGCGAGATTTGGCTTCCGTGCATGCGCAGAAGCAAAATCGCACGAGGGGGCACGCGCATGTAGTGAGCACGCACGCACAAAACATGGAAGATGCACGCACAGCGCACTAGTATCGGTAAGTGAGCAGCCCGCCCCTGACCTCTAGCTAAGATTCTGTGCAGTTTGGAGAACCCCCAAATCCCATTCTTGGCTGGCCCTGCCCATCCCACCCCACCCCTCCCAGAATCCCATGCAGCCTGTTTTGGATGCAAGTAAGTGCAGAGCGTGCACAGAGGCTCGGGAAGGCAAAAAATGGGCCTATCGGAAGTTCGGGAAGGCTGGAAACAGAGGGCCTCCGGAGCCTGGGGAGGCCATTTTCGCCCTCCCGGAGGCTCGAGCAAAACCTCTGGAGCCCGGGGAGGGCAAAAATGCCCCTCCCACCATGGTGCATGAGGCTGACTAGGCCATACCCACCCAGCAACCGGGCAGAGAACCCCTTGCTAAAATATTTGAAGCCCACCCTTAGAAACAGATATTTCCAGGTTAAGGATGGCAAAGAAACCAATATTTGCTTTCAGAATTCAATTATTTGTGAACATTATTTGTAACTGCCACCTTACTGCCCCTTTGAAATGTTTAATTAAATCATGCATAGTAGAAAATTAATCTTTCATTTAGCAAAAGTTACTAACGTTTTGATTTAATTTTAACATTAGAGATTAACCTACCAATATTCTTTGTACATTTTCACAAGTTGTCTATGAATGTACATGCATGTGGAGGCACAGCACAGCTCATTAAAAAAATGAAATAGAAATTGTTTTTAAAACAAGGCATGTGTTTAAGGTTTGTGCGCTAAAAGCTAGACTAACACAATAGTTGGAATTTCTGGGTTTATCTATCAGACCCAGCTCCAGTGAACAGAAGTACAGCAATGTGGAACTTAAAACAATCTACAGCAAAGTTGTGCTACAACAGGAATTATTATACAGAACAATGATTGGAGTTCAGTATAAAAGGAGAGTAGTATGATAGGGTGTGAGCTTGCATTGAAGTCCCCTTAACTTTGAGATATACTGGACATCTTTTATTTATTTATTTATTTATTTGAGGTTCTTCTATGCCGCCCTACTCCCTCAGGACTCAGGGCGGCGTACAACATTTTAGGGAACATCAAACAAATCATTAAAAACAATTTAAAACAATTTAAAAAACATATAACATCATACATACATGGGGGAGACATCAGATGCAAAGTTGTCTCAAAATCACCCCGCCTGCAGGAAAAGTCATGTCTTAATGGCTTTTCGGAAGGCCAGCAGGGTGGGGATGATTCGGATCTCTGGGGGAAGTTGGTTCCAGAGAGCAGGGGCCCCTACAGAGAAGGCCCTCCCCCTAGGCTCCACCAGTCGGCACTGTTTGGCTGATGGGACCTGGAGGAGACCCACTCTGTGGGACCTGACCGGTCGAAGGGAGGTATGAGGTAGGATACGGTCCCGGAGATAGCCTGGTCCTAAGCCATGTAGGGCTTTAAAGATGATCTTGCTTTCAACGAGTTCCCTGTATCTGGCTACTTCCATATTTCCCTCAACTTTTGCCCTACTGCTATTTTTTTGTTTTTCTTTGTTTTACATGGCAACATCTAGTCAGCTTTGGCTGATCTAAGAAAACTCAGACTTAGTATTTGGATGAAATCATAAGGAAGCACTAAAGCTATAGGCTAGAACTGGAAAACAATCCCAGAAAAAAGCCATAATGTTTAAAATCACTTCTATATTTTGTCTTTTAATGGATACATCTATGCAATACACTGGGGATAACATGTATGTATCATGTCATCACTGGAAATGTAACCACACATCTCAAAATTGAGTGTATTGGAGGCACCTATAAAGTTATCCAGAAGATAATTTATATCTTACACCTATAAAGCCTATCCAGAAGATAGGCTCAAGATACAGAAGGATCTTGACAGACTTGAACATTGGGCGCTATCAAACAAAATGAAATTCAATGGTGAAAAAAGTTAGGTTCTACATTTAGGCAAGAAAAACAAAATGCACAGGTACAATATATGTGGTACCTTGCTCAACAGTAGTAACTATGAGAGGGATCTTGGAGTCCTAGTGGACAACCATTTAAATATGAGCCAGCAGTGTGCAGCAGCTGCCAAAAAAGCCAACAGAATTCTAGGCTGCATAAACAGAGGGATAGAATCAAGATCATGTGAAGTGTTAATACCACTTTATAATGCTTTGGTAAGGCCACACTTGGAATACTGCATTCAGTTTTGGTCGCCACGATGTAAAAAGGATGTTGAGACTCTAGAAAGAGTGCAGAGAAGAGCAACAAAGATGATTAGGGGACTGGAGGCTAAAACATATGAAGAACGGTTGCAGGAACTGGGTATGTCTAGTTTAATGAAAATAAGGATCAGGGGAGACATGATAGCAGTGTTCCAATATCTCAGGGGTTGCCACAAAGAAGAGGGAGTCAAACTATTCTCCAAAGCACCTGAGGGTAGAACAAGAAGCAATGGGTGGAAACTAAACAAGGAGAGAAGTAACTTAGAACTAAGGAGAAATTTCCTGACAGTTAGAACAATTAATCAGTGGAACAACTTGCCTCCAGAAGTTGTGAATGCTCCAACACTGGAAGTTTTTAAGAAGATATTGGACAACCATTTGTCTGAAGTAGTGTAGGGTTTCCTGCCTAAGCAGGGGGTTGGACTAAAAGACCTCCAAGGTCCCGTCCAACTCTTCTTCTTCTTGTTGTTGTTGTTGTTGTTGTTGTTGTTGTTGTTGTTATTATTATTATTATTATTATTATTATTATTATTATTATTATTATTTCCAAAGCAAAACACAGTAAGAAAACTAAAAAAGTAATTGTAACTAATAGTGGCTAATAATGGCTAATAGTGGCTAATAGTGGCTAATCATCATCATCATCATCATCATCATCATCATCATCATCATCATCATCATCGTTGCAATAATGGATTTGCCTAGACCTCATGTCCAAGTTTTCAAGAACTTCTGAAATACTGCAGGTTTAAATTTCTTCCAAATCACAAAGACAATTTGTTCAAGTAAAAGGTGCTTTTACTTGAAAATATTATGCAGAGGGTTGTTGATGTTTTTTAAAGTCCATCCTCATCCTGGAAAAGGTGAAAGATGTTAATTATTTGGCTGGTACAAAAGGTCTTCTGGAAACTCAGGTTCTGCTTTTATAGTGAATCCTATTAACCTCCAATTGGTACTCCATATTATCTATTCCTTTAAGTTTGGCCTGTTCGTAGCCAAAAGTAAAAAGAAACCTAGTTGAAAGATAAAATTCTAGCTTAGATTTTGTAGGATAGCTCCAGCTTGGAGAATTGCTTTCTGCCAATACAAGGGACAGTAGACTGATGGAGAAGAATTGGTTTTTAAGTCTACAATAACTGATTGTCAATTTCCAAGGCATAACTTCTAACGTGGGTATCTCCATTTCAGGTTTAAACACAGTGTTAGTCACGCATCTTAGAGTGGCAAGAATGGCTCTTAATAATTTCATATAAGAATCTGTGCTCTCTCTATATAATCTGGGCTAATGTTTTGGCTTTCAAGAATTTAAAAGTGATAGGAAATATCTATCTACCTGTGGAAAAAAGAAAAACAATTGATTATTAGCCTGTTTTGATGACAGTTTTCATTGTTCTTCTAAGCCCATTTGGAGTATGGGATACAATGGGAATATTATCTGCATACAAAAGAACAGGCCTCTTTTGGCCCAGTCAGTTTTGGAACATGGAAATCCAGGTTGTTGTTGCCAATAAGTTCATGCATAGATTGAAGAAAGAAGGTGCCACAATGCATCCTTGATGAAACCCTTTCTCTACAGTTATTCTGTCTGAGGAGTCTGAGAGGAGAGGCAGGAGATTTCTATCATGTTAATAGTTCTGGATAAAGTGACACAGAACAAGTATGTGATAAAAACTTGATCAATTCGCAAAACAGGAAGGGAAAACATGGTTGAGCTTTCAAGTTTCTGTTATCATAAGCTATATTGATAGGATGGAGTTCTAATACTTCTTGTACCTTGTTTCCTGATCTGATTTACCTTGAAAGATGGACAGCATATGTCTTCAGGTCAGCCTTGATTCCTGACAACTGCCTGGAATAATCACTGCAGTTTTCTTGGCAATCTGTTCAGAAGTGGTGTACCACTGCCTCAGGGGAGGGTTCCAGTTATCTTTGCTACTGGTGTGCATCGCGATGTTTCGCGTGCATGTGTGGCCGAAAAACAACTGAGGAGGTGCTCAGCTGTGCTTCAGATGAAGAAATAAAAGTCAGCATTAACCCGAGAGTGGGCGTGAGGGCTTGTTTCCAAAGCAAAGGACGAAAAGCCATCCAAACCCGAAAAAAATCGCTGAAAATTCTGATAAAAATTACGTCACCAGCGGGCCACTACCGATGCGCAGTACTGGGCCGCACTGGTAGGAACCCACCCCTGCACTGCCTCCTTCCTAGAGCTGAGAGAGACTGATGCAGAGTCATCCAATAAATCCTGGTTTAATATTTTGAGAGAATTCTATCTTATGTCTGTACAGGTTTTTATATGATCTTTGAATTGATAAAATAGTATGAATGGGACATACCAAAGCTTGGCAGTCCTCACGGGTGGGCGGTTGTCTGGTCCTGGGCCATGTCCTCTGTGTGCACCCTCTGTAAGACATGTTGGTCAAACACTGCCTCGGCCGAGGCAAAGGAGTCCACTTTGTAATGCCGGATAAATGGGTGCAAAGAAGACCAGGTAGCGGGTCTACAGACCTCCTCAATTGAGGCCTGGGTTGCCCATGCAGCAGACATGGCCACACTCCTGGTGGAGTGAGCTGTAATATGAGATGGAGCCAGTAAGAACTGGACCTCATATGTTTTGGCAATACATGCCTTGAGCCATCTGCCTATGATAGAGGGCATCACCCTATGGTCCAGTGTGCCCGGTAGAAAGGACACAAAGAGAGATTCCATCTGTCGAATTTGGGAAGTCCGTTGTATGTATATACGAAGAGCATGCCTCACATCTAGTGTGTGCCATCTTTGTTCTAGTCTATGGACTGGTTGCAGACAAAAATTTGATAACACTAATTCCTGGGCCCTGTGGAACCAGATATTGATCTTTGGTACAAATGAGGGGTCTAGTCTGAGGACCACTCTGTCACGGTGGAAAATGAAGAGGTCCTGACAAATGGATAGGGCCGCCAGTTCTGATACCCTCCTGTCCAATATGACTGCTACCAAAAAGGCCACTTTAAAGGAAAGATATCTGAGGCAGGCTGACTGCAAGGGTTCAAAGGGGGCTCCAGTAAGCACATTTGGCACCTTAGACAGGTCCCATGTCAGGTACCTGTATACTACTTGAGGTTTGATGTTAATTGACCCCCAAATGAACCTTTCTGACCATCTGATGCTGGGCTAGAGAGTCAAATGTCCCAATGGTCAGCACCGAAGACAGGACTGCTACTTGCCTCTTGGTGGTATTGGGGGCTAACTCCCAATCCAAGCCCTCCTGGAGGAAGTCTAGCACCTGTGGGAGGGACACGTCTGTTGGAGATATCCATTTCTTTGAGCACCAAGAGCAAAAGGATCTCCAGGTGGAGTCATATATATGGATGGTGGAAGCCTGCCATGAAGCCTGGATGGTCCTTATGACCCTGGAGGAGAATTTGTCCCAGTGTAGGATACTCCGCTCAATCTCCAGGTGGTCAGCTGGAACCACTGTGGAGAGGGAGATCCTGTCCCGTGGAATCCTCCTGGGCTGAGCCACTGAAAGGTCTGCAAACCAAGGCCTCCTGGGCCAAAACGAGGCTAGAAGTAGAAGTTCGGCTTTCTTGGCCAGCAGCTTCTGGATGACTCTCTGTATCAGTGGCAGGGGAGGGAAGGCATATAACAGCCCCACTTGGCATGGACTGTGGAGAGCATCCATCCCCTCTGCCCCTGGGATCGTGAACCTGGTGAAAAATCGGGGAAGGTGAGCATTGTCTGGGGTGGCAAAGAGGTCAACTGTCGGGCATCCGAAACATTCTGCCTCTCCCAAAAGAGGGAGGGATGCAGCCACCACTCCGAGTGATCGATGGTATCTCGACTCAGGAGAGCCACCCGAACATTCACCGCCTCAGAAATGTGCTCCGCTCGAATGTATAGCAGATGGGATTCTGCCCAAAGGCCTATTTGAGCCACCTCCTCCATCAGGGAGTGGGATCGGGTTCCGCCTTGATGATTTATGTTGGCTTTTGCTGTCAGTTGTCCAAGAGGACAAGAACATGTTTGTTGATTATAGACTTCTCGAAGCTCAGCAGAGCTAGATGGATTGCTCTGAGTTCAAGCCAATTTATTTTGTGTCTCAAGTCTTGTTGAGTCCATTCCCCTTGCGCCATCAGATTCTGTAGATGTGCGCCCCAACCGAACAGGCTGGTGTCGGTAGTCAAGGTCAGTCTGAGGGGTTCCCAAAAGAGAGAGCCTCGAGTGATCGCCGGAGACAGCCACCAGTTTAGTGACTGATGCATGGCAGGAGGAAGTGGTAACTTTGTTGCCGAGTCTGGCTCTCTGATGTGGCAGCAGAAACCACTGGAGCTCTCTGCTGCGAAGCCGGGCCCATGGTACGATGGAGAACGTGGAGACCATTTTTCCCAGCAGTTGTGATAAAAGCAGCAGGGGCACCTCGTGTTCTCTCCGAATGTGTCCCACTAATTGTGTCAGATTGGTTTGAGGCTCTGGGGACAGGAAGACCGTGCCCTTTACTGAGTCTATTATTGCCCCCAAGTGGAGCAAGCGTGTCGTTGGGACCGGGTGGCTTTTTGGAAGGTTGATGGAGAATCCATGGTCCTTGAGGACTTGCATAGTGGTAGCCAAATCCCATTTTGCCTGGGACTCCGATCCGGACTGGATGAGGACGTCGTCTAGGTAGCATTGGATTCTGTTGGACATGGACCGAAGATGGGCTGCTATCACTGCTAGCAATTTCGTGAATACCCATGGCGCAGATAATAGGCTGAATGGGAGCGCCCGGTACTAATAATGCTTCCCCGCATAAGAAAAGTGAAGGAATTGCCTGTGGTTGGGATCTATTGGGACATGTAGATAAGCCTCAGTAAGATCCACCGATGTGAGGAAATCGCCCTTCTGTATGCTCCCTAGGATGGTTTGGAGCAAGTGCATTTTGAACCGTCGGTAGACAATATGACAGTTCAAACATTTGAGGTTGAGAATCGCCCTCCAGCCCCCCGAGGCCTTTGGTACTATAAACAAGAGGGAATAAAACCCCTGCCCATGTTGCTCTACCGGGACCGGCTGTATTGCCTGAATATCCAGAAGATGGCTTATGGCCGAGTTCATGGACAACCTTTTTGTCGGTTTTTTTGACAGCAGGCACCTGATAAAAGACCTTGGGGGGTTGGAGAGGAATTCTAGGGAGAGGCCAAATTTTATCGTCTCCCTGACCCAAATGTCTGTGGTGACATCTTCCCATTGGCTGGACTGAACCCCTTCGCGCCGGAATTGCCTTTGAAGGCGAGAAGCCGCTATGCGGCCCTCAGCAGCTCTTGTGCACGCTGAGAAAGCAAAATTTCTTCCTTTGCTGTTTTTTTTTCTTGTTTAATCTTGTATTAATCTAGCCAATTCTGAGAAAAGATAGAATCAGGAATGGGAACTCACAAATCACGTCTAGCCCTTGAGATCTGAGTCTAAAAGAGGGGAGTATGACCAGAGTGGGCATGTCGTTAAGCTTGCAGACTCAATCCAATAGGAGAACAGACAGAGTTAATCATTCCTGGATGCTATCTCCACCCACTAAGGAGAATAAAGTAGTTTTCTATTGAAGATGTCAATAATAGTTTTGAAATTTACTCTAATTAAAATGTAATCTATGTTGTTGTTATCCATTTTTAATGCAGTCAAAATGGATGGCACTTTCATATTTGTAAAATAAATCAACTGTCGTTATTGATCAGGGGACAAAATACTATCATACTAGTGATTCATTGCTACTGATTACCAATAGCTAGAAATAGCTTATCAGTATGGCATTTAATAATATAACTGTATCTTTTTTGTGTTTGTTGTATAAATGTAAATTTTAAGGCTGTCATAGTTGTTTAAATATAAAAGATGATTAAAATAACATAGACAGGCAGACAGACAGACAGACAGACAGACAGACACCTTCTAATCCTGAGGGAATGATTCTTTTAAATTTGTGTTATTCAATGCATTATTTTAGGAAGGCTCAACATGCTCCTTCTTCCTCTCTCCAACTTTCTTTAGTTTTTCACTTGCCTTCTTTATAAAGAAATAGCTAGTTGAATCTTTCTCTGAGTATTAGAATGCAAATAACATGGCAATTAAATTTGACTTGCCTCATATTTTGTATATGTTGATTTTAAGAGTTCATAGTTTTGCTGGCTCATTCTTTGCAATCTAATCCTCGTAATATAGCTAAAAACTAATCTTTAATTTTAGGGTTTAATATCTAATTTTAGATCAGTGATGCAAAATTCCAGATGACCATTAGGTGACAAACAAAGAGATATAGAAAACTCCAAAAGTTTGGTGCCATGGATTTTTGCTTGGATTTTTGTAGTGGAGTTCAAGTAGCCCTATCTAATTTGTTGATAACAAATAATGTTTCCCAGTGGCATGCCTTGTGATTAACATTCATTTTTGTAGTGAAAACAAAATAAAACAACTGATCCAAAATTCTAATCTTTTTCTATATCTCTCCTCACTATCTTTTTATTTTCACAGAAACCAAAATAGGAGGCTTTTCATTACATATCAATTTACAACTCAGAAATCAGGAACTGATCAATGCAAAGTCTTTAGCATTTTGCAAGTTATAACACATCTCTCTTTCATCATTCTCTCGCAAAGTGGTGGATGTTATGCAAAGCATGTGGTATGCTTTCACAAATAATTTCTATGGAAAACAGTAGTAGTCAGGCAGTGATACAAATCCAAGGTCACCTCATTACTAAAATTTGTTCCGGTTGTCATTAGACATATCACACTGTGTCAGTCAAATCAGGAAAGAAATAAAAGATACAAAACATAACGCCAGTGATTAGAAATGAAAAATACTATCACATTCCTAGAATATTCTCACTGAATGAAGAATAGGTGCACAGTTTAAGAGTCTTATGTATCTGTATTTGTAGCATCTTTGTTGTTGGGATCTTTTGCCAGTTCCACACCATCATGTTATATATTTTTCTCCTTTATAAAGAAAAACACTCCCCTGCCCTCCAAGGTGCCTAGGGAAGTAACTTATCAAGATTGTACCTCTTCTTTGGTGCACATTGACAGAAGACCAAGAAAAAAAAGCTACTGAATTCTATATGGATAGTGCATAGTTGGAGGTTTGTTAAGCCCTTCAGTTGCAAAGTCAATCAAGAAAGCGACATTTACACCAATTTCCTTTGATGAGTTTTAACCTCAAGAATTGGAGGTTAGTGTACATAATTTTGAGAAGTGAGATATGAACCATACAGCCTTTTTTATTCACAAATTCATAAAGGAAGGGTCTCTTTTGAATTTCTTTTTCTTAGGCTGATTGCACAGAATTTTTAAAATAAATCAATTAAAATCCCAACAACCAATCCTTTATGTTCAAAGATGGTCAGTCATCTTTCTTGATCCAGTTCAACATTGCTTCTCACAGGTTTGTTTGAGAAAATGAGAGGTGTTTTAGATAACCTTGGACATCTTTTCTCCATCATTTAGCTTAAATTCAGAGCTTAGGAAGCTATTTCTGAGGCTATTATTATTATTATTATTATTATTATTATTATTATTATTATTATTATTATTATTATTATTATTATTATCATCATCATCATCATCATCATCATCATCATCATCATCATCATCATCATCATCAAAAAATGTAAAAAGATAATTTGATTCAAACTCCTTGCTTATATAAAAAAGCAATATATTCAATGCACTAAAAACAAAGGCAATTCAGGTCAATTTAATTGATAAAAGTTTGAGGAAAGAGATGCATTTGTACCATTTTCTTAAATATTTGGAGAATGGGGGCCTAACTCACTATCTTGGGAAAAACTTGAGACACAAAGGATAAAATCTTCTCCCACCTACCACATAACTGAACTCATACCAGTAGTAGCATCTTCAAAATGATTCTCTTGCTGATCTAAGTAACTGGACACAATTCTGCTGAAGACACCATGTCTAAGGTCCAGTGTCTTCCTAGAATTATGTGTAATTTACAATTTGCGCATTTGAAAACCTTTATAGCAGGAGAGAAACTATGACACCATAAAAACAGAAACAGACCAGAAATTAAGCAAGTCCATTTCATGATTTTATATTATTAAATTTAATGCTTTATTACTAACCTGATGAGTACCTTGGCAATAATTCAGTAATTTAGAATCAAAGTCCATTTAGTGATACCAAAGTGATCAAGTTGATTAAAGCAAAACTCCTTATTGACTAGACTGAATGGGTGGTTTTAACGTCTGTCTATGTAACAGGGATTATTTTAATGAACAATACAGTACTCTTTAGGAAGAAAAACTGATGAGGTATCAACAACAACAAAAAACCCAAATTGCTCATTAGGAGGATTATTTTCAAAAGTAACTCTCCTCCTCTCTCACTGAAGTTGTTTCAAAAAAAATTTCTTGGGACAGTTGGGTGATGGATGACTCAACTTTAACTCCCTATGAAACAATGAGTAGCTGAAAGATACAACTGAAGTGAGAGAACTAAGCAATATTCCTTTTATGAAAGTAATACATTTAGTCATGTCCAGGCCTTTGTAACCCTCATGGATTCCTTTAACACAATATTGCTGTATCCAAAAAGCTTACTGACTGTTGTAGAAAATTTTGAACAGATTTTATTTCAAAATGTTATAACACACCAGCACATGAGTAGTTTAATAACGTCAAATTCACAGGGGAAATGCATCCACCTGAATAGGCCTGTTGCTAAGGTTTTTCAAACCACATTTCTGACAATACTTACAAAACGGAGGAAGTCACAGGGGATTGTCCCTAGACCAATGTGTCCTAACCAAGCTTCCAAACTTTCCAATAACTCTCTTCTTGTCTGTCCCAGCAGAATTTTCAATGGATTTGTGAATTTTCCAGAGGAAAGGCAAAAATACCACTCTTCCAGATAATTTAAAGCACACGCTAGAGTCAAAGTAAAAACTGAAAAACCCTCCCCAATCCAATGCCATCTTTATTTTAAATAAATTACATCTTGTAATCTATAGTATCTCTCTTTGCTCTTCTGTAATTTGGTTTATGTTCAATGCATCTAGGTATTGTTTGATCTTATCCTCTGCAATATTATCCTGGGAATATAACTTTGTAAAAAAAAATTGTATTATATTCTTTTTTTTCTTCCCTTCTGTGTTGAGTCACTCCTTTCTCATCTTGTAGTTGGTATATTATTCTTTTCTCCTTTTCTTTTTTTTAATTTGTGTGCTAACCAACATCCTGGTTTATTCGCAAGTTCGAAAAAAATCTGTTTTGCCATCTTAATTTTCTGTGCCATTTCTTCTTGCAAAGCCAGGCTAAGTTTATGTTTTATGAAATCTCTTTTTTCTTTTATTGTAGTATTTTGGGGCTCTTTCTGTAATTCAAGTTCCGCTGTAATTTAAGTTCTTCCTTTAATGTCTCTTGTTGTTGTTTTCTTTTCTTTTTTTTTCTTTCCATATAGGCTATAGTTATTCCATGTTAACTCCGGGAGATGAAACGCCACAAGAGACGTCTGGAGCGACGCTGGAGAGCCAGTAAAACCGAATCCGACCAAACACTTCTAAGAACTTTTATTAAGTCTTACCTAGTTGCAATAGGGGTGGCAAAACAATCTCATTTTTCCGCTCTTATTGCATCCGCAGATTCTCGCCCAGCTGCCTTGTTTAGGGTGACTCACGCCCTCCTTGCCAAAGGGGGGAGCGAGGAACACTTGCAAGGTAGAGCTGAGGAATACTCGCAGTTTCTAATGGATACAGTCGCTCAGATCCGGTCGAATCTGGACTCCGGCTGGACAGAGTCCATTGAGTTGACAGGGGCAAGTCTTAGTCCAGTGTTGTGGGAGGAGTTTGAGCCTGTCTCTCCTGATGATGTGGACAAGGCCGTGGGTGTGATGAGCTCTTCCACCTGTTTATTGGATCCATGCCCCTCCTGGCTGGTTTCGGCCAGCAGAGAGGTGGCACGTGGCTGGATCCAGGCTGTGGTCAATGCTTCTTTTAGGGAGGGATCCGTACCGCAGCCTTTAAAGGTTGTGGTGGTGAGACCCCTCCTTAAGAAGCCTTCCCTGGATCCAGCAGATTTGAAGAACTTTCGTTCGGTCTCCAACTTACCTTTTATAGGTAAAGTAGTTGAGAAGGTAGTAGCTTTTCAGCTTCTTTGGCTATTGGAGGAAACTGATCATCTAGATTCCTATCAGTCGGGTTTCAGGCGCGGCTACAGTACAGAAACTGCCTTGGTCGCCCTGATGGATAATCTCTGGCAAGCCTGGGATGACGGTGACTCCTTCATCCTGGTGCTACTAGACCTCTCAGCGGCTTTCGATACCATCGACCATGGTATCCTTCTGCATCGTCTCGGCGAGTTGGGAGTGGGAGGCACCGTTTTATGGTGGTTCTCCTCTTATCTCGCTGACAGGATGCAGTCGGTGTTAGCAGGAGGACAGAGGTCATCTCCTAGGCCCCTGACCTGTGGGGTGCCTCAGGGTTCGGTCCTCTCATCCATCCTATTCAACATTTACATGAAACCACTGGGGGAGATCATCCGTAGACATGGTGTGAGTTTTCAACAGTACGCTGATGACACCCAGCTATACATCACCACCCCGTCTCAATTCAGAGAGGCAGTCGATGTAATGTGCCAATGCCTGGACGATGTTAGGATCTGGATGGGGAGAAACAGACTTAAACTCAACCCCGACAAGACTGAGTGGCTCTGGATATTGCCTCCTAAGGACCATGTTGACTGTCCCTCCTTGGTTCTTGAAGGAGAAAACTAACTCCCTCAGAACAGGTTCGCAATTTGGGAGTTCTCCTAGATCCACAGCTAAAATTAGACCAATATCTTACAGCTGTGGCTAGGGAGGCTTTTGCACAGGTTTGCCTGGTGCACCAATTGCGACCATACTTGGAGAAGGAGGCTCTACTCACTGTCACTCATGCCCTTGTCACCTCCCGATTGGATTACTGTAATGCGCTCTACATGGGGCTACCCTTGAAGAGTATTCGGATACTTCAACTGGTGCAAAATGCGGCTGCGCGTGCTGTGGTGGGTGTTTCAAGATACACCCACGTAACACCCATACTCCGCCAGTTGCATTGGCTGCCCATTGGTCTCTGGGTACAATTCAAGGTGTTGATCATCATCTTTAAAGCCCTACATGGCTTAGGACCAGGTTACCTCCAGGACCACATTCTACCTCATACTTCCCTTCGATCGGTCAGGTCCCACAGAGTGGATCTCCTCCAGGTCCTGCCAACCAAACAATGTCGGCTGGTGGGGCCTAGGGGGAGGGCCTTCTCTGTGGGGGCCCCTGCTCTCTGGAACCAACTCCCCCCAGAGATACGAATTATCTCCACCTTGTTGGCCTTCCGAAAAGCCGTGAAGACATGGCTCTTCCTGCAGGCGGTGTTCTGAGACAACTTCCTTTGGTCTCCCCCATGTATGTAAGATTTTGTATGCTTTTTAAAATGCATTTTAAATTGTTTTAAATTATATTGTTTAGTGGTTCTTCAAATGTTGTATGCCACCCTGAGTCCCCAGGGAGTAGGGCGGCATATAAGAATAATAAATAAATAAATAAATAAATAAATAAATAAATAAATAAATAAATAAATAAATAAATAAATAAATAAATAAATAAATAAATAAATAAATAAATAAATAAATAAATAAATAAATAAATAAATATATGCTTTTGTGGTGTCCCACAGGTTTTGTAGTGACGTATCTTCTTTTTTGTTTACCATAAAAATAATCTCAGTTCTTTCTCTAACATTTGTCTATATTCTTTATCTTTTAATAAATTTTGGTTTATTGTCCATCTTTTTTTCTTTTTCTGTCCTTTCCATATTATTTTTATTGGGTTATGATCCGCGCCAATTGTTGGTCTCTATTTCTATTTCTTGTATCTCTTTCCACAATCCTGGTTTCACCCATGCCATATCAATCCTTGACCAGGACTGGTGCGGATTTGAATAAAATGTATATTGACTGATTCCCCCATTTACTTCTCTCCATACATCCTGAAAACTTAATTCTAATGTCATTTCAAAGAATGATTTTGGTAGTGTGTTTTTCTTATTATTATTTTTCTTATTACTTTTATAGTCTTTTTTAATGTCCACAATTGCGTTAAAGTCTCCAATTATGCATATATTTTCGTATTCCATTTCTGTTATTTTGTTATGTAATTTTTTATAAAATTCATATTGATTGTTGTTTGGTGCATATATTGTCGTAAGTAATATTTGTTTTTGCTCTGTTTCTAACTCTATCATTAGAATTCTACCCTCTTCATCTGCGTATATTAATCTTGATTTTATTCTTTCTTTGACCTATGTTGCAATTCCTCTTTTTTAATGTGTTAGTATTCTTTAAAGTTTTCCTATTTTTGGATTTTCAAGTAATTTACTCTGTTCTTTCTTAATATGTACTTCTTTGTAAACATATCACGTCTATATCTAATTTCCGTAATTTTGCAAAGGTTTGCATTCTTTTTCTTGGTGCGTTTAGTCCATTTATATTTAGAGAAAGCATTTTGATTTCCTCTTCCATTCTTACTTATATTGTTTTCTTGTGTTTCATGTCTCCCTCTGTACTCTCCCTCTTGCACCTTCCCATTCTATTCGTTCTCTTTCCTGTATCCTTTTTTCTTCTCTCTCCCTCTCTTTTTCGTCTGTTTGGTCTTCTTCCTGACTTTTACTCCACCTCTTCCCTGCTTTCTTGTTCCTCTTCAGTTGCAAGATAATGCTCATAGGATTCTTGCACTTTATCCAACATATCTATTTTTTAAAAAAAATTCTTGCCATGTAACCAAGATGCTTTCCGGCACCAACCACCTGAACATAACCTTATTTTTGACTAATTGAGTTGTTAGAAACTGGTACTGTCTTCACTAGTTTCTCACCCTCCGTGGTATTTGTTTCAATATTATTCTTTCCCTTTGTATGTTATCAGTTCTTCCCTCGGTTTTTTCATATATGTCATCCCTTATCATTCTCTTAGTAAACCTTGAGTGTACTTCTTTGGCTATCTTCGTACATAATTTGTGTGCACTCTGTACACTTTGTCTATATCTCTTCTTACGTCTTGTTTGTCTTTTCGTAGCGTCTCTGTGAAGATTTCTGCCATTTTCTCACCCAGGTCTTCCTCCTTCTCTTCCTCAATATTTTGGAATCTTAAATAATAGGATGCTTTTTCCATTTCAAGGAAGACAATTGATTCTTCAAGATCTCTATTTACAAGCATACATTTTTGCTCTATTGTTTCCATTTTCCGGTCTACTTGTTCCATTTTTGTTTCTACTGTTTTTATCCCTTGTTCATTTTCTGTAATAGCTTGTTGGATGCTCCCTATTTTATCATCCATACTTTTGATGTCTCCTTTCATTTCTCCCATTTCAGTCTTAATTTCTTCATGATGTCTTTTTGTTTCCCCGTGATTGTTTGCTATCGCCTCTTGCATTTTAGTCATCATTTCTTGAATCATTAGCAGGATTGCCTGCATATTCTGGACACTCAGAGCTGAACCTGATTTCTCCATCCCTGCCATATTCTCAATTGATCTTTGGTTCAAAGGTGTTAATGTTGTTGATGCCAGGTTTGAAGCTGTTTTTTTCCCTATCTTGGTTATGGTTGTGCTTGTAATTTTTATCGCTTGGCAAATATTTTTCCATGATAGCATACAGTTTTATTTAAAGTTGGCTTAAGTTTGGGATTAAGGTTTAGTTATTAGTTTTACTACTCCAAAATTACCTTATATATATCTAAATATAACAGTATACAAATGTAAAGTTGGTTAGCTTAAATATATGAGAGGTATCTATAGAATTATATATTATGTATAGGTTATACAATATTGAAATTAATATAATAATTATACTTAATATAATGTAAATGTATTCTCCCTATACCTTAATACTTTAACACAAATTAATATATTCTATAAATTTTATATTTTGTCTATAAATAAGTAAATATATGTGCATATAAATATAGATATAAATAAATATAGATAAATAAATATGGATATAGTTTTGTAGTATACTAAGCTTATTATCAAAATCTAACTCTTAACTTCAATCTCCCCTCATTCAATTACATTAATTATAATCACTTGTTTGTTGTCAATTATGTTAATTAATTTATTACCATTATTCCTACATTTGTAGCACTTTTATATTGTTTCCCTCTATTTCAACCTTTCATTCAATCTTTGCTTATGTCAATACATTACAATGTTGCATCAGTCTTGCTTTCAGCTTGTTTCTAGTCTATCATATAACCGTTGGTAAATTCCACTAGATGGCACCTCTTGTATTGTCCAATCTTCCCATTTGTCAATGTTCTCAATATTCTCGGTTATACAGTTATACAGTTATATATTTTTTATGGTTATAATATTATCCAATTCCAAAAAGAATCCAATGGTATAAGTCAATATTCACCACTCTTCTAGGATCCTGTTGTTAATCCATATACAATGTGTATCAGAGTCCTTGGTATTGCTATTTGAACGGCTAAGTCAGTTTTTCCCACATCTTAATCACTGCTATTCACATCAAATTATTGGATTTTTATAATCGCCAATCGCAGCTCCTTATAATCCTGTATGTTTTCACTTTGTTCCTCCACGAGGTTTTTAAATCTAGTATCTTAAATCTTCACTTCCTTGCACTGTCATCATTTAACTCCACAACTCCACTCCACTTCACTCTGATCGCCGCTACTTTCTGGGCAAAATCCTGTCCTTCTTCTTAGAGTCTATCACTTTCTGCTTCACCAATCCACAAACAATTCTCACCTCCTTTCTGGGGATATTTCATTCCACCAATATCAGCTGCTGTTTTCACTTTTTGCTTCCTGCTCTTGCGGTTGTCACCATTCCAGCTTGGCCAATATAGCCATTTTTTTCTCTACCAGTTTTAAGTGATGCCCTCCTATCTGATTGGGGGATTGCTTTTCACCCCGCCAGCTTCAGAGTATCCTCTTTGTCCCATCAATCTCTCCAGGGTCGACTGTGCCCTTAAAGGGCTCCTGGCAGAGGAATTTCAGGTTACAGGTACGGAGCTCCGTTCCCTTGCCTGCTTCACGATGATATCACCGCCAGAAGTCAAGAGAGACCTCTTTTTATCAGCAGCAAAGGAACACTGAATATTTGGAGTTTCATTTTCTGGAAAACTGCTTTTAAGTAAGAATAAAACATCTGTAATTTAAATATATATATATATGTTTTATATTGTACTTGACTCCATTATTCAGCTGGAAACAACCCAACAATGTTCTCAGCACCACAGCTTGTGTTTTAATTGCCAATGGAATAGTAATTTTATTTGGATTTACCCCATTTGAACTTATTTTCTGAGAATAGTGAACCTGCATCAACACAAAAGCATTTACCAGCTGCTTCTGAACATATGGTGATCCTAATTCCCATCAAGGACTATGCTTGTTTCAGAACCAGCATTTTTCCCATCTTTCTCAAATAGAATAATGATTCCACATAGCCTAAACCAATCAAGAAATTAAGATCTGATCTCAGTTTCCTTTTCTTTCTAAAGTTTTGGAGAAAAAGAAAGAAATAATGAGCTTGGAAAAAAAGTTATACAGGTAGTCCTTGAGTTATGACCATAATGGAGATGTTGTTGAGCAAAGCAGTTGTTAAGCGAGACATTACATTACCAATTCACTCAACTGTTTTAATCTCAGCTCTATTGGTTGCAATTATAACTCTGCCCTTTCCACAAATGCTCTTTTGTCAGAATTAGGATCCACAAAATAATACTCTGTAGCTAGACTGAATCAGAGTATGTAATCAGATACACAGCTCCATAATTCTTGCCACATCCTCAGACCTGATTTCTCAAGCTGATTCTTCAAACTCAGATCAGAAGAACCAAAGAATATGTCTATTTATTTATCTATTTATTTGTGAGACTTATATACCGCCTCACAGTGCAAGCACTCTCTAAGTGGTTTACACCATTAAGCAATGTATATTTACATTGCCCCCAACAATCTGGGTCCTCGGAAGGATGGAAGGCTGAGTCAACCCTGAGCTGGTGATATTTGAACAGCTGAACTGCTGATCACAGTCAGCTAAAGTAGCCTGCAGTACTGCAATCTAACTGCTGCGCCACCTCGGCTCATGTTACTCAGGCATTGATAAAATATGCCATCTAGATCTATCCCAAAATAAAACCTTTATTTCCTAAATGACTTCTAAAGGAGTCCTTGCAGATTTTCTTGGATTCCAACATCATTTGGAACTAGACGTTAAAAGCGCGCATGCACGCGCGCACACACGCACACACACACACACACACACACACACGCACGCACGCACGCACACAAACTCAGATGACTACTTGAAGATGCAACAGAGGCCATAAAGAAATGCTGTTTTATTGCCCTGCAATAGACACAAGAATAGGCTTTCATTTCAGTTCAGTCATCTTCTTGTCAATATGTCTTTCCCCTATGCTCCAGTCATCTCCTCACATGCTTCAGTAGTCTTGTTTAAATCGCAATTAAAAGATAAAATCTCTTCAAACTTTTTCATCACAAAATTTAAAGGTAAGCAGGGAACAAGGCATTCAGATGAAAAGTATAAAAACTGAACCCTGAAGTATTCCTTGATGCATGTGATGGCAAGGATGTCTGGCCCACTCTCAAAACTACAAATATGTTACTCTATACCCCAAGGCTCTGTTTTAGGCCCAGTACTCTTCAACATATTCATCAATGACTTGGACCAGCAGATAAATGGGGAACTCATGACACCAAACTATCAGGAATAGCCAACACTCCGGAAGATAGGCTCAAGATACAGAAGGATCTTGACAGACTTGAACATTGGGCGCTATCTAACAAAATGAAATTCAATGGTGAAAAAGTAAGGTTCTACATTTAGTCAAGAAAAACAAAATGCATAGGTACAGTATATGTGGTACCTTGCTCAATAGTAGTAAATGTGAGAGGGATCTTGGAGTCCTAGTGGACAACCATTTAAATATGAGCCAGCAATGTGCAGCAGCTGCCAAAAAAGCCAACACAGTTCTAGGCTGCATTAACAGAGGGATTGAATCAAGATCACGTGAAGTGTTAATACCACTTGATAATGCCTTGGTAAGGCCACACTTGGAATACTGCATTCAGTTTTGGTCGCCACGATGTAAAAAGTATGTTGAGACTTTAAAAAGAGTGCAGAGAAGAGCAACAAAGATGATTAGGTGACTGGAGGCTAAAACATATGAAGAACGGTTGCAGGAACTGAGTATGTCTAGTTTAATGAAAAGAAGGACTAGGGGAGACATGATAGCAGTGTTCCAATATCTCAGGGGCTGCCACAGAGAAGAGGAAATCAAACGATTCTCCAAAGCACCTGAGGGTAGAACAAGAAGCAATGGGTAGAAACTAATCAAGGAGAGAAGCAACTTAGAACTAAGGAGAAATTTCCTGACAGTTAGAACAATTAATCAGTGGAACTCGCCTCCAGAAGTTGTGAATGCTCCAACACTGGACGTTTTTAAGAAGATGTTGGATAACCATTTGTCTGAAGTTTTGTAGGGTTTCTTGCCTAAGCAGGGGGTTGGACTAGAGGACCTCCAAGGACCCTTCCAACTCTGATATTCTATTCTATTCTATATATGAGAACTAAGGAAGAGCATATTTTTCTTAAGAAAAATATTTATTTTTGAATCAATTTTAAGACAGATCGGAGGGAGCTCCACAATATGTCTGAAAACAAATTCATCGAAATATAACAAATTCATTCTTGACTGTGTTTCATATCTATATATCCCATCATATCCATATTTTTTGGAGGAAAAGTTATAACAGAGCTAAATACTTGTAAATTTATCTGCCCAACTTGTCAGAATAAAAAACTGGGAAATAGGATATGGACTAGTTTCTGTAAGAGCAAATATTTTGGTTGATATTTTTTTATCGTTTTAATGTTTTTTGTTTGGTTTTAAAATGTTAAAATTGTAAGCCGCACAGAGTGCACTTGGTTGAGTTAGGTGGCTATAGAAATTGAATAAATAAAACAAACAAACCCATCCTTTCTCCTTTCAAATTCAGAATCTACAGAAATCTACCGTACTATTTGCTCTTAAGCTACCCCTGGTTATGCTAAAGATATATAATGGAGCTCGGCAAAATAGTAAGAGAAGGGAATCATTTTCTTTATTACCAGAGTTATAAACCCTGAATAAAAACTAATTTTACCTATGATCATTATTGGGTTGGTTGATGCAAGCAAAAAACATACAGATCATAGACCAAGTTCTGATTCAGAAACATACACACCACCAAATCCTTTTATTTTATTATTCATGTAAACTTACAACACCTAGCTGATCTTGACTGAAATTGAAAAAATAAATAGGATTAAACTTGATTATATTTGTATATACCACATCAGAAATTATAGGCTACACTGAAAAATGGGTGGAAAAACCATTCCCAAAGAAGATAATAATAGCAAACTACTTCCACATTTTCATTAACATTAACAATCCAGCAATATCCAAGTAATCACCAAGTGTGAAGCTTGACTGAAGGGAGTCTTTACTGGATTCCCCCCCCCTTAGAATCCATTCAATCCAAAACTATGTCCAGAGACCCCTTTTAAGGGCAAAGAATTAACTGCACTGTGAACAAAGTTTAAGAACCTTTAGAGGAAGAGCAAAACCTAAGATTCTAAAGCTTAGAAATTAATGAATGAACAAGGGAAAGAGCTGATAAAAATATTGATAATGTACTATCCAGAACTGACACACATGATTATAGTTTTTGGGACTATAATCCAAATAGTTTTTGGGATTGACTGTTAAAATCTGAACCTATTTGAAATTCTGCTAAAAGCATTTAAAGTTGTGAACTTTAAAGAAACTAATAATTGGACTGAAAAAACTTTTGTGTTCATGAGAATCATGAGGAACAACATGCAGATATCATTATTCTGTGTTAATAGTTTTGTTCAACTCAGCTTTCAAAAGGATGAGTAGACCTTGGAATAAACATGAGGTATTGCAAGTATTTGAAGGTGAGATCTGAATGACGCAAAGAAATTGGAAAGAATTGAGAATCACTGCAATAGAGAAAAAAACAATCAGCATAAATACTATTATATATTACAACTATTATTACATACTAAAACAAATAAGGACATACATGAACAAAAGAAGAATCAAAGGCAATCAAAGACTGGAGGGATAATCTAGCCAGATTCATGGTCTCTCCAATCCAAATCAAGAGTTATACCAGATGGAATAGAAAAAACATGTCACATCAATGTACAGAATATAAAGAATGGCTTTAATAAACAAAGATCCATTATCAAGACAACTATCAAGGCTTTAACCCATACTAAGAAAGTGATATATGAAGATGCCTTATACAGTAAACACACAGAGAGACACCATTTCAGCCCATTGAAACTTGCAAGATTCTGTTATTACTAAAGTTGTTCTTTTAAAAAAAAATAGCTTTAGGTTCACAAAGAACTTCTTAGTCTGGCCTACTTCATAGCGTGGATACTTAAGTGAGATAAAAAGCCCACTGCAACAACATCGCCAAAAAGGCTTCAAGAGTTGTTAACCTAATCTTACGTAGCTTTTTCTCCGGTAATATCACACTACTAACCAGAGCATACAAAACATTCGCCAGACCAATCCTTGAATACAGCTCATCTGTCTGGAACCCACACCGCATATTGGACATAAATACATTAGAAAGTGTCCAGAGATACTTTACAAGAAGAGTCCTCCACTCATCTACTTGCAACAGAATACCTTACGCAACCAGACTTGAAATCCTAGGCTTAGAAAGCTTAGAACTACGTCCCCTTCGCCACAACCTAAGCATAGCTCATAAAATTATCCGCTACAATGTCCTTCCTGTCAATGACTACTTCAGCTTCAACCACAACAATACACGAGCACATAACAGATACAAACTCAAAGTGAACCGCTCCAAACTTGACTGTAGAAAATATGACTTTAGCAACAGAGTGGTAAATTCCTGGAACTCACTACCTGACTCTGTGGTTTCGTCACTAAAACCCCAAAACTTTACCCTAAGACTGTCCACTGTTGACCTCACCCGATTCCTAAGAGGTCAGTAAGGGGCGTGCATAAGTGCACCAGCGTGCCTACCGTCCCTGACCTAATGTTACCTCTTATCAGTACCCATCTTATGTACATAAACAATGTTACATCTATGTATATTACTAACACATAATTGATAAAATAAATAAAATAAATAAATAAATAAATTGTTGCCTAAATTGTTCCTTTCTATTGGTAGATCTCCCTTTGGAATACCTCCATCATACAATATTAGGGTTGGAAAGGAAAATCTTTTAGTCTAGCCCCCTGACTAGGGTAGAAATCCTCAGCCCATCCCAGACAAATTGCTCTTATCTACTGCTTTAGTAACTAATTAATATTAATGTCAAGATAGTTCCGATGATGAAAAAAAATGCTGTTTGGGGCTTGTTCAACTTTAATTAAAATCAAAAGATTGCTGAAAAATTAGAGGTTCGGTAAGAAGCCTAGTCTCTCAGCATATTTCAAGACATTTTAAAGAATTCATTTGGATGAAAAGTAACAATCCATGAAAAATAAAAGAATTCAATTTCTCAGTGCTTAATCACTTCTTAAAAGCTTAAATGATATATAATAAGAGTAATCTATAGGATAATGGTGGCAAACACATTCAACCCACGTACATTTTAAAACTACTGTTTAAAAATATCAAACTATGGAAATTCATAATGCAAGTCCTTTTCATGCAGTTTCTTACCAGATTAATAGGTATGAAATATATAAGATGTAGTAAGATCATTTTTAAATTTAACATTTTGCCCAATTTTTAATGTCAGTGAATTGGTGGAGTTTCTACCAATGTGAGGATTTATTTAGCATATGGCTATCAATTTAAGGAGAGATATATCTAGAAGATTTTTTTTCTTTTTACACATTCCTTTCATCTAAGATTTAGTGAAAGCCTCACATTTCAGTTAACAAAGTTAACAAAAGTGAACCAAAATACCAGAATGTTTTTCACTGGATATTTTAGTATTTTTTCCATAGAAAAAAAAACAAACTTTTAATAAGAAACCAACTCTTCATTTTTTTTCAAGTTTTCAGAATTATTTTTCCTATTTCTTACACATTAAGTTCATCAAATTATGAACACTTGGATCTTCAGTTAAACAACCTAATGTTGAACAATGGCATTTTATGAACTACTGATGAATCTGTTGTTTAAATATTTAAACAGTAGAAATGAGCCAAAATGTACATGAGAGAAAACGAATAATCATCTAAGATGAATAATCATCTAAGATAAACATCATATATTTTTAAATTGTTCCAAGTTGTCTCTTTATCTGTTGGACATTTCCTGAGTTTCTTTTTTTAATAGTAATTTTATTTGAAAAAAATTACAGCCAAGTGTCTTTAAAGGTGCCAGCTGTGGTTTGAATAAAATGGATACTTCCTTATCTCCTAGAGCTCTGTGCCTGCTGAAGACTGCTGCCTTGTAGTCTCCTCAAAAGAAGCAATTGTATGAAGCACTTGTGGGTTATCTCAAATCTTTCCTTGTCTCAAGAGGAATTACAAAGAGCCAATCTACTTGCTGACCAGAGGTGGGTTCCTCCTGGTTCGGACCAGTTTGCCCGAACCAGTAGTGACCTGCTGGTGATGTCATGATTATGTCACGGAACCAGTTCGGTCAGTGCCGGTCCGTGGATGCTGCCATCTTTTTTTTTAAATTTTGTTTGAAATTTTTTTGATTTTTTTTTTTAAATCTTTCTGAGCATGTGCAGAAGCAGAGTTTCCAACACTGTGCATACAATCACCATCTTGTTTTTGGCTTTTAAAAAAAAATTAACATTTTTTAAAAAATTAATTTTATTTTTCTTCTGAGCATGTGCAGAAGCTGAGTTTCCGGCACTGTGCATGCGGTCGTCATCTTGTTTTCAGGGTTTTTTGGGATTTTTCCGCGGCGTGGAACCGGCAGCGAGGTAAGTTAGAACCCACCCTGTTGCTGACACTTCATTCTGCTACAGTCATCAAGTCTGCTTGCATCAGATCTATCTTCAGATTGATATTTTTTGTTCTGAAGTCAACATTCCCAAAATTCCTAACCAGTATGGCTATTGGCAAACGGATAGGTTACAAAATATAGCAGTACAAATTTAAAAACATTGCTCTCAAATCACAAACTGTGCCATTAAATCCTGAATAATTTCTGTAATGCTGAGAGAGGCAAGATTTATTCTCTAATTGGCAATGTATCCATTTTCAAGTAGTCGATATGGAGCATAAGGTTGATTAACCTAAGGAATCCATAGGGTAGGGAAAACAAATTTCTGCTTTATTTGTTATAATTCATCTCTATAAATATGTATTCAGTAAGGTTTAACTGACTGTAGACCAATAAGTTACAAAAGAGGTGACAGGTTCAATACTCTAAGTCAGAGGTCTTCAAACTTGGCAACTTTAAGACTTGTGGACTTCAACTCCCAGAATTCATAGCTGGCTGGAGAATTCTGGGAGTTGAAGTCCACAAATCTTAAAGTTGCCAAGTTTGGGGACCCCTGCTCTTAGTAGATCTCATAGCCTTGGTTTCTTCTGCTGGATATTTCTAAGGATAGTCTTGAAAGAAAATACTCAGGCAGACAGATTTATTAATGATATATATTCTGTTCATAATATTTTTACATAGTCCAAATACATTTGGGGAACAACAGCATAAAAAGTGATTATGTACATTATAAAGTATTTGCACAATAAATCAACAGGCATTATTATTCACAGGCTGCAAGCAATAGGAATGTGAAGCCAAGGAAAAAGTGATTTGCCTAAATTAATTCCTATATATTGTAGAATTGCTTTTACTTCAAGTTTTTATTGCTCTGCTAATTTCTGGGTGCTCCCTTCTTTCTGCTACATATTTTAATATTTTTAATTGATTTTCACAATGCCTGTTTTATTGTTTGATATATTTATAGAGACACTGCCTTCTGCTACTAATTCTTTTCCTTTATCAAAATACTGCTATTAATTTTTATGGCATCAAAACACAAAGCATCTGCAACACAGGATTATGAAATGTTCCCCAAAATCACAGGCAGGGATTCCTGGACTTTATTACACATGATTCTTTGACTAGGATCTATCAAGAAATTATTTTCTTGAGTCATCAATAAGATTTCCCCTTCCCAAAATTGTATGTGGCATAGCTTTGCTTAAGGCAAGATTTGGCAGACACTATATACACCATTGGGTTGCGATGGGCTGGACACGACTTCGCGACTAACAACAAAGTATAAAATTTGAATTGGGGCATTGCTGCTTAGTTCTATAGTTCTTAATTAGTCGTGGTGACAAGACATCCTTTGACCGAGAGAGGGAAAAAAATGTAATATGCAGTGTGATGTATAATGTGCAAATTGTTTTCTAGTCTGACTCAGCAGTGGCTTGTCTGGTAGCCCAGGAGGTCTGCCTAGGCATGGCTTGATAAAAGTCTGTTCAGTTTAACTCCTTGTTTGCTAAATCATACCTTCTGACATAATGTACTGGGTTGTTCTGCTAAAAATTAAGTTGGATCTCCATATATCACTAGAATGGGAGTGTGATGGCTTATGTGATTAGGATGCTGGGTTCGAAGGTTAGCAAGCCTATGTTCAAGGCCCGAGTGCTGCTGAGTGGTGGAGTGAGCTCCTGTCATTCGCTCCAGCTCCTTGACAGGGACATAAAAGGAGTCCCCACAGCTGTCCCCAGGGCAGCGGTGATGTCACTGGCTTATCCTTTCAACCCAGAAGTGCCTTAAATGGTGCCTCTGATATGAACAAGATGGGGACTAGAACAGGGGTAGGTTCTGGATCCTTTTGCTGCCGGTTTGCTTAGGGTTGTGCTGTGCGCACGCGTGTGCACCCACAGCAATAAAAAATAGCTTTTGCGCATGTGCAGAAGCAAAATCCAAGATGGCGGTGCCCACGGAGACACCGACAGAACTGGCTCTGTGATGTCATCACCAAGTTACCCATCGGTTCTAAAGAACCGGTTAGAACCGATAGAAACCCACCTCTGGACTAGAATAAACTTGGAACAAGAAGAGAACAAGACTCTAAACAAAGGAACTGCAGTTATGAACCATGTTTTTATGTTTTTTCTGGACATCATTTTCCTTATCTGAAAGAGGCAGATAAACCTTCTCACAATTTTCAATAGTCCAAAAGCAAGCTGGCTTGTCTTTTAAGTAAGAAACAACACTGTCTTGTATTTAAAATTGATTTCCTTGAAAAGTGAACAATTATACTATCAATACTTCTTTTTGCTTTCTCTTTTTTTCCTCTGAGCTAAGATAAAAAGGAGCAAACATTATTGACATAATATAATTTCCTCTTCTTCTCTCTTTACTTAATGGTTTATAGCAGAAAATATGTACTAGTGGAAATGAGCCCCCAAATTATACTATTCTATGAGTCCTTTTGAACATTTTGACTTGGTTTATCAATAACCACCAGTGCAGTAGACTGCAGGATAGACAGCATGACTGCCAGATGGATCTGTAACTGGGTGACAATCTGAACACTGGGCCCTATCAAGCAAAATACAATGCAGTGGTAAGAAAAATAAGGTTTTACACTTAGGCAAGAAAAACTAAATGCACAGGTATAGAATAGGTAGTACCTGGTTCAACAGTAGTAGCTGTGGGATAGATTTAGGAGCCCTAGTGGACAATCACTTAAAAATGAGCCCAGCAGTATACTGTAGCTGTCAAAAAAGCCAATACAGTCCTAGGCTGCAATAACAGAGGAATAGCAACAAGATCACATGAAGTGTTAGTACTGCTATATACTACCATACTTGGAATACTACGTCCAGTTCTGATTATCACAATATAAAAAAGAGGCTGAGAGTGCAGAATAACAAAGATGATTAGGGGTTTGGAGGCTAAAACATATGATAAATGGTTGCAGGAATTGGATATGTCTAGGCCAGTGATGGCGAACCTTTTTTGGTTCGCGTGCCAAAAGGGGGGGAATGCGGGGGATCACATGTGTGCGTGCCCACACTCATAATTACATGCACCCTCGCACATGCACGCATGACCCCCCTGCTCCCAGCATGCAATGGCACGCCCATTTTTCGCTCTCCCCAGGCTCCAGAGCCTTTCTAGGAGCCTGAGGAGGGCGAAAACGGCCTTCCCCACCCCCTCTGGAGGCTGGAAACAGCCTGTTTCCCGACTCCCAGTGGGCCCAGAAGGCCCGAAAATCGGCCGGCTGGTGCACACATGCACGCCGGACCTGAGCTCGCGTGCCCACCGATATGGCTCCGCGTGCCACTTGTGGCACCCATGCCATAGGTTCGCCATCACGGGTCTAGGCTAAAGAAGAGAAGAATTAGAACTGAGGTGATAGCAGTCTTCCAGTATCTGAGAAGCTATCACAGAGAAAGGGGGTCAACCTATTCTCCAGAGCACATCTATACACACACACACACACACACACACACACGGTTTGTAAACACTCATTTAAATTTTCTCATTCTGTACAGTTACTACATACTACTTTTTCATCAAACTCTGGTGATATCAGGAATGTTTGCAATGAATGTAAAAAGAGAGCCAGTTTGGTTTAGTGCAGTGTTTCCCAACCTTGGCAACTTGAAGATATCTGGACTTCAGCTCCCAGAATTCCCCAGCCAGCATTCGCTGGCTGGGATATTCTGGGAGTTGAAGTCCAGATATCTTCAAGTTGCCAAGGTTGGGAAACACTGGTTTAGTGTAAGGCACCAGGCTAGAAACTGGGAGATCGTGAGTTGTAGTCCCACCTTAACCATGAAAGCAGGTGATCTTGAGCCAATCACTCTCTCTCAACCAATTCACCTCACAGGATTGTTTTTGTAAGAAAAATAGGAGGAAGGTGTGCTGGGTATGTTCCCTGCCTTGAATTATTTGTAAAAAATAGTAGAGGTAGAATGAATTATTTGTAAAAAATAGTAGAGGTAGAATACAAATAAATAAAGCAAGAAGTGGCTTCAATTTCATGGTTGTCGTCATCCTCTTGAATTTTTTTAACCTCTCTCCCTCTGTGGATACCCTGGTTGGCATTCCAATTTCAAAAACTACTGTGTCTGAGACTTCTGAAAATGGTAATCCCTGTAAATCCTTTGTGTATTTTAATACTTTAGAAGCGGAATCTTATCTTTCTATGAATATCCACTGTTTTACTCTCCAATGCGTATCATGAAAATGTGATCCTTTTTAATAATTGCTAGTAATTTTTCAGGTTATACTTATTTGAAAAAGAATTGGACTGAGATATTAATACCTCACGTATCCAGGTTTTCCAAGATACTCCCACACTGAATATAGAAATGAGTATATATATATATAGGATGCTCAAAGATTACCCCCCCCCTTTTATAGCTAGGGTTATTATTTCACTGATCTTGAGGGAGGAAAAAGGGATAATTCAGCCATTTTTAAAATTTACTGAGTGGAGCTGCACATAGTCTCTAAATTCTAGGTTTCAAATATTTAAATTGCCTAAATAAAAAAAACATGTCACAAATCTAACATAATACTGCCTCCTTTTTTTCTTATAAAATATTTGTCTATCATCCAATACAGCTCCATCTACAGTCTTAGTTCTGAAAGAAATGAATGAAAATGTTAAATGAAGATCCTATTTCCCATAGCCTGGTATAGACCTGTTTCTTTAATAGTGTAATTGTGGGCTTCCTGGCACTTCTGTGTTTCTTGTAAAATGGAGAAACGTATGCTAACATACAGTTTTGGCCATTCGCCTGGGCAATATTAAATTTATATGAATAATTTGAAAGCTGATCCAATGTAATTCTCATAACAAAATAAATGTGGGCTTAGATTTCTTATCACCAATATTTGCGAAGTAATTAACAAATCATTACATAGATTGCTTCAGGCAAGCTATTCTATGCAAGCCTTCTATGCCTCTCCAATTACTGGTGCCTCGTGGAACATATATAATGAAATTCAAAACTCATAATGGAAAATAGGAGGATCCATACAGGAAAGTTTCTCTATTTTTGCTGAAACAAAATCTCATTTGTGTAAATAATTTTTAAAAAGGAAATCACTTCTCTTATGTTTTGACACTGCACTCTAGACATCCATAAAAACTGTGGCAAGAATAGTTGGTAAGTGTGCTATACTATATGGAATTAATATTTTCTTGAGGAAATTAAATTATCAGCATGAAGACCAGCTAGAATAAAATCTCTATGGATGAGTCACAAATCTTATTAACAAAATGAATTTTCCAGCACTGATACAATACCTCCTGGTTTAACTATTTGTTAATTAAGGTTTTCCATGTGTTTGCTCATTTCCTTGGCATGTTTCCTTGGACAATTTGATTATTAACAAACAATCTTCAATTCCTTAGCCAATAAAAATTTGCAGAATCATACCATGCCTAAATCAAAATTCTGTTTTATTGAAACCAAAGCAGTTTCCAAGACATTATTTCAGAGGTGGGTTCCTGCCAGAGCTGCCCAGTGCGCAGCTCCGGTAGGGAGCGGCCGATTGCGCAATTTGCGCATGACCGCTCCGGAGCCCTCTCTGCCAGTCCACCATTTTTTCCCGTTAATTTTTGGCCGATTTTTCTTCTGCACATGCGCGGAAGCAAAATCGCACGAAGGGGCGTGCGCGCGTAGCGAGCATGCGCGCGCCCAAAGCATGGAGATGTGTGCGCAGCGCACCAGCACCGGTAAGGGTGCAACCCGCCGCTGCATTGTTTCTATTCTATCAAATCAGTTATTATGAAATGTCTTCATTTCCCCATTTCCTTTCTGAGAGATGGTAGTAAGCAGAAGCTGATTGCATATTCCACTTCAATCTTATGTAATCAAAAAGGAATCATTAAAGGCAGAGAATATTTGTAGCTCAGGGTTAAAATGTGGAGTTCTTAGTACTTTTTGAGTTTGGTTGTTTTCTTGTAGCCACTTCATTAACAAGTGCTCTGATGATGTTACCTGGTTTGATAATGAATCAGCTGGAAGAAAACTTAACTGAGCACCAAGGACCCCTTATTTATTTTCTGTTTTATAAGAAGCAAGGAATAATTAGGTTAACATGGTTTCTGTGTTTAGAGAGACACTTCAAGCTATGGAGACACATTATCTTTTAACTATCTAGAACAGGGGTAGGCAAAGTTGGCTCTTCTATGACTCGTGGACTTCAACTCCCAGACTTTCTGAGCCAATCATGCTAGCTCAGGAATTCTGTGAGTTGAAGTCCACGAGTCATAGAAAAGCCAACTTTGTCTACCCCTGATCTAGAACAAACACTGAAGAAACAAACTTAACATCCTGACCTTTTTTGATATGTGTTCATGGAATATTATAATAGTATTATAATAATAATATTGTATGTATACTGAGAACTTATGCACCGGAGATAAATTCCTTGTATGTTCAATCATACTTGGTCAATAAAAAACTCTTCTCTTCTCTTCTCTCCTCTTCTCTCCTCCCCTCCTCTCTTCTTCTCTTCTCTTCTCTCTTCCATTCCATTCCATTTTTCTATTCCCTTCCCTTCTAATATATGGGGCAAATTCACTTACTAATGCACAATACATGGAGGATTATAAATATGAGTTTAAGTTTTTCCAAGTGGAATAAGAAGAGCATTATAATAGAAATGGCTAATCTCTGTCTCTTGGATCATGGCACAATGAAGAGGTCATATTTAAAAAAAAAGTCCCTTGCACAGATCCACACACAAATGTTTTTTTACATTGCAAGGGAATGATCTTTACAGCCCTCAACTTTTGTATGAGTCAGATAGACTGAAGCGATAAGAGGAAGGCTACTTGGAAAATACACAGTTTTGCTACAACAGAGTTACCGCATGGAACTGCAAGGCATGCATATTGTTTTTCTGAAATAATCTGATATTCATCCATGTAATCATCCTCCCAAATCAAACACGTCCCCTGATTTTTAGTCTGGGAAGGAGTATCTTCAGGGAGGAAAGAAAACATTTTATTTATGCTCTTAGGAAAAGTAAGTCCTCCCCCACTGATTTTTAAATGGACTTTAAATATTGGATTTTGAGCCCATCTCAGATATCACAAGTGTCATCACCAGAACAGCAGACTACTTATTGTGCAGCAGTTTTGTCTTTAAAACTTATTTGTTCCAGATCTTACAATTCTGAGCTTCAGTTCTGTTCTTACAGTCCAAGGGAGCATCTGGAATATTCCAGTAAGATAACTCAATTATTTCTTTTGTGCTTCATAATGTTTTCATTTTTTAAATAAAAAAATCCCCTTGATCTTTTTGTATGTACATTAGTACCAGATAGCTTTCAGCAACAACTATTATTCATGTTTCTTCTTCGGTGCTGAGGTAAAAAGAAGACAGCAATGAATTTATCCTCATTTATTTCTGTGATATAAATACTTGAAACGGTTTCAATTTTGTCCTGTCAGAACACAAAATTTCCAGCCAGATTTTTTTGGCAAGAACTTAAGAGCAAAAATGTTTCTACTGGTAGCTGAAAAATTGCTATCCATGGTCCTGAAATTCTTGATCCTACTTGTTCTACAGATATAGGAGAGAGGGAATGCCCAGAAGTCTTGAAATTTCTTAAACAAGCTACTAGTCAAAAAGAAGCCACCATTTAGCTCTCCATCATTAGCCATTCAGTCATGTCTGATCCTCGGTCATTCTATGGATCAGTACCTTTCAGCCAATTAATATTACCTGATGTTTTTATTTGCAGGACTGCCTCATTAACTGGCCAATTTTGTGATTCTTACCTGGATACATGTAAAATGAATGCTTCTGCTTTTTCAATGGCAGGACTATATGGAACAAACTGAAACTGGAGTTGAGGCTGCTTTCTTTTTAAAAATTTAGGAAGGGTTTTAAAATATACCTTTTACTTAGGTGCTTTAATATTTTACTATTTTTTCCAAATTTTTACAAGTAGTCAAGTGGGTATTGGTCAGATTATTGATATTATTTACATTAACTTGTTAGATTCATGACCCTGCCTTAGCCTGAATGTGTTGGATTTGCAAATCTCAGAATTCCAAAGTAGTTTAGTTAGAAATTCAGCAACCTGCAGCCCCAATTCTCTGCAACCTGGGATTCTTTATAGGTTGGAAAATATATACGTAACTCTCATTATATCTATGGAATCTTATTAAAAAAACAGCCTAGTTTATACTACAATGCCTACAAATTCAGGGGGAGAAATTTCCTGACAGAAAAATTAATCAGTGGAACAATTTGCCTCCAGAAGTTGTGGGTGTTCCAACACTGGAGGTTTTTAAGAAGAGACTGGACAATCTTTTTTGTGAAATTGTATAGGGTCTCCTGCTTGAGCAGGGGGTTGGACTAGAAGACCTCCAAGGTCCCTTTCAACTCAGTTATTCTGTTATTTTGTTATTCTGAGATATTGCTTTCCTTTGATTCTGGAAGACTCAGATAAAAAGGGGGAAGGACTTTTGCAAGTTCTTCCGGTAAGTACTGTAGTTTAATTTTTAAGATTGTTTGTACTTTCTACTTCAGTATTTAAATTAACAAATAACAATAAAGTTTCCAAAAGCAGTTTTTCTCTAGGGGGACAATTCAACAGTTCAATATCCTTTTTTAAAGCAGGCACTTTTAAATAAATATGCATGTATACTTGTTATAAAAACCTGCTACTTATCTATCTGGAACATTGTTAAAAACAAAGACATTCTATGCCATATGCAGTTAAACTAATGAGGAAAATACCAGTGGTTTCTCCTACTGAAGGAAGGTAAAAATAAGTCTCTTTTTCTTGAAGTAAGAAATGTAAAATGCCAATTGCTCTAGGACAAAATTTCTTACAATATTTATTTTTATGGGCTACTAAATAAATGTTTGATAATATGGAGGCCATCCAATTACAAATACTTTAGCTCCATGTTTAGTGTTTAGTTTAGTATTTAGTCTGTTTTTTAACAAGATAATGATTATGTCATTTATGTATACCTTCCCCAGATTTTGAAAGGCTTTTTGAAATAATAATTAATATAAAAATTAATCCTTATTGTCTGAGTTACTTCATGCATTCCACACCAAAATAAAAAAATTCTCTTTGCATAAACCTGGTCAAAAATATTTCTTAGTAGAAATCTGCTTCTAACAGGCTGGGTATGAATAGATCTCCAGGTTGATTGATTGATTATTATTAATTCTATATCCTGTTCATCCATTTTCTTTGATGATACTTACACAAGATCACAATTCTACTCAGATAAAATATGTGGACTCACATTTTGTAATAGCACTTCAGACTTGTTCCCTAGTGTCAGTTTTCTAGATTTTAATAGGCTCTTTGCAACATGTTTTATCACTAGCATACTTCAATAAACAAAGATTCAGCCATGATTCATTTTCATGAACAGTAATGACAACTCCCAGCTTTGCTCTCAGCTGAACATCAGAAAACATGGGAAGGCAGGGACTGATATGATAATCAGCTCAGGCTAGTAAACACAGGGAAATTGAACAGAAGAATTATTACTCTAGAACCGTGATGGCGAACCTATGGCACGTGTGCCCAAAGTGGCACGCAAAGCCATGTCGCCTGGCACACGCGGCCTTGCCTGTTTGTCTTCTGGGTTTCTGACAAGCATGCGCATGTGACAATCAGCTGTCCTTCATGTGTGCAGGAGTGCTGAAACCCGGTGTGCACATGCGTGCCGGCCAGCTGATTGTCTGGTGCGCATGTGCACCAGAACCTGGAAGTTCAGCTTTTCTGGAGCGTGATCCCTTCATGCGCATGGCAGTGCCGAAAACCAGCCTGCGCATGCATGCCAGCCAGCTGATCATCAGAACCCAGAAGTTTGGCTTTTCCGGAGCACGGCCCAGACGAGCGTGCGTGCGTGCAACGTTTCTGCGCAACCTTTTCGGCACTCGGTGCCGAAAAGGTTCACCATCACTGCTCTAGAATGTCACACATAGCATTATGACCATAACCATTCTCTATATCTCTAAAGACAAAAACAATTCTAAAATAAATTAGTTTTAATTCTCAAGCACAAGTCTTCTACATTTTATTACTCAAATTAAGTAAAGTTATGAAGCATTTATGGTTTGAAGGAAAAGACACTTTAGAGCAGTGGTTCTCAACCTTCCTAATGCCGCGACCCTTTAATACAGTTCCTCATGTTGTTGTGACCCCCAACCATAAAATAATAAAATTATTAGGAAACTCAGGGGTGGATTCTAACCTACCTAGCTGCCGGTTTGCTTCCTCCTGTGCTGCGTGGGTGCGCCTCGTGGGTGCGCGTGCGCTTTGCACACACACACATGTGCAGTGCTGAAAAATGTTTTTTAAAAATGGCAAAAAAACAACAACCCCAAAACAAGATGGCGAAGCATGCTGGAAATTCAGCTTCTGCACATGCTCAGAACTTCCCATGTGATGGGATTGGCGTGATGATGTCATCATGCCGGGTACTCATATGTGGGTGTATCTGCATGTGGATGGACCTGCCTGGAGATGGATAGAGGAGCGGTATCTCGGTTCCTAAGACCATCGGAAATATGTGTTTTCCGATGGTCTTAGGTGACCCCTGTGAAAGGGTCGTTCGACCCCCAATGGGGTCGCGACCCACAGGTTGAGAACCGTTGCTTTAGAGTGTTCCTGAAACCAAAGGCAACTTTCCCAAGAGATTCCAGGAAAATATACACTTATTTAATAAGTTGTCATCAGGTGCTATGTTGGCTCATTCTATCCGAACCCTTGCATGAATTATAATTAATCATAATTAATTAATTATAATAATTAGCCAAACAACATAGTTGACAATAGGATTAATAGGCAGAGTTGTGTTTAAGTTCAAGTCCATAGTGGTCATGAAACTTAGTTTAATGAATGTCACCTGGAGTTGTTGGATATTCTGTACCTCTATAGATATCTAACAAATAAATATGAAATGTAAATGTATCTGTGAAAATATACTGCCACTCAGTTAAGAAACTTGGAATTTGATCCTGGCTATTGATTCAAACCTCAAGTCATCAATATTTGATATCTTCTGGTCTAAGTTAGCATCTTATATGTTGTTTTAACTTTTGATTGGGAACCACCCAGACCTGTTAGAAGATGAGGGGCTATATAAATGTTTTAAATAAAAAAAATCTCTTTCTTACACATAAATCTGTGGATGATTGCATAAAATTAGCATAAAAGTTTCCTCTAAACCTAGGAACACATACAATGGCAATTATGAAACAGGTTCATTATATAAATGTTGTAGTCAAATTAGGATTTCTAACCTACATTTAAAAGAACTATTTTTAATGTATACATTTTTTAAATATTTGCCTTAATTGCAAAATTATTCAATTCCAGAAATAAATAATACTTGATGTAAGACTGCCAGATTGTACCAGATTGTCATTTGTAAGGTCATTGTATCTTATGTTAATAAATATGAAAAGGTTACCATTGTTTTATTTTACAGATTTCCTACTGCCCTAAAACTTAAAAAGCCCAAAAGATTACTAAGCAATCTTTCGTAGCTTAGAATTTTATAATCTAGCAATAAATTAAATAAAAGAATAGGTTGGCAGTATATGTATTCTACATACAGAAAATAACTTTGCAAATGCTGGTTGTTATGTTAAAATATTCCCAAAAGAAAAAGCTCAGTCCTATCACTAAATATTGTATAGTTTTACAATGTTTAAGATTCTTAAATAACACACCATGGGTTTATTTAAAAGCCACCAGGCTAATTCTGTGTGTCATTGGTAAGTTGTGTAATATATCATTGTTTTTAACTTAAAGTTTTTAGAACATTATTTAAAATGGTTGAAAGTTACTGTGGGAAATCTTCATTTTAGAGGCTTGCATGCCAACTTAAAAACAAAAAACAAAAATCAAAACATTTAAGAACAAAACCAGGAGAGCTATTTTATTTCCAGTTTGCTTGGATTCAATCCTAAAGCAACCAAAATGTAAGACAATATTTAGATGTTTTAAAAAAAAACAAATAAAAACAAATAATAAATATGCAGTTTGTAACACTGGAAACCAGAACATCTCTGCTTTTCATAAGAAGTTAAATGTCACAATGAGGAGCTGAGCCAGAGGTGGGTTCCTGCCAGTATGCTCTTACCTGTTGGTCGCCGCAGAGCCGAAGAAGCCGGTGGTGTTCGCGGCACGGGGCTTCCCCCGCCCGCTTTCTCCCGCCTGCCTGGATGCCGTCATTTGTGTTCTTTTGCCCTCTGCGCAAGCAGAACGCTTTGCGCATGCGCAGAGGGCAAAAGAATGCAAATGGCGGCATCTAGGCGGGTGAGGAAAAGCGGGTGGGGGAAGCCCCGTGCCGCGAACGCCACCGGCTTCTTCGGTTCTGTGGCGACCAACAGGTAAGAGTGTACCGGCAGGAACGCTGACCCAAAAGAGCTGCTTCATGCTGAAGTTTTAAATGGTAAGTTAGCCAAACATGACCACAAAAGGACCAAGTAATACACCACTTAGTCAATCAGATAGAGTCAGAAAAGGACTGAGAAACATAACAAGTAATGCAAAAATGCTTGCTTACTTAGTAAGGAACCAGCATGACTTATTCGCCTCACTTCATGATCTTCCCACTTGAAATTCTTTAGTGAGAAGTTTTCAGATATGATTGAATTCTAAGACACTTCAATGTAAAAATTAAACATGATAAATCGTAAGTATTTATGTTCATAAACTTAGAGAAGAGCAAACCCTATTATGTCTTTAAGAAGTATTCTAGGAAATGATATTTTTCCTTCAAAGGCTATCACACTACAGAACCTACTGAGATCTGCAAACCCTATTTAAGGAATTGGAGCTTAACACACTAGCAGAGCAGAAGAAAGAGTCATACTGTTATCTAGATGTACAATATAAAGAGCATTCAAGCAATCTGACTTCACACAACACTATAGCATTTGTTTATTGTTATGTTTATAATCGTAGTATTCTCAGATGTTGCAAGTTAGGAGTTGTGGCTTAAACAATAAACCAGGGAGACCAAGCTAAATTCCTACTGGACTAAGAAGTTCATTGGGTGAAATCTTCCTCCCTCACTCCTCCCCTTGTTCTCCTCTACCCTTCCTCCTCATCCACCACCTCCTCCTTTCCTCAATCTATCTCACAAGTTGATTATTGTGGAGGTGAAAGGAGCTCTATATACAGATCATATACCTTGAACAAAGAACAAAACAAACCTGAAAAAATAATAATGAGAAGAATGCTTATCTTAGGTCTCTGTCTAATCAAGAACCATTTGATATTTTATAAACCTTTCACCTCCAGGGTTTCCTGCACCCACAACACACTATTTTGATTAGAAAGATAAGAAAAAAGTCAACTTTAAAGGACAGACAAATCACACAATTAAGCAAGCAAAGCGCCTATTACTGTCCATCTGATCTTTACACACAGAAGCTGTGATATCTGGGCCCTATGAGAAATATACTATGCAGCAAGAAATAACTTTTTAAAAATATATATTAAAAAGATGTTGTTCATCTACAATAGCAGCATTTAGAAGTAAATAATCACTTACTTGCTACCCCTGATCACAATAGTGCCATAATATAATCCAGATGAGTTAGTATTTGAACATCATTAGAAATGAGTATCAATACACATACACACTATCATCAGATTAGCAACCAGACTGGTAACTATGACAACAAGGGGTCAAGAAAACTGGCCAGCATTCAACATTATTATTTTTTAATCCCCACATCTCCTTGTAGTGAAACACCAGTGCTTGCAACTCTCTGATCTACCCTTGTCTTTGAATGTCCATCTAGCACAGAGTAGAACTAAGCCAATTAACTTTTACAGAGTTGGAAGAATTGCAAAGAACCTGTCAAGGCTGTTTTTTTATCGATTACCCTTCACCTCATTTTCTTTCAATCAAAAACTTCCACCTCATGCAACAAAATAAAATAGGAATGCTAATCACAAATCTACTAATTGCATTTTCAAAGACCCACAGCTAAGAGATGAAATAGATTGAGCAGGAGAACTAAATTTTTCCACTCACCATGCCTCTGTAAAGTAGTTCAATAATCTATATTAAAATAGATACAGAATCTTAAAATCTCCCCTTCGTTCTTCTCTGAATTTAGACTCCTTTTTTTTACATTTCAGAATGTTGAGAAAAATTCCCGTTTCTAAAAATTGAATTCCAAACAAATTACATTAGTAATTTGAGCAGCCAAGATGATGTCTATATGGCCATATTGTGATTCACTTTAAAAATGGTTTATATATATTTATAAGCATATTAATGAAATTGCTTAGAAAATCCAAAATGATACATGCTATTTTTCTTGTTTAATTTTAGATACCTTGATATAAATATTACATGCTACCTGGAAGGTGCAAGGAAGATTGAAGTGCCTCATAAGCAATCACTTGTTCCATAAGTCAACTGATTTTTCGAACACATTCATAAGTAAAATTCACATTTAAGAGCCTTTGTTGCTTTCTGTAAATAACATTAATTGTAGCTTTCAGATTCTTCCTCAGAATCAAAGATTGTCTCATTTCAATATCTGATATGCATAAGATCCAATATTCAAGTCAGAGAAACTTGATAAAGTGGAAGACAGAATATATTATTGCAGAACATATTATTCCATTCTATTAACATGTTTTATTATATATGACTAGCAAAAATTGGCATTCGTTTTAAAACTCACACTTTTTCCTTCCTATTCCATAACCAAGTGGTCCAGTGTATGCAATCAGTGGTTACAGGGAAAAAAAAGTTGGTTCCTGGCAAACTGAAAATGGAGATTTTGACAAATATTATAAATTGTGTGACATGATATTGTGCAGGTAGTCACCACTTAACAATGATAATTGGCATTGGAAACTCCATCACTAAGCAACACAATCATAAAGCACAATGTCAAGTGACCATGCTGACTTACTAAGGCAATTGTGGCAGTTCCAGTTGTGACCATTAGGTAAATCCTACACAGTTGTAGCATCTTACAGTCACATGATTACAGATTACAGATTACAGATTATTAGAGTTGGAAGGGACCTTGTAGGTCAACTAGTCCAACCCCCTGCTAAAGCAGGAGTCCCTACACCATTTCGGACAAATCTCCCTTTGAAAGTCTCAAGTGTTGGAGCTCTCACAACCTCCGCAGGCAAGCTGTTCCATCGCTCTCACCATCAGAAAGTTTCTCCTTATTTCCAGGTTGAATCTCTCCTTGATCAGCTTCCATCCATTATTCCTTGTCTAGCCTTCTGGTGCCATAGAGAACAGCCTGACCCCCCTCCTCTCTGTGGCAGCCCCTCAAGTATTGGAACACTCCTATTATGTCACCCCTGGTCCTTCTCTTCGCTAGACTGGCCATGCCCAGTTCCTGCAACCGCTCTTTGTATGTTTTAGTTTCCAGTCCCCTAATCATCCTTGTTGCTCTCCTCTGCACTTTCTCTAGAGTTTTTTGTAGTGTGGAACTGGATGCAGTACTCTAGGTGTGGTCTAACTAAGGCTTTATAGAGTGGCATTAGTACCTCCCTAGTCCTAGATTGTATCCCTCTATTAATGCAATTTAGGATTGCATTGGCTTTTTTGGCTGCCGCTGCACATTGCTGCAGCGGCACATGATTGTCACTTGTGACCTCCTGCTGATTCCCCCATTCACTGAAGCTGGCAGTAAAGGCTGCAAATGGCAATTGCCTATCTTGCAGGATGCTGCATCTGTCACAACTGTGATCCAATTGCCAAGCATCCAAATCATGATCACATGACTGTGTAACACTGTAATGGCTGCAACTATGAGAAATGATTGTAAGTTCACTTGTTCGACAGTCCCACTGAAACTCTGAGTGGTTTCTGAATGAGTGATTGCTGAATAAGAACTTCCTGTAAATTTCAAATTTAAAGAAACAATTTCTTATATTTCTGAACTGAATTGGACTCTGAGTGCCAATACCACAAAGAGCTCGTTAACAAGATATGAAATATATAAATAAAACATAACATTTTACATCTGTTCAGCAAGCCAGCAAAGGAGGACACTGATGCTGGATGCATCATAAGTGAAAATGGAGAACTTCTCTGATTCCACAGCAGAATTTGTATCAAAACATCACACGTGACTTTGATGGAATTACACTTTACTGCCCCAACCTTTTAGACCTCAGGGACCACTAAATTCATAATTTTAAATCCCACAGACCACTAATATGATCTGCCTAATGACTGGCTTGGTGGGTGTGGCTTGGTGGTCATGTGACTGTGTGGATGTGACAAATTTGATGTCACTGACGTCGAGGGGCACCTTGCCGGCCTCTACTTGCCCCTCCCCTCCCAGCCACTCCTCACCTGCCCGCCCGGGCTCCTTAGGGCCCCAATAGGAAGCAGTTGTTAGAGCTAAGCAGCCACCACAAGTGTTGGCAAAATGGGTGGCTCAGTTCAAATTGGATCTGACCGAGAAGGAGGCTCAGCAGAAGCACCTCACTGAGGACTATGAGCATAGGCTTTCCAAGCAGAGGTAAGACCTGCAGGAATGCAAGGCCAGGTACCGGTGCCTGGAGGTTCAGCAGGCTGAGATGGTCAGCCAGTTCCAGATCATGATCCAGTCCCACTGGAACATGGCCCTCTGGCTCTGTGCCACCAGCGGCACTTCCCTCCAGCCTTCGTCCAAAGGCCCATACCAGGAGGCTGAAGCAGACCCCAAGTCGGAATTTCTGTCCCCTTCCAACCCACACAAAAAGACCCCGAAGGGGGAGACTCTCTGCAGCAACACAAACGTATTGTGTTTGTGCACATATCCGCCCCAGGGCCTGTAGTCTGAGTTTATATTGCACTGAATCAGGGGTTTCCATTCTCTGATACAGTGCAATATAAAAATGCAAATAATTTTTCTGCGGATCACCAAAAATTTCTCATGGACCACCAGTGGTCCACAGACCACCAGTTGGTGACCGCTGTTCTAGAAGACAACTAGACGTATTCTGCCTGAGGACATAGATGTTTCTATCTTTCTTGCCATGAGTTTTCTCCATTGAGGGTTTCACAGTGCCTGGAAAAGTTTTCACCAAGAATAAGATTCACTCTTGCATCTTGGTAAAAAGAAGAGATTCTTTGAAGTATGAAAGTGACCTCTCTAAAGTGCCTTACTGTATGCCTGTAACATTCCATATTTCCTAACAATTTGTTTGCTGCATTCAATGATATTTTTTGTATTGGTCTCTCACTGTGAAATGTAGAATGAAATGTTTTATCATTAGAATGTGTTTTATTGACAGTAGCTATTTTCAACTGCTCTGTGGATTCTTTTGAACTTAAAATTTGGTAAATGAACTGTATCAATTTATATTGTAACCTAATTACGCCAGCCCTATTTGGCTGGTGTAGGAAGAGCCCATGAAAATAAACTCAGTATTGTACAAAACAAGAGACAAGCAAGTATTTCAGAGTCCAAATACCAGCTGCATGTGCTGAGCCTGAATAGTTTTGCACATGGCTGAGATGATATCATAATCTGAAGAGTAGACACTTAAGTGCCAACAAACTGTTTGCCTGGAGAAGATGCTGTATGGTTAAAAAAAATCAGGTACTAAGTGGTAGCACAGATTTCCATCTCATTGTCAGTTAAGACAATAAGGGACAACAAGGACAAAGAGTCACACCTATATATACCATATTCTCCCATTTTACTCTACAACCCCCTCCCCCATGCTATGATTAATATATGATCTTGTTCCATGTCCGGCTGAAAATGATTGCCTTTTCCTGTAATTTATTTCCCTAATTTCTCATTTATATCAAATGCAACAATTAGCACTACGAGGGTCAGGGAATAAATGTGAAGGGTTAATAAGAACCAATCCTGGATTCAAATAATAATTACATAATGAGGTCTTTCACAGTGGTGAAATGCAACTGTAGATTAAATTGCTCCCCTTCCCCACCCCATTTTTGAATCTGCCAAACAGACTATATCATTCCATTGTCTGTGTTACAAAGAAGGAGTGATCATCACTGACCTTTTCTATGGCAGTAATATAAATATATATTTGATATATATGAGGAAAAGTTTCTTTTTTAAAAAAGAAGCCTGTGCTACTATAAAGCAAGTTTAACTGCTTCAGTATGCCAAATGCATATCATGCTGTGAACCATCACAGCAGTACATAGTATTGATTTAGAAAGAGACCAGAGGATTGGCAAAGTAGATAGGGCATAGTGTGCTCTCTAGGGCTTATGCATTATTTAGCCTTCACAGTTTCATCAGAAGTTGGTGCCTACATGGATTTTTTAAAATGACAGGATTTCTCTTCTGCAGGCAAAGCAGCCATCATAGATGAGAGAACAGTAGCATGGAACATACCAGAAATTATACATCGGGATGTTTTTCTTGGCAGAAGTAAGCAGAAAAGAGTAAAATAGAAGAAGGGTGCCTGCTTGCATGGACTGGGGAAAAAAATGAAGCTCATAAATGAAAAATAAAAGAATGTGACAAAATGAAAGTGAATACATGAAGGGAGGGGAGCATATTTCAGCCTTCTGCAGCCATTACTAATATACCCTTAGGGGTATATTGAGGTAGTATGTGCTAATTCATTCACTGTTACTGCTTCTGTTTATGACATGTAAAATATACAGAAGAAGAAACAACAACTGTTTTCTTCTTTGATGGGTTTGCTACTCTGTTTCCCACAAATAATAATAATAAGCCTACTATGGTGGAGAGTCCAAACTGGCCTACAAGAAAGACCAAATTAAGAACAGAAAAGAGGCATGTGGGAGGCAAAGCATTATATGGCAGTACATTAAAATATAGCAGAAAAACAGATAATAAGACGAATGGCTAAGAGCAGGAAAGTTGAAGAAAGATGGCCTAACCCAGCCTTAAGCCAGCAGCACGATGGATGCCCCCTTAGCACTCTGCTCTCCTGAGCAGGGGTCACAGGCTTTTCAATTCTGGCTTTGTATGTGCCTGGCAGAGGAGTCTCCTACAGCTGTGCCTGGCAGAGGAGTCTCCTACTCTGGTAAATTCCTTCTCCAAAACTTTTTGTCTCTGCTGGTCTGCCTTTTCCTCCTTCCTTGATGAGGGCCGGTGCGTTGAAGATTTGGCCCTGATTTTGGCAGCAGCGGCTAACCCAGCCATCCTGGGCCTGGCTGAGGCTCTGCTAGAACCTTCAGATGCAGGGGGGGTCCATGAACCCCTTTGAGACCTTCCAGGGCCAGATCTGTCCTGCTCCATTGAGAAGGAGCCAGGAAGCACAGATGATAAAGGAACAAGCCAGGTGGAAAGGCTGGCAGGCCTAGGCTCTAATAATAAAAACCTTGCTAGCAATCTACTCAACCAGGTGTGAAGCTGGATTGAGGACACTCTCTGACCACACTGCAAAGAGAGGCATACTGATGCGGCTTGCAATTGCCACAGCGACTGGAGAAATGAGAGTGGTGAAAAGCAACCAGAACTCTCTCTCTGACTAGGCCTGTTCAGGAGCTGCAGTAGACCTCACTCATGCCCTCATCACCTCACGGCTTGATCATTGCAACGCGCTCTACATGGGGCTACCCTTGAAAAGTGTTCGGAGACTACAACTGGTCCAGAATGCAGCTGCACATGCTGTTGTGGGCACCCCTAGGTATACCCACACGACTCCCATCTTACGCGAGCTGCACTGGTTACCGATCGGTCTCCGGGTGCAATTCAAGGTGTTGGTCATCACCTTTAAAGCCCTACATGGCTCAGGACCAGTTTATCTATGTGACCGCCTTCTACAGCATTCCTCCCAATGACCAGTGTGATCGCACAGGGAGGGCCTTCTCCGGGTCCCATCAGCCAGACAATGTCAGCTGGCGGGTACGAGGGCGAGGTCCTTCTCTGTTGCGGCTCCGCCCCTATGGAACGAACTACCTATCGAGATCTGTAATACCCCTACCTTGCTGGTCTTCCGGAAGGTCCTTAAGACCTGGCTTTTTCAGCAGGTCTGGGGCTAATTGAGATCACCCCATGTATGTATGTGTTGCAATGTACCATTTTTGAAAGGTATGCTTGAATTGTTGTGCTAATTGTCTTTTTAACTTGTTATTGTATTTTTATAGTTGTAAGCCGCCCAGAGTCCCTTTGGGAGTTGGGCGGCATATAAATTTTATTTTTTAAAAAATCTGTCCAGATAGCTAGGAAACCTCCCTAACTTCCCTAACCACATTTGAGACACGTGGAAGAAGGAAGAAATAAGATAAAGTGAAGTCTCACATCACAAAAAGCACCAAAAATTATCATACAAAGTTTGCTGCAGCTTTGTATCTAGCAATATTATTATGAGGGAATGAAGCTAAAGTTGCTGTCTGCATCTGGGAAAAGCAGGTTTAGCCGGGCAGAAATATTTCCCACTCATTCACACTGAGCTACACCTCCTTTCCTGTTTAATAGTATCTTTCCACCAATGAACTGGCATCCACAAAATAAATCGTTTAACTTTTTTTTTTGCAAGGTATCAAACTTTTTAAAGGGGCTGTAGATGAAAGGAAAGGCTATTTTACAAGAACATATGACGTTCTAAGGCAAAGAAAATTACTTTGCACAAAAAGTTCTATTATGTAATTATATTTGTGCAATGATAGATTTAACCATAACAATGGGTAATTTGTTTATGCCAAAATTTCAGAAAAGTCTAAATGCCACTAGAACAATGACATTATTATATAAAGTAAAAGTAGTACCACAGAACTTGCATTTTGCCAATTATCAATACTGCATAATGAGAACCAATTCCATCTAGTGATGAAGGCATCAGGATAGATATCAGGAGTCTGTGAATTGTAGTCCCATCTTGGACACAAAGCCAACTGCGTAACCTTGGGTCAGTCACTTCATCTCAGCCCTAAGAAGGGGGCAATGTCAAATCACTTCTGAAAAACTTTTCCAAGAAAACTATGAGGATTTGTCTAAGCAGTCTCCAAAAATCGGACATGGCTGAATGGAAGGGGGGGAGGAAACTACTATATAATACAAATGACAAATATATTTCTTGCGTTAAAGAGTAGGAAAAGATTATCTGCTGGAAGGGCATGGATAAAATGATCACTGGCTACAATCTGTTTTAGGCTTTACTGACTTTATAAAAATTATTAATTTATAAAAATGTAACATATTTAACAGACTAACAGAGTTGGAAAGTACCTTGCAGGTCATCTAGTCCAACCCCCTGCCCAAGTAGGAGACCCTACATCTACCTCTACCTAGGATTGAACTCACAACCTCCTGATTGTGAGGCAAGAGCTCCACCTCTGGGCCATAGCAGCTGGGTAGTGTATTTTATTAATCCCCCCCCCTCTAGTTTCCATCCCTATTCTAACTTTGATGATGCCACTACTATATTTAAACATATTCCCTTTCTAAACATCATCTCTTGTCCGTTTAAAAGCTTTAATTGTTCGTTTCTTAGCTTGCCTCCCATATTCCTCTCTTGGATCCTTATTTCTGTCTGCTTCCACATCTTGGCTATTCATTTTAAACATTTCTCCCTTCTCTGCCCTTCTCCATTGTCTAGTTTCCAAAGTATCAACTCTTACCCCATCTCTCTCCCATAAGAATCTTCCTGGTTCTCTGGTTCCTTTTTAAATTCCCTTAGAATACTCTCCCCTTGGCTTATGTTGTTAATCATTATTTTTGTTATTATCTCCTCCTTATCATCTTGTTTCATTTGTTTTGTCTGTTCCATTTTTTCATCTACTCTTTTAGTTAGTTTCTCCTCTTCCTGGTGTCTTGATCACTCATTGTCCTTTGTGTTATATTTCCCAGGATTCCATCCATGCTCTCTATTTGATTCATTATTTCCTTAAAATGCCTTGTCAGCGTCTCCCTTGTACTTTGAATTACCGACACCATCTCTTCCCAAGTTCCACTCCTTTCTCCTTGATGAAGCATTTCGTTAAATTTTATTGTCTCCCTCTTCTGTCCAATAATCCAAAGACCATATATTCAAACCTATAGTCACTTCTTGAATTCAATATTCTTAGCTCTTTGTATCCCAAAATTAATCCTCTGGATAGTCCCATAAGTTTTCCAGAACCTCCTTAGGTCCCTCTATAAATTCAGTCTTGAATTGTAATCTTCAGGGGTCATTTTAATGATAATGTCTTCCATATTATCACATTTAATCCCAAACAATCAAATAGTTCTAAGATTTTGGGAGTATATTGTTCTTCCTTTCATCAGCAGGTGGCAGTCTTAGATTGGGTTTCAATATTAACCAGTTTTTTTATTTTCCCACAATATAAAAATAAAATTTTAAGTAGAATTTGATTCTACTTAAAATTGATTTTTAAGTAGATAATTCTAGCATTTCAAAATGCCTATCCAAAACGGTGCCTATCCAGTTTAAAAGTCCAATTTTCTGTATTTTAGCGATTTTTCTGCCTTTTTCCCTTTAATTCTTTCCTTCAATTTTAAAGTTTTTTCAGAGTGCTATATCACTGCTACTTTAAAAATAATTGTGAACATTTCTTTTCCTGGATATTCTTTTGGGGTTTCAATTTGAATAAAAAAAATTCTTCTCACCCAGTTCACACACTGTTCACCAAAGTCCACACCTGTACTATGCTTAGATGGTCATCTGCTTCCCCAGCTTCTTGGCAGCCATCTTAGACTGCCTCTTCTCCACATTGTGGCATAGAGGGGGGGAGCCCTGGGGTTCGGCAGGAGAGTTGCAATCTCTCCTGCGACCTCACAGGGCACCCCTCCTTAGCTTCGCCACCCCTACAAGGTAGCTTTGGCTCCTTTTGGAGCCCACAAACAGGGAGAAGCCAGCACAGGAACTGAGAGCTCCATTCTCTGCGACTGGTAATGCTGCAAAGCTCCACCCCTCTCCTAAAATTATTAATTTAGAAGCCTGATTCAGGTATATGATAATAACTACTAAGTCATCATGTGCATTATTGTTGTAGCTGGTACAACAAATCCAACCATTATATTAGATAAGGCTTGCATTTTTTGTTCATTTTTCTCCCATCTTGCCTCAATATCTTGAGTAATTGTGCATCTCTATGTCTAGAGTCACAGAGGCAGACATAATTTTCTTTGACTATAGCTAGTCCTTGACATGAGAACATTTGCTTAACAATGGCTTGAATTAATTAATTAATTAATAATAGCTCAATTACAACCCAAATTCAAACTTATAACCATTGCCCTGACCCCACATGTGATCACAATTCAGGCACTTAGAAACTCACCTGCATTTAGAACTCACTCATATTTATGAATGGTTGCTGTGTCTCATGGTAATGGGATCATAATTAGCAATAGCAATAGCACTTAGACTTATATACTGCTTTACAGTGCTTTACAGCCCTCTCTAAGCGGTTTAGAGTTAGCATATTGCCCCTAACAATTTGGGTCCTCATTTTATCCACCTCAGAAGGATGGAAGGCTGAGTCAACCTTGAGCCTTGCGAGATTTGAACTGCCAAATTGCAGTCAGCAGAAGTAGCCTGCAGTATTGCACTCTAACCACTGTGCCACGGCGGCTCCCTGCATTTTGCCAGTTTCTGCAAAATTTCTACTGTGTAATAGAAATTCAGCTAGTACAATTTATTTACTAAAACAGCACTGGGACAATAAAATCAAACTAGTTTGGAGAAGTGTGTGTGGTTTAAGTTCCTGCCCCTTTCCTCTTATCTGACATATAAATCATTGAATATAAAGCATTCCAGCTGGGAAGTCTTCATTTTCTAATTTTTTCCCATTCCAAATTCACACACACATATAAACGCACACGCAAACACTCATACAAAAACATGTTTGATTAAGTTTGGCTCTTGCACATTTATACATAAAAACACATAAGGTACTATAAACAAACAAACTGCTGGCACATCTTCAGGAGCCAGATTTTCATGCATAAGCTAATTCAGAAGCATAAAAGCTTGGATTTAAATTCTTCTCAATGACTACCTGAACAAAGACGGAAGAGAGGCAGGAAAGGTAATATTACTCATGCATGAAGTGAGAGAATGAATATAGACATTTGCCTCTCTTTGTCTCTGAAGGCAATCTATTGACAAGAGATGCTCTCATCTGCATATGCAGCTGTCACGTCAGATTAGCTCATCAGGTAATGGAAATCTGGCCTCTGATCCAGCAAGACTCCCTTTGCACAGAAGAACTGGGACTGTTTCAAAGCGATTGTATTATCTTAGGCAGCAGCATTAAATTAATATGCGTATGGTTGCTACTGGACAAACTTTTTTTGTTAAATGTGTCTTAGTGATTCTTATGCATATACCCTTTTCCTCAGAAGTGATTTTACATGAATTTTTGCTTACTGCTTTTATATCTTCAGAAACTATGAAGAAGAAGAAAAAACCCCTTGGCATGAAACAAAATCTATTGGATGGGTGGAGAAAAAAAATATAGACAGCAAAATATATTACTAAAGCATATACTTTACACAGCTTCAGTTTTTAATCTCAATTATATCAGAAAGCCACAAGTTGCCCAGGGTTACTTAAATGGTTATTTAAAAGGCTGAACAATGAAACAAAGTAATTTAGTGTCCATCAAATTTATTGCAATATTTTACAACTGGGGAAGATATAAATATTATTTTCAACACAAAATGTATAAATTAATTCATAGAATTGCCTTCTTTCAATATCACAGGTAGACTCTAGTTTAGGACAGCACTTGCTGTTTTCATTTTCAAATAAATCAATGTGTGAACTTGAATTACGAGGGAGGGAGGGAGAATAAAAAAATAAAAAGAATGGAAGCCAAGCAAATAGCATTTTGTAAATTATAAAGATAAAGAGATATAGAATTTACATTATAAAATCAGCAGCATTATTATTCAAGTATATTAACAAGATAGATAGATAGATAGATAGATAGATAGATAGATAGATAGATAGATAGATAGATAGATAGATAGATAGATAGATAGATAGATAGATAGATAGATAGATAGACGATAGACAGTCAGTCAGTCAGTCAGTCAGTCAGTCAGACAGACAGACAGACAGACAGACAGACTTAGTGATAGCAATAGAGATAGAGATATAATTAAAATATATACATGTAAAGTGTTCCACTTAATAAATATATTCAGTGGTGGGATTCAATTTTTTTTTACTACCGGTGCTGTGGGCATGGCTTGATGGGTATGGCATGAGAAGGATACTGTAAAATTGACAGAGTGAGAATAAATCTCACAGAGGTGAAATAGATCATTCTCCCGGAATTCAGACATTAGAAATAAAGCCGGAGTTTAAAAGTCTAATTAAAATATTTATTTCGGTACAAAAACAATAAAATCTCATTTGTTTACATCTCTGCTATAAAACGCGACTTCCTCAGTCGGAAGCCAGAAGAAGAAGGATAGAATGGAGTTTCAGGAATGCACACATGCGTACATATCAATCACGTGCTCAGGAATGAACCATTATATTAGTTAGGGATGCAGCTCCCTGCATATACATACAACAGACAATAAATCACACCGTGACAAAAATCTCCATTCCCTCCCCACTCCAGGGGAAGGTTACTGCATAATCCCCATTTCCTCCCAATCAGCTGGGACTCAGGAGGCAGAGAATAGATGGGGGCGGGGCCAGTCAGAGGTGATATTTACCGCTTCTCCGAACTACTCAAAATTTCCACTACTAGTTCTCCAGAACTGATCAGAACCTGCTGAATCCCACCTATGGATATATTTGAAAATGACAACTTTTGCATTATCTAGGATCAGCAATTTAGAATAACCTTTTATCAGATTTCCTATTAAAAACCTGAATTTGTTTTGATTGAATTCCCCTCAAAATGAAACAAATATTGCCATATAAAAACTTTGATTGGATACCTTCCTTCTGCAATCAATGGAAAGTAACTAAAAATAATAACAACAACCAGGGAAGCTCATGGTTGTTTACTACAATACTGACTTTTAATTGTAACTGCAGCCTGGTTTATGATAACAATGAGGAAGGTCTTTTCTGTTGAAGGCAGCCAAATAGTATTAATTGCCATCAAACATTACCCCAGCCCCTTCAATTCCTTTGAAATATCACAATATTTGTCAATTGCAGAGTATTACCTAAGGACCAGGTAAAACATAATTCATATTTACACATTGCACTTTAGGAAAAGGTGATAGCCACAGCAATGATCCTTGAAAGCTGAGTTTTCCAAAGAAACTGAATCCTCTGTGGATTTTTTTTCAGTAGAAAAGGGAAAAACATCATTCTGAGCACATTCATTAAATGTGTTACAAACATAGGTGTTTGTGGGGAAGAAGGATGTAAATAAGGTCAAGATGGCAGCCACAACTGTGGATCCAAGTTGCCACATGTGTTTTTCCCCTACCCCTGCAGCTATCCTTGATTACAACATTGTGTTAGCTACAGTGTCAAATTTTTGCCATAGTGAAATTTAATATGAAAGTTCTCTTTCAAAATCATTTGTTGCTTGTTGTAGTTGTCTCACCACAATCCAAATTCATTGTTGGTTGATAGATAGCAAGGAGTTAAGATATTTTGACTCTTCTGGACTTTTGCCTCTATGGCTGTCTTATCATTGGGGGGGAAAAAGAAAGAGATTCTTCACTATCTGATCCCAACCAATAAAGAGTTCTCAAATATATGTCATGAATTCACTGATCACATACCTGATCATAGTTAACGGCATTATATCTTCATGAAGATAAATGGAGGCCATGCAGTTTCCTTATTCTTGTGAGATGAAGTCAATGTGTGTCCAAGGAAAAAGACGACATTTCCTATTGCACCATGTTAATAGGTGCTTTGTCTACTGAGGTAATACAGCACTTCTAATTTCAACACTTCCAATTTTAATCTGAGTGCATGGTGCTTCAAAAATTACCTATATTCTAAAATAATGTACTCATTAAAGGTGCATTTATATATGCATTCCTATCTTGTTCCAAGGTGTATTTTCTCCTTTCCAATGAGACTCAAGGCTATGCATGATGGTCTGACTAATTAGAAGCTCAAGGCTAACTGCTGATTTCATAGGGTTCCAGAGAAAATGCTGATGGGCAGCAGATGAAGGGGTCTGACAAATGATACCATAATGTTCACTCCTGGATTTTTCACACTTCAGTTTCACTTCCATCTCTCTTTCTTTTCCCCACTCAAGAGTTTGTGTCCTTTATCTGGACTCAGGATAAGCATCTGACTTTTCATGAATCCTTCAGATACTAACATCTCATTGTTCTTTGTCACATCAATCCCATAATCTTCCTAGGATAGGGGTCGGCAACCTTAAACACTCAAAGAGCACAAAGGTCCTAACTGGAAGCCCCCCATTCAATTCTGGAGCCGACCGGAAGTCTGGTTCCCCCACCATAGAGTCTCCTCCTAGTGTAGCATCATTTCCCCTCTACCTCTCCTAACAAAAAGCCCTATCAATGGTGGAGCCGATCAGCAACAGGGAGCCACAGCAGAGGGATGAAAGAGCCACATGCGGCTCCAGAGCCGCGGGTTGCTGACCCCTGTCCTAGGAGGACCTGCTCAGAACTGACAGGACCTCAGAAAAGGAAGAGAAATAAAAATTTGAACTATATAAATTTTAATGCTTTAAGCTTTCAACAGATGTTTTCTATTTAAAGCACTTTCTTAAAAAAAACACCACAAAATATATCAGAATATATGGTGAATTAACCAGAGAATAATCACATTTTTCATGAATAAATTTGGCAATAAATTTACAATCCCACCTTAAGCCACCTTTTCAGGAGGAAGAAAATGACAAACTAATTGACTGCCTTTGGAGGAAAGAGTTGTCATTTCTCAAGCTCTGTTCCATTTTAATTTTTTTTAGGTCATGATTTCTCATGTTTTTAACAGAAGCCAGTTTTCCTTTTTTATCTGTAATTAAATCCACAAGTTGTTATTCTCTGAAGGTCTTTGCAAATTGTGACTTGATGTTGTAGAGAAAGAGTGGCTTTAAAAGGTTGCCAATATCAGTTTAGTTTAAAAATCTCATTTATTATTCATTAATTTGCCTTTGAGTTTAGAATAACTATATTTAAATATAGAACATTTTGGCACACGCCTGATACCCAAGCTATATTCCTTTATACAGCAGGATGAACAAGTCAATTTTTCAACTGAACATTTTACTGAGTTTAACTTAAAGGGATGTTCAAGGCAATAATACCAATTTTTCTGCTGACTCAGCATGGCAAATTTCTGGCAATTTAATGTGTTTTTTTTTAAATTAAAAAAAATCAAAATATATACTGATGGGTAATTCAGAGATAAATCTCTATTTGGCTGAATAAGTGCACATAGGAAATGCCTAACATGAAGTGTTTTCTTTGCAGGAAACACTGCAAAGAAAAAGTAATGTTTGCTGTGATATCTGCCTGTCTGATAATATTTCTGTGAAAAGGACAAGTCAACACATGCACAGCTAAGGTATGGGGGGTGTGTGTGTCAAAAAACAGAATATGGTACCTTAGCCATAACTGTGCAACTGAAATCCCACTCCTTTTGATTCATGGACTAATGGAAAGAACAAAATTAGTATAGACAATTTTCTCACTTTAAGAAAATGGTATTAGGATAAGGTGACCAGACGTCCCGCTTTTGGCGGGACAGTCCCACTTTTTAATAATTTGTCCCACGTCCCGCGGCGTTTCAAAAAAGTCCTGCTTTTTAAATTTGAATTTGCCCTGCACACCCCTCTGCCTCCTGCCTCGCCTGTCTCCTCCTGCCAGGCGAGGAGGGAGGGCAGTGAGAGGGGCAGCGGCGGTCTTGCCTGTTCGTCGCCACAGAGCCGAAGAAGCTGGTGGCGTTCGCGGCGCGGGGCTTTCCCCGGCCACTGGGACGCCGCCATTTGCATTCTTTTGCCCTCTGAGCAAGCAGAACACTTTGAGCATGCACAGAGGGCAAAAGAACGCAAATGGCGGTGTCCCGGCAGCCAGGGAAAGTGGGCGGGGGAAGCCCCGCGCCGCGAACGCCACCAGCTTCTTCGGCTCTGCGCCGATGAACAGGCAAGACCGCACTGGTAGGAACCCACCCCTTGCTGTGATGAAGGGGGGTGTTTGGGGGGGTGCACAAAGCTGCAGGATAAGAGAGGCGGACCCCTCCCATCTTGCTCCCCTAGAAACCCCCCCGTCAATGGTGTCCCACTTTACAAATCTTAAAATCTGGTCACATTATATTAGGACCAAGTCACAATTGATGGCTGATCAACAAACTAAGAAGGATCAAAGCAAGTTACTTCTGGATGGTTGAGAATCAGGAAACCCCAAGGCCATAGCTGGACTGGGAAGTTAAAAAAACATATCAGAAAATGGCAATGGCATGCTACTTCCTTATTGTTGTCTAGCAAACTAGACACAGACGCAAGGGAGCATTGATTTCTACTTAATAAGAACAAAGAATTATATCTAAAAGATGATGCTGGAGATGAAGTAATCAAATGAATCAATAGTCTTGATTTATAGAAGCAATCGGTTAAAATATACTTGAAGAGTTACTTCAGGATTTGGGATTTCTCCACCCATCCTTATTTAATATGCCATCGATTACAAAGGAGAGAAAAAAATAACAGGAATAACATCATTGATGTACAATGCAGGGAGAGAAAAGAGCAGAATCAATTCAATGTTCTGTCAGCAATCTTCTCAGGATTTTTCAACAACTTCAGCACCAACCACCCTTTGCCCTAATGAAAATTGGGAGCCTCACTTATAATCAAAAGCTGTCAATATGAATTTGCTTTATCCTGTGGCAAATTCATGTTATGTACAAAATAAGATGTTTACTAGCAAAAAGGCTGCCATGTGCCTTTCCTAATGTTTCCCAAAGAAGCTTTAGTTTCAAAACCCAAATATTCCAGTTTTTGCCATATTCCAAGACCAGCATGGATCACTATCATTCCTACCATTGCCAACACCTTTTACTTATAACATATTTTAAGCAGTAGCCACCACACATATTGTTCAAAATTTTCCACTTTCCTTAATTCTCATTCTCTCCAGAAAATTAATTATTTGGGAAAATTGAGTTATATTTTATGCCAGCTTCACCTTTTTATAGTTTACAATGGTAATGAGGCAGGTGTTACAAGTATGCAAACTTATTTAAATTTAAAAGAAATAATGGCACAAACTGCTTTTAATGAATGCTAAAGTGTCGTCACACAGGACTCCTTCTATTGATCTAACTATGACATGAGAAAAGAAGCATGCATACTAATAACACCAACATTACAATCTTCACAAACCCTAAAGCAGATTTAGTTGTTTATTTCACACAGAGAGAGTCACGCACAGAGAGAGAATGAGTGCTGATTTGGCTGCAGCAAAATACCTTAAAATTCATAGTATTAAAAATTTAAAAATACTTTAAGTAAAAAACAAATATCAGCGCTCGGTAGAGAAATATTCTTTTTGTCATCTTGGTCTGTCCTTCACTTAGCATGCTAAAAACCTAGAATGGTTATTGTAAAACAGATTATCCCCCTTTCATCAGAAATTTTCTGGACAACTAATAAATTCAGTTAACACCAAGAAAAGCTCCATTATGGAAAATATCTAGTGAGATTTTGTTCCTTATAAAAATATGAGGCATAAAAAAAAAATCATTTGCAAACTTTTTCAACAAAATTCCACTTCAATTTGATATGCCACCAGTGGATAAGCTCAGAAGCTGCTGTGGTTTTCAAATACGGTATCTGCTCCACCTCAGTACTTTGGTTCAAAGGGATACTTTGACATCGAAACAGCTTGCCACTCTTGTGATGATATGTACAGTCCTGGGTAAAAGAATGATGCAAATTCCATATGTGCCTCTCTACCTATCATAGACTTTGAAGCCATACATTTAAAAACAAGTACCATCTGTAGCTGTTAATGGAAGAATATCCATGGACACTCAAGTTACAGGCCTTGATCAGATTCAAAAAAAGAGATTGTAAGAAAGTCGTCTATATATGGCAGACAAATAAATTTGTGTTATCTTTTCTCTTGAAGGTAGTGAATGAAGTATAAAAATAAAAAACTGACAATTAAGCCAACAAAATATAAGTTGGTAGCAGGGTATTGGACTAGAAGACCTCCAAGGTCTCTTCCAACTCTTCTATTCTGTATTCTGTACTTAAACTTCATTTATACACAGGGTTTTTTATGGTTTTCTATATAAATGTTTTCTATGTACTGTTCAAAATATAAATTATATGTAGCTTACAAAAAAAAACAACCCAAAAAAACTCAGAATAAGGACCAAACATATTATTTATCAGTAATCCACTAATTATAGAATGTGCAACTAATATCCTTCTCTATCATATATCCAAATATCCAAAACAGCCACATACAGTAATTCAGTGCAACAATATCCCTATTTGTGACACAATTTTTGTGAATGCAAGTAATGAAAACTTTACTACCTGAGTCTTCTTCAGCTGAGCAGATTAGCGTAAATCTTATATGTTTATATGTTGACAGTTATGACCTTCTCTCTAGCAAACACTAGTCAAAAATTAATTACTTAGATGTTGGAAAGGAGTAATGGGTGAGCTTTTGCCTATTTTACCTTTAAGTGATCTAAAACAAGGAGAAAGCTTTGGCAAGAGTTACACTCCGTTGGTTGGATCTAGTATACAAAACTGTTTGTCAATCTGTTACAGCATTTAAACCTCATAACTCCATGATCTCTTGCCAATCAAATCCATCCTTATTAAAGAAGATTTATAAGACTGGCTAGATGAGTATTCCATTTCTATGACTGCTGTCATCACATATTTCTAATATTGAATTACAAAAGAAAACAAGCTTCGAGCAATGTATGCAATTACGGTATACCATACACTGTTGTATCTTACTAACGACAAACCAAGAATGTTTATTTTGCAGATTTCCCTGCTTGTTCAGTTTCATGAAAAGCCACTTGTTAATGCATTAACTTCAGTTTGGCTGACAATATGAAGTTATTTTTATAAGAATGAGGTGGACACATTAGTTTTCAGAACAGCAGGTCCTTTTTGCTGTGTTTTGTGGCTATGTGAGCTTAGCATTCTGGTACTTCTGTTTGAAAAGAGACACTGATACTTCTTTTTTCAGAAGTATCGTTTCAAAAACTGCATGCTTTCAGCTGTTGTAACTATAGTGATTTTATACTGAACAGCCGTAAGTTGATATATGAATGACCTTGATTTATCCAGAATAATAGAATTAAAGAGACTTTGGAGCTCTCCTAGTCCACCCTCTGCCCAAGCAAGAGACCCTATATATCAGGGCTGTCAAACTTGCGTCATCACAGCATTGTCATGTGACGTATTAGGACCTTTTTCCCCTTTGCTAAACCGGGTGTGAGCATGTGCACGATGCGGGCCACGAGTTTGACAGCCCTGCTATATATCATACCAGACAAATGGCTGTCCAATCTCTTCTTTAAAACCTTTGTGATAGAACACCCACAACTTCTGAAGGCAAGCCGTTCCATTACTTGATCTCACTGTCAGGAAATTTATCTTTAGGTGTAGATTGGTAAGTTTCCATCCGTTGCCTCTTGTGCTGCCTTCAGGTGCTTTGGAGAATAGGTTCACTCACCCCTTTTTTGTGGGAACCCCTCAGATATTGGAACATTGTTATCATGTCGCCTCTAGTCCTTCTCTTCATTAGATTAGACATACCCAGTTCCCACAGCCATTCTTCATAAGTTTCAGCCTCCAGGCCTCTAATCACCTTTGTTGCTCTTCTCTGCACTCTTTCTAGGGTCTCAACATCTTTTCTGTATTGTGGCAACTGCATTAATGGCTTCCTGCTATGCTATATATTACCATGAATAAATATATTGAACCCTTCCAAAGTGACCATAATCTCTTTGGGACAGTGTATTAATTCATATCTGAAAGAACTTGTCCAGAATTATTTATAGTACGTGGGATGCACATTACACAACTAGTGACTGTAAAAACATACATAGAAATGCAGAATGGTAAATTCATAATGAAGTATATAGGAAGAGAACAAAAAAATGTTCTAAATGGCTTACATGTACCCATATTCTTGACAGTGCTAACCCAAACTCAAATATTGGCACTATTTTCAAGAATAGCTTCTAGGCACCATGTTCAGTCGTATTATTTTAGTAAGAATTGGGGTACCCCAATCCTCACTTGGTTTCATCCCTCTTAGGCCAACTGTTTTAGTAACAGCTTGCCTACAGTATGTCCTTTAACTAATGATAGTGAAGCTAACCAAGGGAAATGTTACTGTGGTGCCACTTATGTAATGAGGCCAAAGTAAACACCATCAAATAAAGAATTAGCAGATGTTGTCTATGCATGCTTTAAACTGATTTTCAATCATTTAAAGTTTTACAGTACATTTATTTCCATCCTATTTCTTGAAAGATGTGTACTATCAGGTAAACATCCACATACCTAGCAAATATAAAAGCTGCAATATGACTATGTATAAAACAAAGTAAAATAAAATCTGCTGAATTTTATTCTTCCAATGTTCATGCATTTAACTAGTTATAGTTTTTTAAAAAGTTAACATTGGAATTCAATCAATTTGAAAATAGATCTCAACTTTAGCCAATTTATTTTTTTAAAGTATTTTAAAAATAAAGATGTGATTATATGCAGAGTTGTTCAAAAACAAGTTTTTGGTTGTACAAATATTATTATTTTTTCCTTAGGATTATCACTGGCAACATAGCCAATAATTCTCACTGAATATGATAATTCATAAATGTACAAATATCTGGAAAACGTTACATTCAGACTTTGCATGCTTCCAAAATTAACTAGGAACCATAGTGGCACAGTGGTTAGAATGCAGTACTGCAGGCTAAAGCACTGCTCACTCCAGGAGTTCAATTCTGATTGTCTCAAGATTGACTCAGCCTTCCATTCTTCCAATGTCGGTAAAATGAGGATGCAGATTGTTGAAGGCAATTTGCTGACTCTGTAAACAGTTCAAAGAATGCTATAAAGCACTGTGGAGCAGTATAAAAGTCTAAATGCTATTGCTATTCAGAATGCTGTCAGACTTTGTACAAGCAAGGAATCATACTGGTATGCATTGAAACATTGTCCTGGTGAACCTAAAAAACAAACATTACTGCTTTAAGAAAATCAATTCATTAATGTTCATATGATTCTTAAAGCAGCAACACTTTTTTCAGTTGCAAGAGGAGCTGGAAAAATGGTGGACTGCTGTGATTAACTAACATGAAAAGAGAAAATGGGCGTTGGTCCTACCTGATATGCCCTTTCTCTGAGTAGCTCTGGGAGAGTCCAAGAATGGGTTAACTCTGTTCCGTGCAGAGACCGAGCTGTCAACTTTGTGGCCACGCCCCCGTCATCCCCTCTTTGGCCCAGTTTCGGCGAGGACGTAGCTGTGAATCAAATCTCAACAATGTTAAGTGAGAGCCCCTGGACTTCAGAACAAGTGGTCGCCAGGGCTGGTTTGGACTCTCCCGGAGCTACTCAGAGAAAGGGCGTATCAGGTAGGACCAACGTCCCTTCTCCTGAGAGCTCCTGGGAGAGTCCAAGAATGGGATTTACCAAAGCCAGCTGATCTAAGGGTGGGTTGCCACTTGGTCAGAAGTCCTCACATCTGCATGCACTTTTTGCAGGACCCTCCAACCGAAGGATGCTTCCGTCGAAGCAAACACGTCCAAATTGTAATGATGAATAAAGGGCGAGGGCGAAGCCCATGTCACCGCCCTGCAAATGTCCTCATTGGACGCTTGCATCACCCACGCCGCAGTTGTAGCTGCACTTCGTTAGAACGGGCAGTCACCCCTCTGGGACTGGCAAGGCCTGTACTTCACAGTGCACCAATTGCGACCATACTTGGAGAAGGAGGTTCTACTCACAGTCACTCATGCCCTTGTCACCTCTCGATTGGACTACTGTAATGCGCTCTACATGGGGCTACCCTTGAAGAATATCCAGAGACTTCAACTGGTGCAAAGTGCAGCTGCGCATGCTGTGGTGGGTGTCTCAAGATACACCCACGTAACACCCATACTCCGCCAGCTGCACTGGTTGCCCATTGGTCTCTGGGTGCAATTCAAGGTGTTGATTATCATCTTTAAAGCCCTACATGGCTTAGGTCCAGATTACCTCTGGGACCGCATCCATCTCATACTTCCCTTCGACCTTCGAGGGGTTGGGGAATAGAGTGCCATGCCAATGGGGCCACTCCCCTGTATTCTGAGGGCCCTGTTGGAAACCGATGGAATGCTCAGAGGCAAGAGCTGTAGGGGCATGGGACTGCTGCAAGCCTGCAGCAATGCACTGTGAAATAGCCTGAGCTATCAATGATTTTATATCTGCAAGCAATTCAGATGTTAAATTCTTTCCTTGGCGCAAACCAGCTGCAGTAGGTGTGAAGGTAGCTTGAGGAGCAGACCTTCTGACACTGGAGCCTTGCTGCCCCTGCATTGTTGCCAGGCAGAAAAGGGGATTTACTTCAGTTTCATTGCAGTCTTGGGGAGATATGTGGAAAGATTGCTCACTTGCTCCCTCTGGTGACCAGTCCTATTGTACTACAGCCTCTGAAAAGGGCGGGAACTTGTAGCCTCTGAAAGAGGAAAAGCCATTTGCTGTTCTGACAGTTCCTCTCAGCTCTGAGAAATTGTTTCTCTAAGGCATTTTGTCTTCTGTTGGCATCCTTATCAGAAGCTTTGGAGTGTTTCTTGATAGTGGGAGCCTTAGAGTTAGATTTTGCCTTCCTGCAAACAGAAGCTTCCACTGAAGATTGAGATCTCTCAGTAATCTGAGCCTTAGCAGCTCTGTCTGCCATTTTGTTTGATAGTGAAGCAAGCCTGGAAAGGCTGCTCCTGCCTGCCTGTTATACGGGTGTGCCTAACCAAGGCTAGGCAGGGACTCCAAGCCTTGCTAGGCTAGCAGGGGCTTGAGGTTGCTGCATTTGGCAGGGAAATTACTGCCGCACTAAATGCGCCTCAACAACAGGTATGCCTAGCCGAAACTAGGCAGGGACTCCGTGCCTCTCCTGAGGCTGTCCTATAATGGGTGTGCCTAGCCGAGACTAGGCAGGAACTCCGTTTTTTCCCAGGGCTGGTGGAATAAACCGCTGGAGGTGATGGCGGCTGAACTGGAGGACCGGAAATCAGTGCACATGCCGAAGCACACTCAGGCAGCAATCACGGTGGCTTTATTTATTTATTTATTTATTTATTTATTTATTTATTTATTTATTTATTTATTTATTTATTTATTTATTTATTTATTTATTTATTTATTTATTATTTATTTATTTATTTATTTATTTATTATTTATTTATTTATTTATTTATTTATTTCGGTTTTCTTATATGCCGCCCAACTCCCAAGGGACTCAGTGCGGCGTACAACAGAGAGAAGAAACAAGAATCACCAATAATAAACGTTACATTAAAAACAAATATAAAAATTAAAAATTCATATAAAAAAAAACCTTTGGTGTAATCAGCCACAGCTGCCTTAGTCACTTACGATCGCCATCTTAGTCACTTAGTCACTTACGATCGCCATCTTCTCCAATGATCGAAAGGCGATCCGATGATCTCGCCGGGCCAATGGAGCATGCGGAGCCACGTTGCGGCAATCTCGAGCTGCCGAATGCTCGGAGACAGGCTGGCAGCTCAATCAGGCAATGGAGTGCGCGGTGGAGAGCCGCGGCTCCTTCAACAATCTCACAAATGACTTCAAAGGCAAGAAAACTGCTCGTGAGAGTCCAAGAATTTCAGTTGACATGTCTCTTCAGGGCTGAGACCGAGCCGAAACTGGGCCAGAGAGGGGACGACGAGGGCGTGGCCACAAAGTTGACAGCTCAATCTCTGCATGGAACAGACAGTCTTGGACTCTCCCAGGAGCTCTCAAGAGAATATGAGTATGTTAGGAAATTAATAATTGAATATAAGCTGTACTGATCTGGACCAGATAAAATCCATTCCTAATCTGAATTCATCACTGTTATATTACCAATAATTTACTCAATAATTAAGCTTTAAAAAGCTATATTATATTGAAATGGACACTTAGAAATTATTTTTAACTGTTTAAATTGGTTTTAATGGTAGAATTATTGATTATTTAGTTTTTGTTTTAATTGTGTGAGCCTCCCAAAATCACATGAAATGAGACAGACAGCTACATTACATAAATAAATAAATTTGCATTACAGTAGACAAAGATGCTGTGATAAAGTTAAAACACAGCATTTAATACATTGGGAGGCCTTATATAATTAACATTTCAATTCAGGATGATAAAAACTACAGAAAATGTAAGTAAAACATAAGATTATATATTTTTTTGTAATTGTCTTCATGTATTGCCATTTTCATTATTAACTACAGCTGTTTTAATAAGCTTATTGTTTCCTTCAAAACATCGTCTTTGGAAGAAGATGTACCCCGAGGTGATATGTGTTTCAATTTAATATAATTTGTAGATAGTTAGGTAATTTAAGGATAAGATTCCCAAATGTAACTGCTATATGCAAGCAATTATGTAAATTATAATTACACATATAATATATCTACAAGATCTGTAAGACTGTCCCACAGAGAGAAAATTTGTCTTATTGACAGTAGTTACCTACATTTAGGTTAGCTGAAAGAGGAACCAAAGAAAATATGTGACACAACCTTTATATGAATGCATATTGTTGTTTTACGTTAAGTACAACAGTGCTTCAAATATTGTTGGTAATCGATTTCTAGAAGAGACAGGAAAACTTGAGAATATTTCCAAGATCTTGGAACTAGACTACAAGGGTCTTTGTCAAGCCAGAAAATATTTTTGTCCATAAGACAAGTGGTCAATATAGTATTAGTAAGTTCAATTCCACATATAATTTCTAATTACAACAATGAATTTGGAGCCAGAGAATACCTAGAAAATATAGATTTAGGGTTTAGTGTATTTTTCTCTTATTATCATTTTCCATTTTAATGGCAAATTTTGCACATGTCATAACATAAACAATTTCCATATTTATAGAATTTAGACATTTCTTATGTTGGCAAGATTAAAAAAAAATATTAGCTTTTCCTCTATCAGTGCTATTGCTAATCCAGTCCATAGAAAAGTGATAATTATTATACATTTACAAAAATGGCCTTGGTGGATCTCTTAAATTATCAGAATTTATTATACATGGCTATCTACCGTATGTGCCGGCGTATAAGACGACTTTTTACCCCTTGAAAATCTTCTCAAAAGTCGGGGGTTGTCTTATACGCCGGGTACTGAAAATTCCGAGCCGGGGGGAGCTGAAAAACGGCCGTGGCCACATCCCCGCCGTTCTCCAGCCAAGCGGTGGGTGGGTTGCTCCCCTCCCCTCCCCTTGGAGGAAGAAGGAGCCTCTGTCACTGTCTCTCGCGGGGCTGCAGCCACCCGACTGAGTCCCCGACCGCGGCGCTGGCAGGGTTAAAGTGCATGGGAGGGAAGGAGAGCGCGCGCTACCGCCGCCGCTGCTGCTTTCGCTGCTCCGATATTTCTTCGGTGGGCGCGCGCGGGAGGAACCGCTGAGCAGAGGCACCCGGCGAGCGGGGTGAGAGGTACGGGGATGCCAGAAGTGGTGGCATCGGGGCAGGTTCCTGCCCGCGTCTCCCGCCCGCCTCTTGCCTTAAGCTGCCGGGTGCCTCTGCTCAGCGGTTCCTCCCGCGCGCGCCCACCGAAGAAATATCGGAGCAGCGAAAGCAGCAGCGGCAGCGGTAGCGCGCGCTCTCCTTCCCTCCCATGCACTTTAACTCTGCCAGCGCCACGGTCGGGGACTCAGTCGGGTAGCTGGAGCCCCGCGAGAGACAGTGACAGAGGCTCCTTCTTCCTCCGAGGGGAGGGGAGGGGAGCAACCCACCCACCTACCTCGCTTGGTGCGGTTCCCCGCACTTGGCGTCCTGGAAGAGAAAGAAAGAAGGAAGGAAAGAAAGAAAGAGAGAGAGAGAGAGAGAGAGAGAGAAAGAAAGAAGAAAGAAAGAAAGAAAGAAAGAAAGAAAGAAAGAAAGAAAGAAAGAAAGAAAGAAAGAAAGAAAGAAAGAAAGAAAGAAAGAAAGAAAGAAAGAAAGAAAGAAAAAGAAAGAAAGAAAGAATCATTACCAATGCTATGATGGAAACCACCAACTCAAAGACAAATATCACTTTGGAGCAAGGAAGCTGCTACAGCAGCAACAAATTAAACAGCACAAACACAGGGATTCTCTCAATATCCCATTGTCCCTATTGGACAATATTGGAGGGTTGCCAGAAAGTTTCTTCATTTGTTCTACAGAGAGCAAAGTAGTTTTCACAGTACAAGGCATATGTTGCCTAATTGTCTATCACAAAGCTTGCAATTGTGAAGAAATTAAAAAATCCAAGGTAGAAGAAAAGGGTTCCTGTTATTGGTTCTTTGTCATAAAATGCATAGAAAAGGCATCAGATGGATTCTTACTTGTAGGAAAGTATGCAATAAAGTGTGAAAAGGAAGGAAGGAAGGAAGGAAGGAAGGAAGGAAGGAAGGAAGGAAGGAAGGAAGGAAGGAAGGAGAAGAAAGAAAGAAGAAAAAGAAAGAAAGACAGAAAGAAAGAAAGAAAGAAAGAAAGAAAGAAAGAAAGAAAGAAAGAAAGAAAGAAAGAAAGAAAGAAAGAAAGAAAGAAAGAAAGATGGTAGGAAGGAAGGAAGACAGACAGACAGACAGACAGACAGACAGACAGACAGACAGAAAGAAAGAAAGAAAGAAAGAAAGAAAGAAAGAAAGAAAGATGTTAGGAAGGAAGAAAGACAGAAAGAAAAAGAAAGATAGTAGGAAGGGTAGTCTTATACGGCGAGTATATCCCAAACTCTATATTTGAACTGGAAAAGTTGGGGGTCGTCTTATACGCCCAGTCGTCTTATACGCCGGAACATACGGTATTAGCAATCAAGTACAATATGAAAATTTACTAGATTATTTGCTTGCAGTGTTTTCAATATCAAACACTCTTTTCTTAAGCAAGAAGCCTAACCATGAACCTTGCTGTCCATTGTTCATTTTTCAATTGCTTTTCAGGAGATTTGCACAAATTTTACATGCTAACCTAGGAATATCTACACAGTATGGTCAAAATAGTCAACAGAGTCAGTATGATATAGTGGTGAAGAGGCTGACATAAAAACTAGGAGACTAAGTTCTAGTCCCACCTTGGGCATGAAAGCCAGCTTGGTGATTGGCTTTCGACTACTCACTCTCTGTATGTCAAACGCTTTGTCACGTAGTGAATATTGTCAGTTGTATGTCTATGCAGAGTGATGCACCCCTATTTAATATTATGGTACATTCCAATATAAGCAGAACACGTGATATGATGTTCTTTGTGCATGTGTGCATTCCTAAACCACCATTATCTCCTTCTGACTTAGCTCTTGACCTGAACGGTTGTGTTTTCTTAGCAAAGATGTAACTGTTCAGGATTTATTGTTTTTGTACTGAAATAAATATTTTCTATTAGACATTTAATCTCGGTTTTATTTCTAACAGTCTGAATTCCAAGTAAAGATCCAATACCCTTTTTATGGGAAAAACGGGAGGCAGGAGTATTAGATATGTTTGCCATCTTGAGTTGACATATAAATATAAACAAATAGATAAAAATAATCTAAAATAGTAAAAATAATGATCATGGCTATAGCAGTACAACTGAATTTCCACATTTTTCATGTGATAGACATAAATAGATTCTTGATTAGTTGTAGATACTAATAGGAGCCGAGGTGGCGCAGTGGTTAAAATGCAGCACTGCAGTCCAGCAGTTCAGCAGTTCAAATCTCACCGGCTCAAGGTTGACTCAGCCTTCCATCCTTCCGAGGTGGGTAAAATGAGGACCCAGATTGTTGGGGGCAATATGCTGAACTCTGTAAACCGCTTAGAGAGGGCTGTAAAGCACTATGAAGCGGTATATAAGTCTAAGTGCTATTGCTATTGCTATACTGCAACTTTACTTTTTTTTCTTAATCATGTCCTATGCCCTATAGACATACCTGTTAAATACAGCTCATAAAGTAGACTTTTTAAAAATTTCTTCTTTTAATCTTTCTGTACCAAACAGTAGTAATGGGTTGTTGGATTGTACCTCCTATATATATGTGTTTGCTTTGCAAGTTGTATATTTGCTATGCACAAAGTTTCATCATTCTAAATAAAATATGGTGTCTGAAAAAAACAATTTTTTCATATAGTCTGAAAGATATTTATGCTGGGCTATCCTTTAACATATTGATGTTAATGCTCAAGCTTCATTGAGATATTGAGATATCTTCCTCCAGAGATCCGGATTATCCCCACCCTGCTGGCCTTCCGTAAAGCCGTGAAGACATGGCTTTTCCTGCAGGCGGGGTGAAACTGAGATCAATTTCCCCCATGTATGAATGATGGCTTGTCCTTTTTCAATTTTTGTAATCATTTTTAAGTGTTTATTATTGTTGTTTTACTGATTGTTCTTTCTTATGCTGTACGCCGCCCTGAGTCCTACGGGAGTTGGGCGGCTAACAAGAACAACTAATAAATAAATAAATAAATATTTCATTCTGTTTCCTGAAATTTTGAAATGGAAAAGGCCTTCACATACATGGTTACCCAACAAGTGAATTTTGAAAGAACTGCAGCAAAAAAACTGGCAATGGCAAAATCCAATACCAATAAGTTTCTATAAGCTATAATGTTATTTTGTTCTTGCTGATTAATATCATTTTGATTATTTTAGGCAGTTCCATGCTGTGGCCAAGAGGCTGCTATGGAGGCACATGAAGCAGCCACAAGAAATAGATGATGCCTGAACTACAAAAATATCAAGAGAAAGACCAAAAACATTGACTACCCTTTTTTAGATGTACTGAAAGAAGTTACAGTGGACTTTAGAAATACAAACAAGAAAACAGCATCCAGATCAGCATGATAGTTTAATGTAATATAGTTATTCTAATCCTTATAAGCTAAAACACAGAGAAGAGACAGCAGTGAACTTATAATTAATTTATGCCAGTAGAAGTCAATAAAAACACACAGACCATCTCAACATAGTCAAGTAGAATTCAAAGAATGATTTTTGATAGGAAAACAATTTACAATCAAGACTAGATTCCAGAATGTCTGTAATCAAATCTAGAGTACTTTGTTCTGCCTTTTTTCAAGAAGGAGATTTAGTTGTCAATTTGTAGTACTTCCCATATGAAGGTCGTGGGAATTGTTAATTTGATAGCAAAAACATGGTTATGGCCTCTATACTCCAGAAATAAAACCTAATTGTAAACATTCTTCTTCAGTGCTATGCAATTATACAAGTTGGAGGTCACTAATATCAAATATTTATTAAAGAATAGATATATTTTTGCTTCATATGCAACATTATGAGTTCTCTTTCACTATTATATCTAAGATTCCCTCTCCATTTAATTCACTTCTTTCACAAACAAGGAAGTGTCAGGCATTTCTAACTGAATGAGATATGTTACTTAAGATTTTCTATTTCAGCTACCACTACCTCTTCAAAAGCCTATTCATTAAACATCAATCTTCTGATGAGAAGAAAGTTCTTGTTACCGCGACTGTCTTTCTAATTTAATTGATAGGTGGGAAATAGTTGCATTCAAAAATAAGGATTCTTACCTGCTATTCTGACAACATCAGCAGTGGTAATACCAAGAGCATTTGGGTGCACTTTGAAGATCACAGCTGGCCCCAACATGCTACAAAAAGGGAATTAAAGCAAAAAATTGGTAATCAAGAAAGATTAAAATATATATGTGTCCAAGGATAACCATACCCTTTTAGTTTCCTTTTTTAGGTACAGAACTAAAATGTGTAAATAATTTTTAACTCTCTCACTAAAATTAGGATGCATAACTTCATTACAAATGGGAAAAAAACAGAATGCAGGGCCATTTTGATTCAATTTTCATTCATTACAAAACAAAAATCAATTTTGCCTTTAGTTGTGGCATTCTCTGATGGACTGCTATCTACATATTAACCAGGTCTGATTCTGCTGAAATTGATAATAGCTTTTGAAAGAAAATACAGTGACATCAATGTACTGTACCAAACGAATGACCCATTGGGATATCAAAACAATGTACCTTATGTGCGGCCAGAATTTGAAAATAACATTTAACACAGCACAGTACTTAAGCAAAATGGTTCAGTTGAGATTTGCATATGTGGGACTGATTGGGATAGATTGCAGGGGTGATACCAAAATATAATTTTATCATATTTTATCTATATCTATCTATCTATCTATATCTATATTATTGTATTCTATTCCAATTTCATTTTAGATTATATTTTATTCCAATTTCATTTTAGATTATATTTTATTCCAATTTCATTTTAGATTATATTTTATTCCAATTTCATTTTAAATCGTATTTTATTCCAATTTCATTTTAAATTGTATTTTATCCAATTCCATTGTAAATTGCTTTTATCAAATTTTAATAATAATTTGTTTCTGGAACTTTGCATTTTGATATGGCCCAATGGGTTAATTGACAAAGACTTAATTGTCATTGTCATTGTCCTAAGAGGGATGGACTTTTAAAAGTTCCAACCAGCTTAGAAGAGGAAATTGAGAGGAAACGATTGTAAATAATGAAGACAAGTTTTGCTTCTTCAATGGCTGCATTAGCTTCTAACTAACCTATTTAAGCCAATGTGTCTTTCAGCGAACTTCCATGACTAAAACTGGACCTAAACTTTAAGCTTCTCCAGTCCTAAACTAAAACTTTACTCATGACACCACATTGACATGGGGTGAAATGTCATGGTACATTTCACTTCTGATCTTCAAAGCATAAGAAGAGAAAATACTGATAACACTATGTGTATCATGTGTTTATGATATTATAGCTGCAAGAATTAAATATATCTAAAACAAATGCTATCCATGAATTACAAATCTATAATTAATATAATTAAGTCACAATTGTTCATTTCACAGTCACCAAATTCTATGGTAAATAATTTCTGATTCTTGTATGAGAACTCAGTATTAAAATCAATTAGAAAAGGTATAATAGATCTAGAGCAGTGATGGTGAATCTTTTCGGCACCAAATGCCGAAAAGGGAGTGTGTGCGCGCTTGTCTGGGTCACAACCAGGAAGAGGAGCTGCCCAGGAGGCATGCAAGCACCTAAAAATGAACTTCTGGCTTCCAGCATGCACATGCGCATCAGCCAGCTATTCTGCCAATTACTGGTGCACATGCGCGCGCAATGATCAGCTGGCCAGCACGCATGCTTACGCAGGGAAATGGAAGACCAGCTCTTCCAGTCTCCTGCACTGCCGCACACACGAATGCCAGCTGATTGTCATGTGTGCATGTGCACCAGACACCCGGAAGAGGAATGGGTGACGCCACCAGTGCCAGGCGACATGGCTCCGTGTTCCACTTCAGACATGTGTGCCATAGGTTCGCCATCAGGGATCTAGAGTCTAGACCTTATTTACATATTTTAGCTACAGCTAAAATATTTCTGCATAATTTGTCTCAATACTGTTGTTTACCACGTGAGTAAATTTCTAGTAATCATTTCCTGCACTGGAAAATAAAATAAGAGCCACCAGATTCAAGTACCTCGAAATACAGTATATATGTGGCAAATAAGCCAGCCTCTAAGCTTTTATTGGCATACATACAATTTCCTTTCCTGTCCTATTTCTCTCCTTCCAATTAATTCCTAGACATTTCCCTCTCTTTTAATGACCTGTTGTATAATTGAAGAAAACTTTTCATTTTTTATGCCTTACTTTTATCAATCAACAATGGAAATAGAAAACATTTTCCTCACCCATACTGCTCTTCCTTTTTCAATCTCACCTTCCTACTACCCTTATTTTAGCAAATAATCAAAAGCCTCCAATATCCATTTCACTGATGGCTTTTAATGGAAAGTTCAGAAGGGAAAAATAATAACTGTATTTAAAGGGAGACACATTATGTCCACTCTACGCTTAATTTAAATTCCATAACTTATCTAGTAACTCAGTTACTAGAGAGTGGCAGTGGAAGATTATTTTAGATCCACAATGTTTTACATTGCTGTTCAGTATCTACATGAAGATAAAATAGACAGTCATTAAGAAATGTGGAGATAATGTCTTTAGAATACAGATGATACTCATCTCTATTCACTTTTTATTCAAATCAGCCAAAGCTGTGCAAAACCTTGGCATCTGCTTGCAGGATATGTTTTATTACTTATTAAAGGTAATTATAAAGCCAAGGTGGCGCAGCAGTTAGAGGCAGGTTCTGCAGGCCAATTTAGCTGACACTGATCCGCAGGTCAGCGGTTCAAATCTCACCGGCTCAAGGTTGACTCAGCCTTCCATCCTTCCGAGGTAGGTAAAATGAGGACCCAGATTGTTGGGGGCAATGTAAATATACATTGGTTACTGGTGTAAACCGCTTAGAGAGTGCTTGCACTGTGAGGCGGTATATAAATCTCACTAAATAAATGAATGAATGAATGAATGAATGAATAAATAAATAAATAAATAAATAAATAAATAAATAAATAAATAAATAAATAAATAAATAAATAAATAAATAAATAAATAAATAAATAAATAAATAAATAAATAAATAAATAAATAAATAAATAAATAAATGTAACGGTTCCCCTTTCCGGTCATGTCTAGTGGGCAGTGCTCAGCATTACAGACTTTTCACATTATGTACCTACCCAGAATATGATAACAGAGCCTGACCGTTTGGGTTTCAAGTGAGAATTCTGGATTGATTTGTCCTATAATCTGTTTGTTTGGGGAGGGGGTTGCTATCCCTGATATTCTCATAATATATAAAGCACAATCCTTTTTTGTAGCAACCATACTGTTAGCATATCTGTCACCAATCCCATTAGTTTCTTTCTCCTATTTATTGGGGGCCACATTCTGCCATATGGCATCACTAATATCAACAGCATATACTCTAGAAAAAATCTTATCAATTCAAAATTGCCTAGCTTGCATACTGTAGTTCTGTGAATGCGAAAAAGAAATATAATGAGATTATTATGAAATTATAATTTACTTATTTCTAGTGTCTAAATGTTGTTTCAAGGCTATTTTCTCAAAGCATTCACATTACAGTAAAATTATTACAAAACTCGCTATAATGAATTATAACCAAAAGCATGTTATCTCCATATCAGCCATGACTTAATTTTGAACAGAAGAAAATTTTGGAAGATATAGCCATACTGGTAATGTTATAAATTGCTAGTATATAATTAGTTGATTTATATGAGAAAGTCATTTATATTAATTTGAAATTCTTCCTTCTCCATTTCTCTTTAAGCAGCACAGCAATGTTAGCATTCCCCTAATTCTAACGCGAAATGAAAGAATATGAGTTTCCCATCAATGACCAAATTGAAAAGCAAGATAACTTGAGTGAGGAGCATGGGTGCACAATCAATAGAAAATGGTTTGCATCATTTCAGTTGTAGGGCCACAATTAAATTTATAAATGAGACCACTTTAAGTACTTATAGATTATGGATTGAATCTCAGATTACCACACTTCTTCCTCATGTGGATCCTCATTAATAAAATATAAAGGAAGATTGTAGTCAAATAAAGTGACAGTCTGCTATACCCCCTAGTGGGAAAGTATTTAAGAAGTATGTGCTGAAGACATAGCTAAATTCCAGAAGGAAGAATTTTAGGCAGAAAGAAATGACATGGTTTTAAAATTATATCTTCAAATGTCATGATTAGATAAGAAATGAGACCACCTTCTTGTGTTCTGAATAGTTATGTAGATATGTGTGTACATAGCTCTCTCTCTCTCTCTCTCTCTCTCTCTCTCTCTCTCTCCCTCCCTCCCTCCCCTCCCTCCCTCCCTCTCTCTCTCCCCCCCCCCCCCGCTCTGTGTGTGTGTGTGTGTGTGTGTTTCCATTCACCTGACACCATGGAGTGTATAAAATCACTTATTTCTAATTATCTAGAAAAATATGAAGGAACCTAATAATAAATAAATTTATAGTAAGTATTGGGTAAGTAGACATTTCATGTTTAATTAAATATCATTTAATTTTCTTGTTAAGGCAATTTTTTAATAGAATGATAGCAATTTGGGTAGTGAATTTTTTTGATTGTATATTAGGTACTGTGGAATTTCACTTACATCATGAAATAATTTAATACAATCTCTTTAGCCAAAAATAAATAATACACATATAATCACCTTTCCTATTTCTCAATATGGACTTGATGTAAGGAAAAAGAAAAAGAGGATGGTCAGCGACAAAGATGATGGATTTAATTGGATATGGATGCAACATTGGAAGCTCTGAACAAGTTGGAGACAGATATTTATGGAGAAGTTTTATGATGAGTAAGAGTTGACAGTGACTTATTAGCACATAATCAATAAATCAATGAAAACATTCAAAAGGAAACATATGTTTTATTCTTCCTAAAATATTGCTTATTTCTATTAGATTTTACAACTAGGTAAAATTATCAAAAATAAATTTACAAAATAGCAATAGGACTGAGACTTATATATCACTTCTCAATGCTTTACAGCCCTCTCTAACCAGTTTACAGAATCAGCATATTGCCCCCAATAATTTGAGCCCTCATTTTACCAACCTCAGAAGGATGGAAGGCTGAGTCAACCTTGAGCTAATGAGTATCAAACTGCCAAACTGCTGGCAGCTGGCAGTTAGCAGAATTAGCTGCAATACTGCATTCTAACCACTGGGCCACCATAGCTCTTAAATATAATTTCAATGTTGGCTTTAACTATTCTAATAGGTTGCCAGGAAACTTTTAATAATTTGTAAAATAATAGATTATCTTGATTTTTCTAATTTTTAACTTCTTATAGCCACATATTGAGCGTGAAAAAAGGAGAAAATGGGCTTTTCACAATCAGAATACTATTGATGACTCATGAAGAGAAGTAGATGCTTTTTATACTGTGAAATTATCTATCTGAAATATTCTGCAGTAGTCCCTGTTGATTAAAACCCTGAAGATTACATTTGGTGTGTGTGTGTGTGTGTGTGTGTGTGTGTGTGTATGTGTGTGTGTGTGTGTGTGTGTGTAATTAATATAATTAAGGATGCAGTCCCGGAGGTACCCTGGCACTTAACAATGGAAATTTGGGGCTCAATTGTGGTCGTAAGTCACGGAGTACCTATATTTGCTATTTTTTTAATTTATATACCATGCATCCCCAACAAACCAGTTGGCTCAAAGCAGTTAACAGAACAGGGTAACAGTCAACAAAAAATAAAATAATACACAAAAGCAAATAGAATAACGCACACACTGGCACACTTGCAATCAACCCTTCCATTTCCCTACATCTCCATTTTTCTGAATCAACTCCATTTTACAGATCAGACCAGATTTATTCATATCTATTATATCCTCCTGTTTTCTTGGTTTTGCAGAGACATAAACTCAATGGTGTGCTTGTAAATGTTTAAGAACTGGTTGTGCTAGCTTCATTGCTTGCCGTGCCATTACACTAGTTGCCAAACAGCTGATCAGAACACTAGGCATCATGGTTTTAGCTCTGCTCTTACCTGGCTCCTAAAATTCCAGAAAATTCAACAAATAGCTCTTACAAGCCAATACAAGCCAATTATCATGATCCTTCATTAATAACATTGATTTTCAAATCCAAACTCCTCAGTAGTTCATCAAACAATTTTTTAAATATTTTCTGCAAACCATTTTGATTTTCAGACAAAAGCAAAAGAATACACATACATTCAAGTTCCCAACAAACCAACCTCCAAACTCATCACAAGGATGTATGTAGTGGTACACTAACCATAAATACATTAAACAATCAAAGAAACACTGCACATTATTGTCTTTCTCCCTGCTCAAAATTTAATAATTCATTAAGCATTCAATTTTTCTTCATACTCTTTTTACATCCATATCATACAACTGACATGCTAACATTCTGCAGCTAAACCTTGGCTTACTAATGGTATATATCAGTGATGGCGAACCTATGGCACAGGTGCCACAGGTGGCACGCGGAGCCATATCTGCCGGCACACGAGCCGTTGCCCTAGCTCAGCTCCAGCACGCATGTGTGTGCCTGCCAATTGAGTTTTGGGCGATTTCGGCCTCCAGAGGGCCTCCAGGGTGGCGGGGGAGAGCATTTTTGCCCTCCCCAAGCTCCGAGAAAGCCTCTGGAGCCTAGGGAGGGCAAAAAACGGGCCTACTGGGCCCACTGGAAGTCGGGAAATGGGGTCACGCACACATGTGCAGGGGGGTGGGGCAAGTAGGGGGGCTTTGAATTATGGGTATGGGCACGCACAGGCGTGCGATAGCGCGTGCGTGCACTATTTCAGCACCCGAGGGAAAAAAGGTTCGCCATCACTGGTATATATTCTTCAAAACCTGCTGAAGAACAACATCTGGTAAGGAACACACAGTATGGACTTTGCAATGCTTGCAATATGGTTTTTGTAGTACTGTTGCACTGGTAACTAACATGAATTTTATTTTATGTTAATTGGCTTATTTCTCTTCCCCTTTCAAATATATTGTTAGTAATTTGCCATAAGCCTTAACCTTCAAGAAGAATGTTTTAAAAAAGCCTTTTCTTTTAGAAACAAGGACTGGCTGAAGTGTTTGATACATTATAAATAAAATATTTTCCTTTTCTGCTGTTCCCAAGCTTCAACGAACAAAGCAAGTATTTGAACACTGTGCTGAGAAAAGCACTGTGAATATATCGTTATCAATGCGACGGTCCCTTCCTCCCTTCACCTCCTTACTTGCAAGGTGGCATTTCTGGTGGCAATCACCTCAGCCAGAAGGATTTCTGAGCTCACAGCCCTGTCGGTCCGGCAGGGCCTCTGCATTTTCCATACTGATGGAGTGGTTCTCCGGCTGTGGTCCTCCTACATTTGTGCCCAAGATAAATTCCTGGTTTCACAGGGCTCAGGAACGTGTACTACCTAATTTCTGCCCCAACCCCTCCCATGCCTTAGAGAGACAGTGGCACATCCTTGATGTTCGGCGGACTCTCAAAATTTATATTAAGTACACGGCCAATCTGCGCAGACCAGAGGCTCTTTTTGTCTCCTTCCAACCCAATTCTCTGGGCTTGAAGGTGTCCCCTTCCACTGTTGGGAGATGGAGGTCGTAAGCCATTGCTAAGGCTTACGACCTCCAGGCACTACTAAGGCCTGGACGGGTGACGGCACACTCAACATGCAGTGCAGTGACAGCGGTGGTGTGGTCCACGCAAGCATCCATCGTGGAGGTCTGCAGGGCAGCCACTTGGGCCTCACCTACACCATTTATCTGCCACTACAAAGTTGATGTTTTTGCTTCAGCGGACGCCGCTTGCTTCAAAGAGTACATTCGCAGGCTGAGCATGTTACCCAGACGTAGCCCTCCCAATGGATAGACGGCTTTGGTATGTCCCATTCTTGGATGTTAGCTCCACCCACTATGGAGAAGGGGCATTGGTCTCACCTGATACTCCTCTTCTCGTAGCATGGCGCTAACATCCAATCCACCCAAAGTCTGTCTGGTCTACATGCCAGGACGTCAAATTGTGATCTTTTTTCTTATGTTGAAACTTGGGAGAACACACACAGAGTCTGTCCATCGATCTTCACCAAAGAGGGGGAAATGAAGGCAGAGGCGGAGATCTACAATTTGACAGACTCAGTCCTCATTGGCTGAATGGATGGTGTCATCCCATTACTGGATGTTAGCTCCACCCTACAAGAAGAGGCATATCAGGTGAGACCAATGCCCCTTTTCTACTTTGGCCAAAGAATAAAAATCTGATGTCTTTTTCAAGCCTCGTCTCGAGTATCACTCTTTTTGGCATCTCAGTGGCTCGGGGAATTTCTGGGACCTTACAGAGGTATTCCCACACTAACCTCATGATTTCTTCCCCAATTAAACAGCTCAAACCAATAAGAAAAGTCCAGTTACCATGTCTCGACTTTTGCACTAAAATGTCCCAGAACGGGGCTTTACAGGCTGAGGCGAGACGAAGGGCTTTACAAACTGAAGCGAGACAGAGGTAATGCTAACATGCTTTATTCAGCTCATAGAGACAGCTAACAGGCGGCTGCTTGGCTAACACAGCAGCAGCACGCCCAGCACTTTAACAGCTCTTTTATAGTCAGCGCCGGCTGCGTCTCAAGCAATCAGGCCGATCCTGGGCTCCCGCGTCAGGCACGGACCAAATGGAGAGCAGGATGCAGCACAGACATTGTGTATGTGGATGAATGAGAATTTTTATTGACATATTACCACACATTTTGAGGAAGACACCCAGAGGTTGGTGCGGGAATACACCAACCTAAGAATTTTAAGAGTTGGTACATTCCAACGGCTCTCTACCTACTCAGATTCCCCTAGCACTTTATTCAGAGTGAAGAAGTTGCCTGGATAGGCAGTGAAATGTCTCAAACCAATAGGGAAAAATCAAACTTCCATGACTCAACTTCCAGACAACTCTACCTGGATGACTGAAAATCTTCATCAATATCTGTCTGTTCCTTTTGCTTTTATTTTTGTTACTTTCATATTTATATAAAGGAACAATAATTGCATTAATCATCATGATGCAGCCTTCACCCAGACATTAAGCAAGTTGCATAGTATTGACACTCCGTAAGCAAACCAGATCTATTTTTTTTAATATACTGCCACTATCCCTACTTTGCATCTTACCATTTTTCAATATTCTCACAGCATTTATGACTTACTTTTCATCAAGATTTTCTTAGATACTAATATTTATAGCATTTATTTCAGCCCCATTCTTATATGTAACATTATCTCTAAAAGTACTAGAAGTCACTTCCTAAACAAACAAAGAAACAAACAAACAAACAAATAAACAAAATATTCCTTCCAGCATTCACTCACATTCCCTCCCTAAATCTTTCCATTGCTTTTATTTTTAATTCTATTCACTCTGCTGGAGGCTCCTTGTTTAGTTATTTTCACACACTTTCAAAGTATTTTTTTTTAATTTTCATTAAAATTGCTTGTATTTTCGGTTTCTTTAATTCTTAATCCTTCCTTCCTCTCTGACTTACATTTTTTTGGCTATATATATTTATACAATTTTTTTTCATATTTTTTCCAACATTTATTCTTACATGAATTTCTTCCTCATCATCAGCCTCTCTGTCATTATTGTTTTATCTAGCATCCTTTTTCAAATTTCCTCTTGACTCCACACATTTCAGAGGCACCCTGCTATGTAATTATTTTCATTCTGTTCCAAGAAGCTTTTATATCCTCTTTTCTTATATCACCTTTCCATACATTCTCAAGGGAAATCAATTTATCTTCTAGTACTTTTTCATACAGGATTCCTTAATTCCTTTTACTGTAGTCATTTACTTTTCTTCAGTTTTATTTTTCCCTTTTCTTCCATGTCTATGTTTCCCCTAAGATATACTCTTGACACTGAGAAGAACTATTTAATATCCAGAACTTCCCATCCCTCTCAGATTCTACATCCTTATTTTAGTCTTTTATCAGACAAATCAAGTCAATCATGCTTTTAGCTTAACATTAATTTATTTGCCATGCATACTTATGAATAAACATATTCTTAAACCACATATTCAAAACAAAATACATTTTAAAAATAGATACTCACTAAGCAATCACTATTAGAATTCGTTTTTTATTTTCCAAATGACTTATTTTTATATACCCTCTATCTCAACAATATATTTATGGTTTCTAACAAAATATCACACCACACCCCAATCACCTATATTACATACATATTTTTTTTCCAAAAACTCATAGTTTTTCTATTATTACCATTCACTAGAGCGTAACTCACAGCTATCACCAATTACCGTATTTTTTGAAGTATAAGACACACCTTTTTACCCCAAAAAGAGGGTGAAAATTTGGGTACGTCCTATACACCAAATGCAGCCCCACCCACCCCCACCCTTTGGCCTCTGTCTTCCAGCAATTTACCTGTTTGCAGCAAAGAGGGAAGAGCCTGTAAAGCCAAGCAAGTCAGTAGCAGCTTCCCGACCTACAGCTGATTAGGTTTGCCACGTGGGAAAATGAAAGTGAAACTAACTGCAAAGAGGCAAATAGCTGGGAGAGACACGCAGATTTTTATTTTTTGCTGAACTGGATGGAAGGGGGTAAGTGAATAACTATAAATGTCTGTAGAATGTTCAAAGTATTAGACTTATTTTTTAAAGACTGCTTTATTATTGTTCTAGAGCCAGGGGTCTCCAACCTTGGCAACTTTAAGACTTGTGGATTTCAACTCCCAGAATTCAACAACCAGCTTTGTTAGCTTTGCTGGCTGTGAAATTCTGGAAGTTGAAGTCCACAAGTCTTAAAGTTGCCAAGGTTGGAGATCCCTGTAAATCTAGACAACTTAACAAAATAAAGAAGCTTTTTAAAATAAATGCTTGCTCTGAAGAGGCCCAGTGCTATTGTATCTTCTTTTAAATAATAGAGAATAATGTATACTTCCAGAAATTTTAATTAATTTTAACAGCTCTGTACAAGTATAGTACGAAATGTAACAGTGTCCTGTTTAGTATTAGAGTTAAATCCTGACTTACCTTGGAGTAGATCTATTTAAATAATTGGGAAGAGTTAGTGTGACTACATTTAAGAAAACGTTCTGGCATAATGTACATTTCTCCAATTCTTTGCTATTTCTATGGGTCAGGCACACATGCACAGAAATACACAACAAACAGTGTATATCATCTGTGCTGTTTGCTGTTTGGCAAATTGCTTGGAGGCAGAGGCCTTTTCCCTTGTTTTCCTCCCCCAAAACTAAGGTGTGTCTTATACTTCAGTGCGTCTTATACTCCGAAAAATACGGTAATGAATTCCTATTTTCATAACTATCCATAATAATCAAGACAATATCAATACATACTTACTGACATACATATTATTGCCTTTTATAAATAATTAAACTACACCTTCACCTCACTGCATCTACTTAATTTCACAAAATTACATTATTTATTCATATTTATTACATTTTTCTCCTTTCTCTTAGTTTCACAGCATATCTATTTTTCATTAGTTATGTTGTTTGGATTCCATTTTAGATATTTTGCATTTATATACTATATACATTTAATATACTGCATATAGTGACTGTAGGTTTATTGTTGTTGTTTTTAATCCACCAACCAAAGCTATGCTGTTTGAATGAGGCAGCCTTATAAATTTCAAAATTAAATAAGAATTCATGCTTTTTAGCAGGAATGTCTCTTCCTCAATCATATCATATTCCATCTAACTTTCTTCACAGAAATGGATTTCTGCTTCCCATCAAGGCTTTGGTTGATGAAGGCTTTCCACATAATGCTGTTTATTAATACAAAGTGAAGACTAAGTTACCAGATGTAGTTGTAGTGATACTACAAGCAGCATTTCATAACAATGTTAAAGACAATACTTGTTATTCTGATGCATTTTGGCCAATATCCTAGAAATGCAAGTAACGTTTGGTTCTATTCCAAGAATGCTCACATAATTTTAAGCAATTGGGACCTTTAATATACAGTCTATTTTGCAAACCGATGTACTACTGCCCATATCCCACCAAGTAGAAAGAACATAGCAGTGGTGGGTTGCTACCGGCTCTGCTCACTCACCCGGACGTCATTAAAAACGCTCTGCGCATGCACAAAAGTAAGTGAAACCCACTACTGGAACATAGAATATACTGACAGATACTTTAGATGTATACCCTGCCTCTGAATTAAACTTTTTCCATGTTTAGCTCTCATGGGTGAATCTATAAGGTTGGATGCTTTCTTGAACCAACTGCTAGTGACTTGATTGTATAATCCTCACATGTGTTTTCCTCTTTTACATCATTTTTAATGTGACAAGGCATTTCAAGACAATGAAGTCACTGAGGGGGTTGTACTTTGGTTTGTTTTTTTACTGTCACATCACAGAACAAATTCCAATATTGATGTAGAAATTTAGGAAAAGGAGACATTAAGAGAAAGATTTCTACTGCACATACTTGATATCAGCAAATGTTGTCATCTGGAGCTTCAGGAGACCAGCAACCTCCTTTATTAAGTCCAAACCTTTTTCTTCACTCAGTGGGCTGTTGAAAAGAAGCAAGAAAATAGCATTACAAAAATGGATCTCATCAATACATGAGAGGCTAAAAATCCCCAAAGACTTGTCACCTTAGCCTGTTAGGTAGGTTGAAAGGCAATGCTTACAGTATTCCTGTCACATAGTGATTGCGATATCAAGGGAAATGGGATCAGGTGCTTTCCCAGGCATGATGAATCACCTGAATTTTCCAGCAATAAGACAAACAATAAGGTGTAAATGGAATTGTTAGGAAGTGTAATGGGTCCAATGATGCAGGGACCAGTTCATCTTAGTCCTCAATAAAAAAATGTAATGCAGTTTAAAAAGAAAGAGAAGAGAAGGGGGAAAACGATGTAAGAGAAAAAAATGGCAAGATAAAGCTAGTAACAAACAATGGAAGTAAATTGCAAGCCTCTATCAAATGGAGAAGGAAAAATCTACCACCCCATTCATTAGTTGCTAAATGAATTCTTGCCCAGCAAATGACAAAAACGTTATAAATTCAAGAATTAAAAAAAGAGAACTAGTACACCATCCTGCAGGCAGTAATTGAAGAGGAGACATGCATCTGGTGCTTTGCAAAGATCTTGTGTTCAGACTTTTCTGGATATTTTATTTTATTTTTAACAGGACAATGGGATAGTAATATGTTGTCTCCAACATTTTAAATAAATTAGGATTGCAGTACATTTGTATAATTCCAGCAATTAAGAAAACACATGTATACATGTTTGAATACATGTATTCAAAACACATACATGTATGAAATAATATAGCCTTTTCTACCCATCATACACAATTCACTACAGAAATGTTCATGTTATATTACAAAATGATGTTTGCAACAACAGTAGTTTAAATTAGGGGGGGGGAAGAAAGAGAAATTAAGCTCAAAGAAAGATAGTTCAATTCCCTGCCCCCTCTCCCGTCTTGTGCCTTAGAAATATGTTGACCATATATTTGGATAAGAATACAAGGTATGGCAAATAGCAATATAGAGCCGAGGTGGCGCAGCGGTTAGATGCAGTACTGCAGGCCACTTTAGCTGACTGTGATCCGCAGGTCAGCGGTTCAAATCTCACCGGCTCGGGTTGACTCAGCCTTCCATCCTTCCGAGGTAGGTAAAATGAGGACCCAGATTGTTGGGGGCAATGTAAATATACATTGCTTACTGGTATAAACCCCTTAGAGAGTGCTTGCACTGTGAGGTGGTATATAAATCTCACAAATAAATAAATAAATAAATAAATAAATAAATAAATAAATAAATAAATAAATAAATAAATAAATAAATAAATAAATGAATGAATGAATGAATGAATGAATGAATGAATGAATGAATGAATGAATAAATTTATAAATGAATAAATAAGTAAGTAAGTAAGTAAGTAAGTAAGTAAGTAAGTAAGTAAGTAAGTAAGTAAATAAATAAATAAATAAATAAATAAACAAATATTATTACTGTCTGCCATCCAAAGTCACTCTCATAGTAAATAGAGTGGCACACTAAATAAATACATAAATATAAATAATATATACCGTTAAGCGAGGCAGATTATCTGAATACACCTCTCCTGAAGCATATTATTCTCAGGAATTAGAGATTTAGCAACAGTGGGAGATTTCAATTATCTGGATATCTATTGGAAAACCAACGTGAGATCAAGAGTACCCCAAATTCCTCAGTGGCCTTGCTGACTATTTTATTTCTCAGAAAGTTTAAGAAGGGAGAAGAGATAGGATCTTCTGGATCTGATAGAAATCAATAGGAAAGAGTTGATTAAAAAGGTAAAAGGAAAGAAAATGGAGCCATCATCAAATTTTAGGGGAGAAAAATTTCAATAAGCATAGGGAAGTACCGGAGCAGAAATCCTGAAATGAAATGATTGGGAACATCTCAAAAAGAAGATATTGGAAATACAATTGAATTCCTTTTTATTAATTAGGAGACAATTTAGGAAACCACAAAGGGCTTTCAACTGAGTTAAGAATTAAAATGTACATGTACAGGAAAAGGTAGAGTATGGTAATCAATGAACTGTCTTCAGTGAGATGCTACCTCATCACCATCTTCTCCACGTCCCCTTTAAGGAGATGTAAATAGCTAGTATCTGCAGGAAAAGAATCAAGCTCTACTGCAGAAGAAGCCTGGACTCATAAGAAAAGTAACAACAACCACAACAACAACAACAACAACAACAACAACAACAACAACAACAACAGGCAAAAGTGCATTTCCCCCCATTTATGTCCAAAATAAAAGAAAAATTATAAAGAGATGACAGGGACAAAATAGAGTTTCTCCCCCTGTCAGAGTGCACACAGCGTGACTCTGTGAGACAACCCAGGAGCAATAACATCAAAAAGAGGTTTGTAATAATAGATAGTGATTTATCACTACAGAATATATACATACATGTACTAGGCAAAAGTCAAACAGTCAATCAGCAATTTACAGCACAGAAGCACACACGGAGAGAGAAATAGGCCCCAACAGGGCCTCTCTTATAATACAGACTCTTAAAGTGGTAACAGTCACTCCTATTATCTTGTGTTAATTGTTAGGACAAGATAAGTCGCATCCAAGATTCTTGCAGAAATAATAATAATAATAATAATAATAATAATAATAATAATAATAATAATAATAATAATAATAATAACAACAACAACAACAACAACAACAACAACAACAACAACAGAATTGAAAGGGACCTTGGAGGTCTTCTAGTCCAACCCCCTGCTTAGGCAGGAAACCCTATACTATTTCAGACAAGTTGGTTGTCCAACATCTTTTTAAAAACTTCCAATGTTGGAGCATTCACAACTTCTGGAGGCAAGCTGTTCCACTGATTAATTGTTCTAACTGTCAGGAAGTTTCTCCTTAGTTCTAAGTTGCTTCTCTCCTTGATTAGTTTCCACCCATTGCTTCTTCTCCTGCCCTCAGGTGCTTTGGAGAATAGCTTGACTCCCTCTTTTTTGTGGCAGCCCCTGAGATATTGGAACACTGCTATCATGTCTCCCCTAGTCCTTCTTTTCATTAAACTAGACACACCCAATTCCAGCAACCATTCTTCATATGTTTTATCCTCCAGTCCCCTAATCATCTTTGTTGCTCTTCTCTGCACTCTTTCTAGAGTCTCAACATATTTTTTTACATCGTTTTGTAAACTCCTTTCATTTAAAGCTCCTTTCAGAAACTGATCTTTCAGAAACTTTCAGCCCTTTGAGGCAAGGCAGTTCAAGAAACTGATATTCCAGCTACTTTATGGGCTGTTGGTTTGAGCTGCAAATGTTTGGTTTGGTTTGGTTTGGTTGCAAATGTTTCATCACCATTCGGGGAGACATCGTCAGTGCGTTTTGAATTGTACTAGATAAAGCTATTTTGTCATTTTAGAATATTAATATTAATCTTGTAGAATATTGATAAAACCTTGAAAGCCTGTCCAAATCCTTACACTTTCTTCCCAAGGCCAGGGGGACTACTTTTTCTCCCACTTCCACTTCCTTCTCAAGGCCAGAATTAAATTCTTTGACAAAAATTATGAAGAAGGAGCACAGCTAGAGAAAGCAAATATAGCTCCTGACTAGAGGAAAAGGGAAGAACTGGATATAGACTGCTTATCTTGATTTTGATACTAAACAAAAGTCTGGAACAGATTACTAAGTAATCAATTTGTGAACATTTAAAAAAGAATACATTGCTATGAAAATTCCAGCATAGATTTAATAGGTATGAATTATCTTCTTCTTTGACAGAGTGACCCTATTAGGTGACCATAGAAGTGCAGTGGACATAATATATTTTGACCACATGAGGAGTTAGTGTTTTTTTATTAGGGTTTTATCTCAAGGGTCACCGAGAATGAGTTGAGTGACCATATAAATTTTCTTAAATAAATAAATACTGCATCCAGTTCTGGACATTTAACTGACAAAATAGAGCAAGTCCAGAGGAAAGCAACCAAGAGGGTAAGGAAGGAAAAAGCCTATAAGAATTGGTTGAAAATACTTGGTGCATTTAATCTGGAGAAGAGTACAAGGAGACATCACAGATTCTTCAAATATCGGAAGGATTATCATATATAGAAGATGGGAAATTAATCTTGTAGAATATTGTAGAATAAAAAAGACTTAAAAATTCTTTTAATACTGTTTTTAAATTATTATATTGTTTAGTTGTTCTTTAAATGTTGTATGCTGCCCTGAGTCCTCAGGAAGTAGGGTGGCATATAAGAACACTAAAATAAAATAAATAAAATAAATAAAATACAGTTATTCATCTCTACTCCAGAAGACAAAATAAGAAACAGTAGTTTTACATTATAAGGCAGCAAATTTTAGAGGGCCATATCCTAATATATGTCAAGCACCAGAAAAATCAGGAAATCCAGACAGTTCAAATGGGTATAAAGATTTATTGCAAGCTTAATCTCTCTATAAGAATTTGAACTACTAATGGCCAAGGGAAATTAGCGGGAGAAGTGTAGAAGGAATTCAAGATGGGCTTGACTTAGATCTCTTGTAGGCGCACACGGTATCATGACTGATGACACATTTGACCCCTGCTTCAGGCTCAGCCTGGTAATCTCCAACATAGTAAGAATAGATTGCCTTGGGAATTTATGGATTTCCTTTACTGTATTTAAAGCAGGGGCTCAATAGGCACCTGTCAGGAATGCAGAAATAATGTTGATTCCTGCTCTGTGTTGATTCCAAATGATTTGCAATGATTTTATTCCAAATTCATACTTTTACATTCTAGGATTCTATATTAGATGGAGATTATGAGAGACATCCAAAATATTTGAAGCATGCTGGTTCAGAAGACTAGTATTGAGTTTAAGAAGCTTTGTGAATCTTAAATGGTGATCAGAAAGTTAAAACTTCATGCATTATTTCCACCTGCTTAAGGAATCAAACACAAGAGCTATATACTGTATGTTTGTAACACATTTAATGAATGTGCTCAGCCAACCTCTAGATATGACACTGAGCACGGGCACTCAACTTCTTTGGTTGACCAGGGCGTGGCCTGTTCTGAGTAGAAACTGTCCTGTTAACCGCTGTATGGCCACCATGCTGCAGCTCAGTTTCACGGTCTTGGCAATCTTCTTATAGCCTAGGCCATCTTTATATAAAGCAACAATTAGTTTTTCTCAGATCCTCAGAGAGTTCATTGCCATGAGGTGCCATGTTGAACTTCCAGTGACCAGTATGAGAGAGTGAGAGCGATAACACCAAATTTAACACACCTGCTCCTCCTTCACACCTGAGACCTTGTACCACTAATGAGTCACATAATACCAGGGAGGGAAAATGGCTACTTGGGCCCCATTTGGACATTATCACTTAGGGGTGTACTCACTTTTGTTGCCAACAGTTTAGACATTAATGACTGTGTGTTGCGTTATTTTGAGGGGACAGCACATTTCCACTCTTATACAAGCTGTATACTTGTATACACATTGTAGCCAAGTGTCATTTCTTCAGTGTTGTCACATGAAAAGATATACTTACATATTTACAAAATGTGAGGGAGGGGGTGTACTCACTTCTGTGATATACTGTATCTCAACATATGTTAAGGAGTATTACAGAATTTCATCATGTGTTGACATAAAAATAGAATTATTATCAAAATTCTTATTGAAATAAATGGTATCTATGGAGTCTCATTAAAATGAATCAATTGAATCAATCAGCCTCTTGTTTTTAATTATTGCAGTGCCAATATTGACCCATTTATTATTATGAGCAAGACGAATGCTATCTAAACAGTGAAGCATACAATTTGCATGCTAGACAGAGAACTGTTGCTCTCAATATGTAGTTTAAAGCACTTTTATATATATAGTCCCTGAGGGCATGTCTATTTATATAATAGATTCTTTGCTTGGATTACAGCTAGGACAAAAAAAAATCTTGATTTTTTCCCCCCAAATATCATACATTCCCTATCAAAGAACTTAAGAGACATTCAGCTTTATACAAAGATACGATTCTCTGCAGGCTAGATTTAAATATACATTCTTTGCCTTTATATAATTCAATTATTTTGCCATGTTTTAAAAAAATTAAAAGGAATTTTGGTATTTTCACAAGGGGAAAAAATACAAAATCCTTCTTATTCATATAAAAAGCCACCCCTTTCTGGCTTTAACTGAGTTGAAAGAATTGTGGTACTTTTCAAAATACTGTGAAAGCAAGCTATTGTCATGACACCACGGCCTTGTGTTAATTAGATCTTTCACTCCTGAAGACAGTGGTTCAAATCTGTGGGGATGACAGGTGTCAGAGATCAGAGTAGGTTTTTTTAAAAAAAATGCACATTCACACATAACAAAACACTGTGGTGTTATATTTATCCAGAGGTGCAGAGAAAGCTGTACAATATGTTGTTGGCATTAACTTGATATCATTTGTATGCATGAAACTATATTTCTGAAGGCTACAAAATCAAAATGAAGTGCTAAAATGAGACGTAAAAGAAGAGTGGTAAGGGGATTCAAAGCTTTTGGTGCTCACCTCCAACAAGGTTGAAAACTGGTTCCGGAAGACAAAAAGACAATGACAACATTGACATTTCCTCAGCTTTAATTATTCGTACGGACACAAGTTAAGTACAAATGAATGACATGTAAGTGCACATTCACTCAGCAAAACACAACTCTTGGCTCTGCGGAAATCGTAAATGAAGACGATAGCTGTTTGACTCTTGCTTTTGATGGCCAAACTCCCAGAAATAATGTTGATTTATAGAACACATACAGAAATAATGCCCCCCACCCGCAAATATCCCTTTTATTTTATTTACTTATTTGATTTATTTGCCACTCATCTCACCTCAAGGCAACTCTTTGATAGAACTTCTGCCTAATTTGCAAGTTGCAAGCTTCATTGATATTTGTCACTGTTATTCTGCCTGATTTTTGTGCTTGCCTAGTTTTTAGAGTGAAGCTTATCAATGCATGATGCAACAAGGGATTTTGTTTATCAATCAACTTGTCACAGTGCCTGAGGCTGAGTAGGGCTGAGAAGGAAGGATGGCTCAAGGTCATCCAGCTGTCTTCTGTGCCTAAGGGAAGAGTAGAACCAAATGTGATCTGTGCCCTATCCAAATTAAGCCACAGTTTTAGCCCTCTGTTTATCTGACATGGTCCATAAACAAGCAAAATATCATGCATGCTGTTATTGCAAATGGAATAACCAAATAATTTCTGTGGCAGTTTATGAGTGACTCAAAAATTAATTATTTTCATCTTAGCAGGAAACAGAAAGCAATGGCTCTTCACTGACTCTGCAAACAGAAATTACACTTTCCTCTCTACGCAAAGAAATTGGGAGAATTCTTCTAGTATAACACTTAAATTATACTAGCCATCACCCCGGAAAAAGCCAAAGGGACTTTCTACCTATAACCATTTATTTTTAAAAAACATGAAATAAAAGAATGGGGAAGGAGCAGGTAATCAATTAAATGCTTTGTGGAAAGAACAAGCCTCTAAATTCAGCATTATAATTAGCAAAAGAGGAGGCTGGGTATACTCTTTGTGGTATACTAGTCAGACAAGGTGTATTTATGTTGGTGAAAGAGGGCAAAGCCCATTTAACTACTGTAGTGTCAAAAAAGATATAGCACAACATGTATCAAGGCATTGAAACTGAAATGTATTCTGAGTTTATTTGCCTCATGAAACGTTAGTTATAGGCTTCTGTTTAAGGGTCATTTATATCCTTCCAAAAAGAAGTTTTTGCTACCTTCTCAAATCAAGCCCATGTATTATTTTTATTGTGCATTCCCTTTTCTTCCTTCAAGCAGTTCAGAGCAGCAACTTTTATTCTGAATTTATTTGAAGCATTTTAATTTAATGAGAGAAGCACTCTTCTCTACACTTAGGCATCTGCAATAAAAAAAATGTGCATAGGTTCCCATTTTATCTTCACATCAACATTATGGCTAAGTGAGCCTGAGAACTGGAGGCTAACCCTGGAGCAAACTAAAAGGAAGGTGAGGATTTGAACCTTGTTTTAATCCCGTGTTCACACAGGATCTCATTACAAACACTGACTGATTTTTCACATGAACAATTGTCATAGCAGCAAAGCTGATACAAATATTATTTTTGGTTTTAATGGGAGGTGGTGGTATGAAGTGAAATGCATGTGTTGATTTTGTAATGGAACAGAAATATTGTGCTCACTATGAAACCTGCAAGTGTCTGGAAGAGATTTTCCACGGTTGCCTCTCTTTGCATCAACCAAATCTCCCAACCTCTTCCAGAAATAATGTAATGGATCTGAAAATAATGTAATGGATCTGAATAGAAGCACAGATCCCAGGTCCCTTATAGTACCATCAGCAGTAGGAAAGGTCATTTACCCATTAGCATGACCACCTATGGTCATCTAAGAAGACAAGAGATACAGTCCATAATTCTCCAACTTGTTGTACTATCACTGCAAGTCAGGGAACTTATGCACAATCGTTTGGAGGTGATTGCATAACTTTTCATTTATACTCGGCAAATATTTGTTCAGGCTGGAGCAGTGGTTCTCAATCTTCCTAATGCTGCGACCCTTTAATACAGTTCCTCATGTTGTGGTGACCCCCAACCATAAAATAATAAAATTATTAAGAAACTTAGGGGTGGATTCTAACTTACCTCACTGCTGGTTCGCTTCCTCCTGCTGCATGGCCTCGCCTTGTGGGCACGTGTATTCTTTGTGCGTGCACGCATGTGCAGTGCTGAATTTTTTTAAAAAAAATCCCCCCAAAAAGCCAAAAACAAGATGGCGACGCATGCGCAGTGCCGGAAATTCGGCTTCTGAGCATGCTCAGAAGTTCCCATGGTACAGATTTTTTTTTGCAGTAGTCTATTTACATGTGGGTAGACCCACCTGGAGATGGATAGAGGAGCAGTGTCTTGGTTCCTAAGACCATCGGAAATTTGTGTTTTCCGATGGTCTTAGGCGACCGCTGTGAAAGGATCATTTATTTATTTATTTATTTATTTATTTATTTATTTATTTATTTATTTATTTATTTATTTATTTATTTATTTATTTATTTATTTATTAAGAGTTCTTATAGGCCGCCCAATCCCTTGGGACTCAGGGCGGCTTACAGCAGAGATTAGAACTACAGATTAAAAAAGGCATTTAAAAACATCATATTACGATATAAAAAGCCATTCATCCTTGGGGGAATCATCTCTTCACCCCGCCTGCCGGAAGAGCCATGTTTTTACTGCCTTCCGGAAGGCCAGTAGGGTGGGGATAGTCCGGATCTCTGGCGGGAGTTGGTTCCAGAGAGATGGGGCTCCCACAGAGAAGGCCCTCCCCCGTGGGCCCGCCAGCCGGCATTGTTTGGCAGACGGGACCTGGAGGAGGCCCTCTCTGTGGGACCTCACTGGTCGTAGGGAGGAATGTGGCAGGATGCGGTCCCGAAGATAACCTGGCCCTGAGCCATGTAGGGCTTTAAAGGTCAAAACCAACACCTTGAATTGCGACCGGAGACCAATGGGTAGCCAATGCAGCTGGCGGAGGATGGGTGTTACGTGGGTGTATCTCGGTACACCCACCACAGCTCGCGCAGCTGCATTCTGTACCAATTGTAGTCTCCGGATGCTCTTCGAGGGTAGCCCCATGTAGAGCCCGTTACAGTAGTCAAGCCGTGAGGTGACAAGGGCATGAGTGACTGTGAGCAAAGCCTCCCTCTCCAAGTAGGGTCGCAATTGGTGCACAAGACGCACCTGTGCAAAGGTCCCCCTAGCCACAGCTGAAAGATGTTGCTCCAATTTAAGCTGTGGATCTAGGAGGACACCCAAATTGCGGACCCGTTCTGAGGGAGTCAATTTTTCTCCCCCAAGAACCAAGGAGGGACAGTCGACATAATCCTTGGGAGGCAATATCCAAAGCCACTCAGTCTTGTCTGGGTTGAGCCTGAGTCTATTCACTCCCATCCAGACCCTTACATCGTCCAGGCAGCGGCACATTACATTAACTGCTTCACTGAACTGACACGGAGTGGAGATGTACAACTGGGTATCATCAGCATACTGCTGATACCTCACCCCGTGTCGTCGGATGATCTCACCCAACGGTTTCATGTAAATGTTGAACAGGATGGGAGAGAGGACCGAGCCCTGTGGCACCCCGCAAAGCAGGGGCCTAGGGGCTGACCTCTGCCCTCCTGTCAACACCGACTGCGTCCTGTCGGAGAGAAAGGAGGAGAACCACCGAAGAATGGTGCCCCCCACTCCCATCTCCCCGAGACGACGCAGAAGGATACCATGGTCGATAGTATCGAAAGCCGCTGAGAGGTCAAGTAACACCAAGATGGAGGAATGACCTCCATCTCGGGCTCGCCAGAGATCATCCATCAGAGCGACCAAAGCAGTCTCCGTACTGTAGCCGCGCCTGAAACGCGATTGAAAGGGATCCAGATAATCCGTTTCCTCCAATAACCGCAGGAGTTGGAGCGACACCACTTTCTCGACAACTTTACCCACGAAGGGTAAGTTGGAGACTGGACGGAAGTTCTTTAAATCCGCTGGGTCCAGGGAAGGCTTCTTGAGGAGGGGCCTCACCACCGCAGCTTTTAAGGGCTGCGGGATGGACCCCTCTCTCAAAGATGCGATCACAACCGCCTGGAGCCAGCCGCGTGTCACCTCCCTGCTAGCCGAAACCAGCCAGGAGGGACACGGGTCCAATAAACAAGTGGAGGCGCTCATCGCTCCTATGGCCTTGTCCACATCCTCAGGAGTGATAGGCTCAGACTCCTCCCAAATAACAGGACTAAGACTCGCCTCTGTCATCTCGGCCTGCTCTGTCCAAATGGAGTCCAGGTCTGTCCGAATCTGAGTGATTTTATCCACCAGGAACTGCGAAAATTCCTCAGCTCTACCCTGCAAGGGTTCTTCGCTCCCCCCCTTTGCAAGCAGGGAGCGCGTTACCCTAAACAGGGCGGCTGGGCGGGAGTCAGCGGACGCAATACGGGCGGAAAAATACGCGCATTTTGCCGCCCGTATTGCCACTAAGTAAGACTTAATGCAAGTTCTTAAAAGTGTCCGATCAGATTCAGCTTTACTAGCCCTCCATCGTCGCTCTAGGCGTCTCTTTAGGCGCTTCATCTCCCGGAGTTCCTCAGTGAACCAAGGATCCCTCCTGGATCCGCTGCCACGGAGAGGCCGCAAAGGCGCAATCCGATCTAAGGCCCCTGATGCTGCCCGGTTCCAGGCAGCCACCAGGTCCTCAGATGAATTGTGTACCAGGGATTCAGGTATTTCCCCAAGTTCCCTCTGAAATCCTTCGGATTCCATTAGGCGCCTGGGGCGGAACCACTTAATCGATCCCGCCTCCTTGCGGTGGAGGAGTGGTGCCATAAAATCCAACCTCAGGAGGAAATGATCTGACCATGACAAGGGTATTGTGACTAAACCCCTCAGCCTCAGATCATCTCTCCACTGCCCCGAGAGAAACACAAGGTCAAGTGTGTGACCACCCTCATGAGTCGGACCCTGAACTACTTGGGTCAGGTCCATGGTTGTCATGGAAGCCATGAACTCCTGGACTGCCTCCGAGGTTTCGCCGGGCGATGGCAGGTTGAAGTCCCCCAGCACCATCAACCTGGGGAACTCAATCGCCAGCCCAGCTATCGCCTCGAGCAGAACAGGCAGGGCCTTAGCAACGCAGCTAGGAGGCAAGTACGTTAGCAAAAGGCCCACCTGTACCCCTAAGTCCAACTTCAGAAGGAGCGTCTCACACCCAACAATCTCCGGGCAGGGATCCTCCGAGGGCACAGACTTTGGCGAGCTATAATAGCCACTCCTCCACCCCTTCCCTGGAGTCGCGGCTGATGCTGCACTGAGAACCCGTCTGGGCACATCTTGGAGAGGGGGACCCCCCCTCCTGGCCCAGCCAGGTCTCAGTAATACATGCCAGGTCCGCCCCCTCCTCCAAGATTAAGTCCCGGATAAGGGGGGCCTTGTTGTTAATTGACCTGGCATTCAACAGCAGCAGCTTGAGCCCAGGGCCCTGACATCCCTGGTTACCAGGTACTCGGGCTGAGCAAGATGGAACCTGATCTGAGGGGCCAGAACGAGGAATCGCTTGTAAACAGCGAATTCTCGTTCCCCGTGAGCGGCCTACCCCTCTGCTCCCGGCATACCTGCCTCTCCCTGTAATGTGGGTTTGACCCCCCCAAAGGGGTTACGACCCACAGGTTGAGAACTGCTGGGCTAGAGGGTGCTCAAATAGCAAAGCACAGAACAGGAAGTCAGATCAACCAATCAGCATGCAGGACACACACCTCCACATAACACACAGTTGGGATTTGGGACCTGTGCAGGCCCATCTGCAGGCCCATCTGCAGCCATCTGCAAATTACATTTACCCATCAACTGTTTCATAATGCAAGTATGTGGTGATGCCTACATGCAGTTGTGGATAACTCTAAATCAAGCTTTAGCTGGAGTATTTGCTAGGGGCAAGCTAAGTATCCGCCACAAATAGCCAATAAACAAATAGCACACAAATATACTATTAGGCAATGAAGTACAAAGAACCCTACAAAATATCCCGGTAGTCAGCCGTGTCTAAAATTGTCTTACCTGGTTTTATAAAATAATCTTAAATGACTACTTTCTTAAGGTACAATTTTCTTTTTGCCCAGGGGTCATTATTGTGCAATTCAGTGTTTCTTTAGAAGAACAATACTCTTTGCACCACGCCATTATCTTATAATACATGTTCTCTATCACAAACAGTCAAAGCTTATTTCCAATATAAATAGTGAAGACTGGGAAGCAATGTATACTAAGCTAACAATGCCACATAGCTTCAATTGCCGTTCTTTTTCATTTATTTAATCTACTCCAGTTAAAACAACAAAATGCAAAGTGCAACATATTTTCCCAATTTATGTCAGAAGAAAAAGAATGACAAAAGTAATTTTTTATACTTTGGGGCACAATTAAAAATATCTCTAATGGAGTTTCAGTATTAAAATATTCTAAAGGAAAAGGTTTGTAAATTCTGCTTGTTAATTCCATTTCAACTGTAACAACTTGTTTATGACACATATACTCAGGTCAGAGATGGTACATCATTTAAATAATGTGTCACATAAAATAACTCCAAATCAATTATTCTTCTTTCTGGCTTTGTCATTAGCCAAAAATAAATCATTATTGGTATATGTTTCTAATAGTAGCCAACATACCAGCAGATGGCCCAGGCTCTGCATGTACTGTTATCTGCTAAGAGTCTCCACTACTTCCGGTTGTACTTCCGGCGATTTCGGAAGCCTGATCTGCAAGCTCCGTGGTCAGCTCCGATCTCTTCTTGTCAGAGGGTCCAAATCGGGACCATAGTCACTCTGGAGGGGTGGCGAAGCAAAAGGGGACCGCCTAGCAGGTAGAGGGGAGCCACATCTCCCTTCCCTGACTAACAAAGCCCCCTCCGATGATGATAAGAAACAGCGGCAGCAAACATGGCTGCCATGAAGCCGAAGATGACCAGAATACCCAAGACAGAGCAGGAGGAGAGAAAATGAGTGAATTGTGATCTGGGCAAAAGAATTTTTTTTAAATAACCCCAAGAAATACGAGGGGGGAAGTATATTGAAGCTATGTGCTAGCAGCGGAACAAATACACCAAAAGGAAATTATAAATATTTAAGAGAACTGTTTAAAGGAAATTAAGAAAAAAAATTGACTCTCAAAATGAAGATGTGGCTTTGGAAAGGTATTTTTTTAAATACTGGAATTCGATCTGGAATTTGTTACTATCTTATTACTATTAAACTTATTATTATTTACTCACCCATATATTGGATTTACCATTTAAAATGATTAAATTTGGATTATTAGCAAAACGAAGAGAAGCAATACTGAACTGAAGCAGGAGCACCATCTGTTGCTAAGAGGAGAACTGTGCAACTTTGGGAACTTTTATTTTTATTGGATAATATTGCTGAGCAAATAAAAAAGATTGGAAGAGACGTGGATAATCCCCTGGATTCTTCTTCTAAAATTGGTTTGACTGTAAAATGGATATAAGTGGAGTTAAAGATATAGAGCAGATATACCAAGACATTAAAGATATCATAAAAGAACGGAGATGATGGAAATATCTGGCTGAATGGATCGTATAGAGCAATAACTGGAACATATAATACATATAATACAACCAATAACAAGTATAGACCAGAACTACAAGGAAAGAATGGAAGAACCTGAAAAAGTGGAACAGACAGCAGAATTGGGAAATCAACAAGATAATGAGAGGATAATAATAAAATTGATGGTGAAAAAGGGATTAGAGCAGACTTTATAAGACATGAAAAAGAAATTGGAGAAATGGGAAGATAGATGGGGAGAAGAAGAAGGGGTTAGAATAGGTAGTCATAGAATAAAACATCGAGGGATAAAGACAAGGGGAAAGAAAGTTAGAGATTATAGTCAAAATACAGACTCAAAAGCAAATGAAATAAATGATCTAAGTATATGGGAAACAATCTAAAAAAAAGAGAGAAGATTAAAAATTTGGATGAGGGTGAAAGATGTGGGATAAAAGGGAATGAAAAGAGAAGGAGTACAAAGCAAAACATCGTATAAAAGCTTTTTAATAATGTGTATTAATATTAGAATATTAGAATTATATAAGTTGAACAATTGTTTGTATGTGGTGTAAGAGATAAAATTATTTTTGAATATTTGTTAGGAATGTAGTTAAGGAATTTATATTATTACTAGAATTGTATAAGTGGAAAAATGAATTTGTATTAATAGTAAAAATACAAAAAATGAAGAATTGGAGAGCATATTATATACAAAAAAAAATTGTGAGCAATAATGAAAAGCTAGAGAATAGATCATGATTGATACATAGAAAAATTGAATAATGAAAAAAGAGAAGATCGCGTCTTTGATTAGAATGATAGGAGAAGGGGGGAAAAGAGGGCTAAAATAGAGAGAAATATGAGGGGGAAAAGAGTAAAAATGGATATTAAAATGATAGGAAGTGTGGTAGAACTATGAGAAAGATTAGAATTGAAAGATGATAACAGACATTATATGTTAAAATCAGAAATGAAAATGAACTGTAATTATCAAGAATAATATTGTTATAATTATTTGTATTGATATGTATGAAACAGAAAACAAACCATTCGCAACACGAGATATGTAAAAATAAAAATAAAATACTTAAAAAAAGAGTCTCAACTTGAGCATATTGGTCTTATATTTAGGCATTTCAACTCTCAACCTATTCAGGGTCTTCCAAGTAATATGAGTGAGGTCGGATCCTTCAGCCATATCCCCCTTTAAGATTATTCCTTGCTTGACAATCTCCTCCTTCCATCTTTTAATTTGTTCTTCTGTACCTTCAAGAATGTTTGTTCTTGCCATAAGTTGTTCCTAGATCTGAGTCAGCTGGCTTGGGGCATGTGCCTGTTCAGAGTATTTCAAGGGTAATTTTCTTGCTTAATTCTCTCAGTGTTTGCTGCAACCTCTCTCCTGATCATAGATGGTGCCAGTGAGGGGATATATTTTCTCAAGATGGTGTAGGTTTGAAACATCCTGCCACTAAGCATGCTGCTTCACTGATAGCAGTATCAACTTGTTTTGTGTATGCAGATGTGTTCCACACTGGAGCAGCATACTCTGCTGTAGAGAGCTAAAGGCCAAAGCTGATATGCACAATGTAGATGGTTGAGATCCCCATTTGTAGTTTATCAATTTCCTGATGATATTGTTTGTTGAATTGACTTTAGCCTTAGTATTTAAAAGACAGCATCCTATTGAGGGTCACACCGAGGTACTGTGCTTTGGTGTTGGACAGTGCTATAGACTGTACTCTTGCCCCATAACATCCAACACTTCTCTTCTATTTTGATTTCAGTGGTAGAAACTATACACTTGGGTCTTGTTTGGGTTGGGCTTTAAATGGTTGATAGTGTAATATCCTCCTAATTCTTCAAGCATTACTATAAGTCCCATCTATCTCAACAAACGTTGATCCTTGTGCAGCCATTACTTATTATCTGCATAGATGAATAGACATGTGTTATCAGGACTGATTGATCATTCATAAATATGTTATACAATATGCTTCCTGTGTAAGCTCGTTCTTACCATCCAGCATCATATAAAATCTCCGGTTCTGGGGGAAGCTGCCGATGACCCTGGTAAGGTTTATTATGTCCAGTGTTATTATTTAATTTGCATAGCAATATCCTATGTTTAACAGTGTCCTGTGCTGCAGTTAGGTCGATGAAAGCCACTCCAATAATTAGCTTTCTTTTGAAACCATCCTCAATAAATTGCATAAGGTTTAGGATTTGGCCCCAACATAGAACCTACCTGCTCTAAAATATGCTTGCTCCTTTATGAACTTTTCAACAATAAATTTTGAGATATGACTGAGAATCATCCATTCCAGTACCTTGTAGAGATGGCAGAGGAATGATACTGCCAGTAATTTTTAGATTATCTTTGTCTTTGCTGGATTTCAGTAAGGCAGCAACTCTAGCCTGCCCCCACAATTTCAGGATCTTAAACTCGGCTATATGGTTGTTCATCAATTACAGGAGCCACTCAAAAGTATGGGGACTAAACTCTTTTATCTGTTCTGTTCTTATGTCACCAACACTTGCTGCTTTATTCATTTTCATAGTCTGTTTAGTTTCCTCCACCTCAAATACCACAAAGGGGGGATTTAATAGGCCCTCCTTTTGTTCTTTTGTTCAGATGGCTTGTTCTGCAACTTTTTACCTTGCATTTTTCCAGTCTTCAACAGCTGGCTGGCTACTTTATTTTTTATTTATTTGTTTTATTTGTTTGTCAAACATGTACAAGATAGTAGGTGTTGGTATAAACATGAACATTAACAAAGTAGGTACAGGTAAATTAGGCAATAGGACAGTAGGACAGGGACGGTGGTGCGCTTATACACGCCCCTTACAGACCTCTTAGGAATGGGGAGAGGTCGACTGTAGACAGTCTAAGGTTAAAGTTTTTGGGGTTTGGGGAAGAAACCACAGAGTCAGGTAGTGCATTCCAGGCATTGATCACTCTGTTGCTGAAGTCGTATTTTCTGCAGTCGAGTTTCGAGCGATTTACATTGAGCTTGTATCTATCGTGTGCTCGTGTATTGTTGCGGTTGAAGCTGAAGTAGTCATTGATAGGTAGGACGTTGTAGCAGATAATTTTATGAACTATGCTTAGGTCAGATCGAAGGTTGATTGGCTGTTAGGTCCATATGATTTTACTGTAGTTGGATTCTGCCTTCACCTAGATTTTCAAGGAGTTTCCAAGCTTGTCTGCTGTTCTGTTTCATGCCTAGTTTCTCAACTAACACGCACCATCGCAATTTTCAATTATCAGCTGCTATTTCCATCAGCTCTTCCCCAGCTTCAACTGTGAAAGGTTCCTGATTGTAAATCATTATCTTTATGTTTCTGACTGTACTGCACTGTAGGCTATATCATTCAATATAAGAAAATGCAATGCAAGAAAAATGAGATCCTTCACATACATAAACATTTAGAAATGGTTATCAAACTAATAACCCCCTTTTTTAACAGATTAACAGAGTTGGAAGGGACCTTGCAGGTCATCTAGTCCAACCCCTACCCAAGCAGGAGACCCTACCTCTGCCTCTACCAGTGGTGGGTTGCTGCCGGTTTGGACCAGTTCTTTAGAACCGGTAGCAGAAATTCGGCACCGCTCGCTGAACCGGCAGCGATGACTGTTGGTCCATGCTCCCAAACCGGTCCTCCGGTCACTGCAGATTGCAAAAAAAACCCTCTGCGCATGTACAAAGGCTTCTGTGCATTCGCAGAGGGTCATTTCTGGGAAGGGACACGCAATTCTGTTGCGATGCGAACCAGTGGGGAAGGTAAGTAGAACCCACCCCTGGCCTATACCTAGGATTGAACTCATAACCTCCTGATTATGAGGCAAGACCTCCACCTCTAGGCCACAGTATCCCCACATGCTTCACAACAGACATAAAAAGGGTGGGAATTCAATTGCACAATTGTGGCCATCTTGACTTTTTTTTACCCTCTTCATGAGGATATTTCTGGGGGGGAAAAGCTAATGGAAACAATCTATGAATATATGTAAGAAAGACAACCATAATAGTGCTGCAAAAATCAGTATTATACGGCAGCAAATAACATACCTTTTCTGTATGTCTTTTGTGCCATGTAACAATTATAAGATTTTTGTACCCATTCCCCACCATCCAGTCAGAGCTGAAGAAGCTTCTTGGATGAGAAGCAAAACTTCTTCAGAGAAAAACAAGATAGTCCAGTTGCCTCTAGGAAAAGCACCTTTGGGACAACCATGTCTTGGATGACTGAGAATCTCCATAGACATATACTTCTGATATAATGAGCCATTCCTGGTTTATGGGCATTCCAATCGGATAGATAGAATGAGTCATTTTAATATTGTTCAAACTCCATTCACATGGTGGGACTGAGTGAGAGCACTCTATATGCTTTCCTGCCTCTCATATTAGAGGCTAAATGCTTGCTAAATACAGGTTTAGCCCCTCTGCCATGGGAAATAATTCACCATACTTGTCCATGGGTCTAAAAACAAACCCAAAGTAATACCAAATGTGAATTACAGGCTTTCCACCTCTCTTCACTGGGAAGATAAACAATCAAAGGAATAAATCAAACAACAGGAAGGGAAAAAGCAAGAAAGTTCAAATTACAGCAGATGATTGAGCCATAAGCCCCAAACCCCAAAAACTTTAACCTTAGACTCGACCTCACCCCATTCCTAAGAGCTCTGTAACGGGCATGCATAAGTGCACCATCATGCCTACCTTCTGTCCTATTGTCTAAATTTACCTATACATACTTTGCTTTTGTTTATGTTTATATCATACCTGTTATCTTGTACACATGCTGACAAAATAAATAAGATAAATAAATAAATAAATAAATAAATAAATAAATAAATAAATAAATAAATAAATAAATAAATAAACAAATAAGGCACAACATTCAAGCCAAATCCAACAGTGTTGTAAACTGAATATAGAGTTATGCTAAGTATTGTTGATATCAACTTAGATCAAGTTTTCATAGGCAATAGAGATAGCTGCTTTTCCTCTCCTTGCTCAGAAGGCAGGTAGCTTCTGTGTGGCCCTTAAAGGCTAATTAACCGGCCAATCTCAAAGCCTATAAACAACAGCTGCATTTTGAGATTGTGCCACTAATCACAAGGGAAGGAGTTTGAAGCAAGATAATCGGGGAACATGGCAGGAAGAAGCAGAGATTCAGAAAGAGAATATCCTGAGGTAAGAGAGCTGAAGTCATTAGAATGTCAGAAAGCCGGAGGATACAGGAACAGATCCTCAGGCACAACAGTCCTATGGGAAAGAAGAAAGTTAGGACCTATTCTATTATGCCTGCAAGGAACTACCTCTACTCTGCCAAGACTTTTTCCATAATTAGAAGCTTTAATTAGTTTGAAAATATAAGCCAAGATAGAAATTATATTAGAATAAGGATGGGGAACGCAATCTGATTTAATGGTCATATCTCCTGCCTACTCCAAGGTAGCATTAGGAAATTAGGAATTAGGAAATTAGGAAGGACTTAACAGATGGAAGCCTCAGCCATCAAGTCATCTACTTTTTAATGCAATGGAAACATCACTTTACAGTTCATCTTGCATGAAATAAAGTGGCATACAGAGCAGTGGTGGATTGCTCCCGGTTCAGACCAGTTCTTAGAACCGGTAGCGCCAGCAGTGGGAGGCTCCGCCCACCCACCCGGGACACTTCTGCACATGTGCAGAAGCATCGCGAGTGCGAGTGCGAACCGATAGCAAAAATATTTACAACCCACCACTGATACAGAGGCATTTGCAAGAGATTTTTTAAAAAGTTAAGAAAATAGCTATAACTGCATAATAGCTAAAGTTCCCTCCCATTTTTTACATGAAGGCCAATGCACATGAAAAGGGGAAGAGCTTAAGCTGTGGCCTCCATCTTGACCTTTTTTTAAAATACAATAATCATTCCTGGTAGTATTTATATTATGAAGCAGAGATGCCTTATTTTGCAAGACCAGTTCACTGGGTGTTGCATTCTCACATCAGGAAGGAAACAATCTGACTCGAAAGGAAAGCTATATTTGGTCTCTTCTTTGCATATTTCAAACAGATTTCTTTGTTTCTATACCTTTCTCATTTCCAAGGTGAATAACTAAGTGAATAGGCATAAAATCACCCCATCTTTCTTCTATACCTTTAAAAATAGTTTAAAAATATTTTAAAATTATATCTGATTATATCAGTCAGTCCTTCAGGTTGTGCCAGATCAAGAACCAGGCAGCAGAGGGTTTCTAGGAAGGCTACTTTATTATGGCAAGATATAATAACAAGATCCTGAAAGTCTGTCCAAGTTTTTGTTTCTCCCATCTTATACTAATCAAACTGAAGAGTTATCTGAGTTTCTTTCTACTTTAATCTTTAGACTGTTTAATAGCTTTTCCAAGTCCCTCCTTAACAATTCCTTCCTCCCTCCCCCCCCCTTTAATGGCTCTCTCATACCTTCAACAAAGTCAATATAAAGCCATCCTTATTCCAGTGTAAAAAATGAATTAATATTGGGTTTTCAAAGGTAAAAGAGAAGTCAAGGGTGTGGGGATTAGTACAGTTCAATAAACATAGAACATCTTGTCAAATGCAGTAGTAAGGGTGATGGGATTCAGCTTTCTGCAATTTTTGCCAGGGTGAATAAGGAAAATTTTAATATCTACTGAATTATGACAAAAGGGAAAATATTAAGTGAGTTGACTCAGCCTTCCATCCTTCTGAGGTGGGTAAAATGAGGACCCAGATTGTTGGGGGCAATATGCTGAACTCTGTAAACCGCTTAGAGAATGCTGTAAAGCACTATGAAGCTGTATATAAGTCTAAGTGCTATTGCTATAGTCTTAAGATTGTTCTCACTTCCCAACACACTTGTCAAATCTCTTAAATTAATTCCATTTGATGAGGGACACTTTTGCCCAGTTACACCGATATCCATGATTATTAGTGCATGCCAGATCTGTTTCTGGTCCAGCAAGAACTCCACCCGCTTCAGAGAAAAAGTTTTGCATGTCAGCTAAAAAGCAGGAATCAGATAGATATAGCTTTTCTTCTTCATAGTGATTTCCTAAAAATAAATCCAAAGTGCTCAAATGTAGTCCATTGTCTTTCTATGTCAGTTCAGCACAAGAAACTGATTTTCTATAACTGGGAGAAAAATATCAAAGACTCACAGTTCTGACACAAACTTTATGCCTATTCTGTTTTATTTATTCTGAATTCAGCCTATCTAACTATGCATGAAAGTATGAAAAAAAATTTAACCAAGTAAATTTTATACTATTCCAACTCAATTTACCATGTCTGGAACATCATACATTAGTATGACATCTATCAACTAACTTATATACAATATTTGCTATAAAATGTTTTTTATAGACGCAGGAAACATACACCCACTGATTTAATTTTTCAATAACTATATATAATTGATATCACATTCATTAAATTACTGGATCCTTTGAGAATTCTAAATATTATTCCTTAAAAATAAGGAATATTGGTTCATTAAACCAATATTTAATGAACCATTGGTTCATTCATTGGTTCATTAAAATTGAACATGCCAAACAAATTTTATTTCATTCTTCAATTAAGTGACTAAATTAGTGGATCAGGGAAATGCTGTGGACATAGTATATTTAGATTTCAGAAAAGCATTTGACAAAGTATACTATAAACTAGTTCTTGGCAAGCTAGAAAAATGTAGCATAGGCCCCACCACCACCTGATGGGTTTGTAACTGACTAACAAAGCGTACACAATGTATAGCCCTCAAAGGAACTACATCCATATGGAGGGAAGTAAGCAGTGGGTATTCCAAGGTTCTGTTTTAGGCCCAGTACTCTTCATTATCTTCATAAATGATTTAGATGAGAGAATAGAGGGGAAACTCATCAAATTTGCAGACAACACTAAGCTGGAAGGAATAGCCAACACTCCAGAAGACAAGCTCAAGATCCAAAAAGATCTTGACAGACTTGAGCACTGCACCCATGAAACTTAATGTAGATAAAAGTAAGGTTTTACATTTAGGCAAGAAAAACCAACTGTATAGATACAGACTAGGTGAAATATGGCTTAATGCCAGTAACTATGAGAGGGATTTTGGAGTCCTAGTAGACAATCACTTAAATATGAGCCTACAGTCTGTGGCAAGAGCCAGAAAAGCCAAAGCAATTCTAGGCTGCATTAATAGAGAGATAGAATCAACATCATATGAAGTTCTAGTACCATTTTACAAAGCCTTAGTAAGACCATACTTGAAATACTGCAACCAGGTTTGGTCACCACAATATAAAAAAGGTGTTGAGATTCTGGAAAGAGTGCAGAGAAGAGCAATATACACAATGAGAGATACCTGTTTCCCACAGAAAAGAAAACACCAGGAGCCACAAAACCTGGGTAGGTGTGGCTCGGGGAGTCATGTGACTGGGTGAGAGTGAGTGACGTCAAGTTGGTCATGCCCACCCAGGTTTTGTGGCTCCCAGTGTTTTCTTTTCTGTGGGAAACGAGTCCAAATGGCTTTTTGAGTGTTTGGTTGCAGACCCCTGGTCTAGTTGTTGCAGTAAGAGTTATGTAAACAAACTGCATACTATCTGAAAAGCTATATCTTGACTTTGTGAAAAGTTGACAGAGAATATAATTTGTAGGTCAGGCTTCTCTTCCAATATAACCTGAATCATTCAAGAACATTTTATACTGTTAGCTTTGTTCTTTCACTAAGATCTTTTAGAGAAAATAATGAGCAGCTTTTGATCTAGTAGCCCATTCTTTCATTAGATTCTCCTTGCTATGAATTAGAAACTCCGAATGTCTCAAACACTATAATCATTACAGACCTACTATGAGAGATAATCACATCCTGCTACCTTATTTTTTTAAATTGTTATCAGATCTCTTGAGGCTTGCTGGGACACAGTTTGAGTGTTCCACGCCTGACCGATAAATGGTTGGGACAAACACAAATAGAACCAATAGGATTAAGCTAGTGTTTGATTTCTCCCCAAATATCTGCTCGATCTATCTATCTATCTATCTATCTATCTATCTATCTATCTATCTATCTATCTATCTATCTATCTATCTATCTATCTTTCTTTCTTTCTTTCTTTCTATCTATCTATCTATCTATCTATTTATCTATTTATAAGAGCTGAGGTGGCGCAGTGGTTAAATACAGCACTGCAGGCTACTGCTAGTTCAGCAGTTCAGCTGTTCAAATCTCACCGGCTCAAGGTTGACTCAGCCTTCCATCCTTCTGAGGTCGGTAAAATGAGGACCCAGATTGTTGGGGGCAATATGCTGAACTCTGTAAACCACTTAGAGAGGGCTGTAAAGCACTATGAAGCGGTATATAAGTCTAAGTGCTATTGCTAAGTGCTATTGCTATTGCTATCTATCTATCTATCTATCTATCTATCTATCTATCTATCTATCTATCTATCTATCTATCTATCTATCTATCTATCTATCTATCTATCTATCTATCTATCTATCTCTATGATTATATATCATGAAGCGCTGTAGGATAAACAACCTCTAGATAAAGAATTCCAATTGCTGTAAATGTGTGAAACAATTCTAGCATTAAAGAAAGGAAACATGTGAAGTCTTCAATCAGTTTTCTCTACTTTTAAAATTTAAAATTTAGAGGAAAAAAGACAAGGTCGTTTCCTTTTAATTATTGAATCCACAATTTAGGCATGAATTCTTTTGGAAAAGTCATTGAGGTTTTTTTTCCCATTCCTGATTTGGATTTGATTAAATATTTGCATATATACAGTTTTGATGCCTACAAATTCAACGATAGCACCATCTTAGGAGAAAAATGTACAAGTGGCACCAATGGCTTGATATATAGGACAATGTTTCTCAACCTCAGTAACTTTGAGATGTATGAACTTCAACTCCCAAAATTTCACAGCCAGCATTCTGAAAGAATTCTGGGCTTGAAGTCCACACATCTTAAAGTTGCTGAAGAAACACTGATACAGAAAATGATTATCTGTGGCAAAGAGAAAACACCAGCCTCCTTTTGATTGAACCACAGCAGCAGAGCATGAATATTTGCACACTCAGTGCCTGGTTACCAAAACTGTGGTTTTGATGAAGGAGCAAGTAGAAGATGGAGAAGAAGGAAATGACGATTGTCAGATGACTGCAGAGATTATTACCGTATATCATGCTTGTATAAACAAACTCACCACATGCTTGTACTTGGCTGGACTCAACTCAAATTGCTACTCCAGAAGATTTTATATTCTTTGATAGGCATTTTATTTTGAATACTTTCAGTTCTTAGCCTGAAGCTCTAAAGCAGAGGTGGTCAATTATTTTCCCAAAGGCCAAATAAGTAACTAGGACTGTTGTGGAGGGCAGAGTCAATAGTCTGAATGAATTCTGTTCAGTATTTTATTGCTTTATAAAAAGCAATCCATTATATGGTTTTGATTACTGTGAAAGTGTGTAAACACACACGCACACATATTTGCATAAATTGGAAAAAAAAGCAGTCACCTTCAAAATAAAAGGAATGCAGTTGCATTGCATGCATGATGTACACTTATTTACACTTGATTTCTATTTTCCAGTTGACCTCACATGGGCTAGACAGGGACAGCCAAAGGACCAGATATTGCCCAGAAGCTGCAAAATGCCCAAGTCTCCTCTAAAGTAGGGTTGTCCAAATGTTGACCTGCCTGGGCACATTGAGTGAAGAGGAATAGTCTTGGGCTACATATAAGTTATATAATATAATTGATGTATATAAATATCATTAAAATCACATAGTGTTAAAAGTTTACAATTTTATGGGTCTGCATTACTAGCTGCCTGGGGCCACATGGGGCCTGTGTGCTGTGAGTTGGACATGCCTGCTCTAAAGCATTTTTATTTTCTATCCATCACACTTAAGAGACTGGGGAGAATAAACTTCAGCAAGTGCTCTACATTTTGGTAAGTCTTTCCTTTCTGTTACTCATTGATCAGCTCTCCAACTGTCTACAACAGAGTTTCCCAAGCTTTCCGGCTTTGCAGACTGGCATGGGGAGGAGGAGAGGGGATGTTTCCGTGTGAGTGGCAGACATGCGCTCACCCACTGCTCGTGCAAGAGGGGATGTGAATGGCCTGATTTTAAACAACTCATGGCCCAGTAGTGGGCTGTGGCCCAGGGGCTGGGGACCTCTGGTCTACAAGATCCTCTGCTGTAAGATCCTCTGACATAAGCAGGAAACTATGCTAGAGTGAATGTAAAAATGTCTTTAAGGAATCTTTGATGCTGGAGTTCAGCAGTCACTGTGCTTCTCGGTCTGTCAATGTATTTACATCAATTTGAAATTCCATATAATAATAAGAATAAAACAAAATCTCAGAAATTCCACCCTAGGCCTTTGTTAATATTCCAAGTAGTAATCAAATAGTGATAGATAATTATGTCTAGTTTTACTGAAAAACCAGTTTGCGATCCGTAATAAAATTTAGCTCTTTTTAGAGAAATGTTCTCTTTTAAAAAAAGGAGACAAACGCTGAGATATTTTGCAAAAAGAAATGGATTTAAGACTTGGAAAGAACTAATTTCTTGGGGTTTCTCAAGGGTGCAGCCAGTTTATTCAATATTTGTTTATAGGAGTATTACTTTCAAATTAATACCAGTTCACTAAAAGCCATTGTTGAAAGTTTGTTGAGAAAGCTATGCATGATCTCTAAACAGAGAACCAAGTGCAAAGATAAACCAGTCAATAAATTTCTTGTGTTCTGTATCTAGATGCTTATGTGAATAGCATGTGAAGTATTACAATATAAAAGGTGAATAAAAGGAATTTATCACTTTTATGCAGGATTCTTTATTCTGTATGCATAAATAAATAAATATTAATATCTACAGGAACTGTACAAGATTTCCCATTGGATTCGGCTTTGTGTCTTGAATTTCAGCTAAATTGAAATTCAAAGAGGTTGCCGAATGCAGCAAGCCCTGTTTAATAAGGATTTGTATTAAGTGGGCTATATCGTGCCAGGGATAGCATTTCCCAAATTCTGTTCCCTAAGATCTTAAACAAGCCAAGAGTAATGGTTGCAAGAACCTTGCAATTTAGCTTCAGCTGGCACCAATCCATTTTTTCCAGCTTTGTTTCCTCTAAGGCTTTATTAGCTACTGAACATTCATAAGCTTACTTCTGTTTTGACAAGGTAGCAAATCTTTGCTTGCCACATGTTATGCACATACCTTCCTTCTCCTCCTTCCCTGCCACAAATAGGTGTGAAATTTAAACCTTTTAACTCAGACAGATTCAAGTCCAGACCAATTTATAAAGCAGATGACACTTTGCAAAAATCAATTTCAGTGGTCAGACTATGAAGGTCAATGGAGATTACATATCATGGAAGAAGTAACAGGAATGTAGGAGTGAAGGAATATCAGCTCTCCAGAGCAATTATGGAAATGTGACACTAACAGAAGCAATACTTGAGTAGTCTTACTTCAGATAAACACAGGATCCGCCTACATCACTGAAACAGTTGAAAAGGAAAGAACACGGTATGTTTTAGCAGATTTTTTTTCCCCTTTGCATTTTTCTGCAGGTTTTCTAATGTAGCTTTCTTGTATTGAAAAACTAAGCTGGAAGTGGTAACCTTTCTAAATTATCCAGAAAATTTATAGGTAGTGAAACTGAATAGACAATTTCTCCAAATTTTTAAGAAGGCTTGAGAACTTGTCCAACCATTTGCCAAAGGCAAGAGTTTAAGAGGGTCAATAGTACCCTACTGGGGAAAAAAGTCCCTAGGAGGAGTTCCATCCTGATGGCTTCTCTGTGGATTTAATAGAAATGTGGGTAGCCAGGGAGGGGATACAGTGAAAGACATCCTTGTAATTAACTGCAAGAACACCCCCACTTGTTAGTTATATGCTTTCAGAAGGCCTGAGAAATATATATTATATTATATTATATCATATTGTATCATAATTGTTGAATCCGGAGATGAAAGGACGACAGGAGACTGGAGTCAAACAACCAGTCTTTATTCAAAGGAACAGCAACAGAACAGATAAGACGCTAATGCAGTAGATCGGTACAGAAGTCTCTTCAGCCGCGTTTGACAGCTCTATTTAAGGCGGCTGTCAAACGCGGCAGCCAATCGGGGAGCTGGCTTCTCCCGCTTTAGCAGCCGTCCAATCAGAGGCGACGGCTGCTGTTGCTGATGACGTGGGAGGATGTAACACCCCTCCCTCCCTGGAAAGAACACACGAAGTCTTCCAAGTAGGCTGGGCACCTGCGCAGCCTCGTGGACCGCCTCAGTGGCGCAGGGCTGCTGGGAACAGCCGGCAAAACTTCGGACGGGGTTGGGGAGGCTTCCGGAGACAATTGCGGACTGCTGGCCGGAGAGGAATAACTAGCGGTGGCCGACGGAACGGCAGCAGGTAGGTCAACAAGCGGCTCGGCGGGGTCAGGCGGGTCAGCCAACGGCACGGTTAATTGCGGGGAAACCAAATCTGGAACTTGTGTGCTGGGCACCAAGGTGGATTCTGCCAGGCTGCGCCCTCTGAGCTGGTCAAGGTGCCGCCTCCAGATGCGGCCATCCGCTAATTGGACCCTGTAAGAGCAGGGGCCTGTTAGCTCAGTGACTAGGCCTGGCAACCAACGCGGCTCCCCCCCATACTGTTGTGCAAAAATGGCATCGCCCACCATAAAACCCCAGCCCCTGGCGTGCAGGACAGGGGAAGTCTCAGATGTGTAACCTGGGTGCAGCCTGTCCAAGTCTGTTCTCAGGCGATGGCCCATGAGTGTTTCAGCTGGGCTTCGATTTGTGGCAGGGCAGGGGGTGGTGTGTTGAGCCAGGAGATACGCTGAGACCCTGTCCTGCCAGTTCACAGCCCCCAAATGGCTTAGAGCCTCCTTGGCAGACCTCACAGCCCTCTCAGCCCGACCATTGCTCGCAGGATGCCAGGGAGCGGTCAGGGCCTGGCGGATGCCATGTGAGGATAGAAACAGCTGGAACCTAGTGGATGTGAATTGGGGACCATTGTCTGACACCACAACGTCAGGGTACCCATGGGTAGCAAATAACCTCATCAAATATCGTATCAAGGAGTCAGAGGTGGTGTTAGTCATCAATTCCACTTCAACCCACCCAGAAAATGCATCCACTACTACTAAGAATTGGTGACCCTGATAGGGGCCTGCAAGGTCAAGGTGAATGCGAGACCAAGGCCCCCTAGGTATCTCCCAAGATCTTGGGGGGGCAGTGGGCGGAGCCGACCTTGAGGATTGGCAGGTTTGGCATAGGGCCACCCATCTCTCAATCTCCTGGTCCATCCCTGGCCACCAAACATAACTCCTTCCCAGGGCTTTCATCCTGACCACCCCTGGGTGGCACAAATGTAAACGTTCGAGGATGGGCCTATGTAGGGGAGGAGGTGCAACTACCCTGGTGCCCCAAAGAAGGCAGCCTTGTTGTGTGGACAGCTCCAGGCGGCGGTGATGATAAGGCAGGTAGGGGTGTTCCACGGATCCCGGGGGCCAACCCCTCATCACCCAGTCGAGAACCTGCCGAAGGATGGGGTCGCGTGCAGTGTGTGTGGCAATGTCTGAGGCTTGGATGAGGGGGCCTAGTTCCTCAATCTGGAGGATTTCAGATGCTGGTGCAGGGTCCTCGATGGAGAGGGGTAAGGGGCAGCGGCTGAGGCCAACAGCATTTGACATGGCCTTGCCAGGCCTGTAGGCTAAAGAGTATGAATATGTGGTGAGGAATTCCATCCAGCGGGACATGCGGGGAGACAAATATTGAGGTGTTTGGCGGTCACCCGCCAAGAGTCCCAGGAGGGGCTTATGGTCAGTGAACAACTGAAATGGGCGACCATAAAGATAGTCGTGGAAACGTTTAACGGATGCCACTAATGCCAGAGCCTCGTGGTCAGTCTGGCTGTAATTGCGTTCAGTGGAAGAGAGGGTTCTGGAGAAGTATGCAATTGGAGCCTCACATCCGTTAGGGAGAATGTGTGCTAGGACTGCTCCAATGCCATACGGGGAGGCATCTGCAGCTAGGGAGAGTGGCCAGTCCCACATACCTGCCTAACTTGTCATTAAACACATCAGAAAATTCCTGGAAAAGGAAGCTGTTATCAGTGGGGGAGATGGTGTGCACACCAGACAGTGAGAGGCCCAGAGCATCAAACCACTCCAAACCCAAGAGGGAGGGCAGAGACCCAGACACCACAATGAGGGGCAATTTCCCTGTGAAGGAGCCCTTTTCTACAAGGATATGTGCCTCCCCCAGGATGGGAATATTGTTTCCCTGATAATCCCTTAAGAGGATGTTGCAGGGAGAAAGAGATGATTCCAGAAGGGAAGGCACAAGGCAGTTCAAAGTGGCCCAGGACACTATGGACTTGGAGGAACCTGTGTCCACTTCCATTAATTTAATAGACGTTCTTTAAATTAAATTAAATTAAATTAAGCAAGGGGCCCCTTCCAGTTTAACCTCAAGCCAGATTTTTTTTCTCCCCCCCCCCCCCCCCCCCCCGGCAGTGAGACAAACCTCCTCCGGTAACATAGCATTGGTTTGCCTAACAGACAGAAAATCATCAGGAGGCTTTTGCTGGCTGGCCAGGAACGGTCGAGGTGCTGATTGGATAGCGCTTCCCCCCCCCCATCGAGCGGCAGACTCTGGCTAGATGGCCGAACTTTCCGCAGCGGCGGCAGGTGGCGGTTCGGAACCGGCAGGAGCTGCGAGGGTGGGGGTCTCCGCAGCTTGGGCAAGGGAAGGATGGAGTGCGTCGAGGTGGTTGTTGCTGTTGTTGTTGTGGTGGTTGCCGAGGTGGCCATCTTTGCTGGGTTGTCGTTTTGAGGCGGTGGACGGAGGTGTTGGTATCTTCGGGCGCTATTTGGTCGGTGTCCTCATGATGCACGCCGAGGGGCTGCTGGGCTTGAGCAGTTGGTGGCTGGGATCGCTGGATTTCGGCAGCAGAATGGGTGGACATCTCTGCCGCTTGAGCTTCATCCAGAGCCACTGTTAGGCTTAGCTCTGTGCGGGCGAGGAGTCTGCGCTGGAGGCGGATGTCTCGCACTCCGCATATGAGCTGCTGCAGCAAGGCATCATCAAGGTTGGGAAATTCACAGTTCAGGGCAGCGGAGCGGAGGGCGGCCATATAGTTGTTGATTGGTTCCCCCTCTCTTTGCACTCGCTGCTGAAAAGCGAAGCGGTGAGCGATGCGCGACGGCGTGGGGGAGTAGTGATTTCTGAGCTTGTTCAGAAGATCCTCCCACGGCACGTTGTAGACTATCTGAGGGGCTACCAAGGCTCGGGCAGTGGCGAACATCTGGTGGCCACAGGCATTCAGGAAGATGGCACGTTGGCGCGCGCTAGATAGCTCCGTGTAGTCGTTGGCTTGTAAGAAGCATTCAAACCGCTCCATGTAAGCATCCCAGGTTTCAGCTGCGGGACAAAAAATCTCAAACGATTTTGGGTCTGAGGTGATGCGTGCCATTATTGGAGGCGCACGGTAGGAAGAAAAAAAACCTTTGCTGAGGTGCTGTTCGGCCACAGGCAGAGCTACAGGCAGAGCAGTTGCCCAACTCTTATTGGGGCAGGGGGGCGAGGGTCGCCGTATCCCATCCTCGTCGCCACTTGTTGAATCCGGAGATGAAAGGACGACAGGAGACTGGAGTCAAACAACCAGTCTTTATTCAAAGGAACAGTAACAGAACAGATAAGACGCTAATGCAGTAGATCGGTACAGAAGTCTCTTCAGCCGTGTTTGACAGCTCTATTTAAGGCGGCTGTCAAACGCGGCAGCCAATCGGGGAGCTGGCTTCTCCCGCTTTAGCAGCCATCCAATCAGAGGCGACGGCTGCTGTTGCTGACGACGTGGGAGGATGTAACAATAATACTATGTTATGTTATATTTGCATTATATTATATTAATGTAATGCACGGCCTAGTGCAGCGTTTCCCAAAGTGTGGTACGTATACCCCCAGGGGTACAGGAAGAGTTTGGTGGGGGTACGCATTGCACGGGAGTTTGGTGGGGATCACATGGGAATATCCACTGCACCATGCTTAGCTGTGCCCACAGAACAAGGAAAGAAATAGGCGCGTATCACAGTTTTTACATGGGAACTGGGACATCGTACATCGTATCGCAACTCATTATGGCGGGAACTTCTGCTCATCCTTCGCGCAGCTCGGGTTTGGCCATTTTTAAACTGCGGGAACATTAACAGTTGACGTTGAGCCACGGAGCTGTTTAAATGCCGGAGAATTGCAGTGTTATCTAATGGTTAGACAGTCTTGTGAGGCGTGACACGGCGTGAATATACTGCACTTCGTTACAGAGACAACTTACTTCTTTAATAGTTAGTTCCGGGCGCTTGTTATCGTGCTTTAGTAAGTTCCACTGATTTTAATTATTTTTATAAAATACAATTTTTATCCCTAACAGAGATTATGGATCGCTGGTTGAAATCTGGAACTACTAAAACCGAAAGAAAGTAATGATTGTAGTAGCAATCAATGAACAGGAAATAATGAAATTAACGACAAATCAATTTCAATTATTAATTATTAAAGCATATATTTTTTATGAGGGGTACTCAGCATTATGAAAATTATAGAAGGGGTACACATATGTCAAAAGTTTGGGAAACACTGGCCTAGTGGATAACTGAATTAGATCTGGAAACAGACTGGCAATCAGTGCAGCTCATGAAGCAGAGGTGTAACATGTACATAATTGCCTGTATCACTACATTTTGCAGCCATTTAAGCTTCTGGATAATCATCAAGGGCAGCTCCACATATGTCCCATTACAGAAATCCAAATGGGAGGTGACTAGGAACAGGCACAATTGACACATGATGCAAAAATCTGATTATGCCCTAAATTAGGGACTTTGTAAGGAAATAGTTCAGAATTCTTACTTCTGTTTTCTATGATGTTTTGCAGGCCTTTGCTATCTGCTGAGGATAATGGGAAGTCACATCTCTCCCATGCTTTCCTGAGATATGTCCCTCCTAACTTTTGTTGATGCATTTAGTTACATACTACCATCCTCATTTGTGGCTTGATTCCTAATTTTTTCTTTTTTTTCTTATTTTCCAAAAAACTAAATGAATCATTGCAGATGAGATCAAAGCAAGTCAGCATATTTAGGAAGAAGAAGTGTAAATATGAGCACAAGTCTAGTGTAAGCATAAATTTTGGATGAATGTTGGGCCCAGATCTAAATTTCAGGCATTTTCAGTTATTTTAATCATTATAAAACTTAATCCTAGATAACTTGTTAAAGATTTGGACATTTCATTACATCATGTGTTTACCTGCTATCATCAGGTTGAAACAAGTTTACTAAAACACATAATGTACATACCCTCCTTCAGATTCTGGATACCACATGACAACATGCAAGTGAAGAACAGATTGAATAGAATTGGGTCCAGCATACAACCCTGTTTTACCCCATTGGCAAATGCAGATGATATATCATTGTTGTAAATCAAAAAGTGTCATCAAAGAGAAGATAAATCAACTTCACAATTTTTCTCAGATATCCCTAACATCTCAGGATGATCCAGAGGCCCTCCCTGTTTACAGTGTCAAATGCCTTTTTCAGATCAATGAATATATTAAAACAAAGAGGCTTGGTCTGCTTGATGCACTTCTCTTGGACTTGCCTCATGATAATCATGTCTGCTATATTCTGTTGTCGCTGAAAACTGCACTATGCCTCTGGAAAATTCCTTTCCAAGACAGCAATAAGTCTATTCAGGAGAATGCAAGCAAAAATCTTGCCTACAATGAACAACAGTGAGATACTTCTGTAGTTTTTGTAATCTCATTTGCTTCCCATGTTTTTATAGAGAGCCCCAATGAGGACAACTTGGAAGTCATCAGGCATTTCCACTATGAACCAAATGACTTCTAAGATGTTTTAGGACACCTGTAAGATGTTTGGGCTTGGTGCTTGTAGATCTCAGCAGGAACGCTCTCCCGCTTTGTTGCTTTATTTAAATTCATCTGGAGGTAACTTTCTTGATCTCATTGTTTTTGTCTGTACTTTTGACTGCAGATGCTTAATTTTGCCTTTTTTAAAAAAGATAGATGATGGATTGTTCTGCCAGTCTGCATAGACCTTATTCTTGGCCTGGAGGGCTGCTGAAGTAGTCTCATGGTTTTCATCAAACCAGTCTTGATATGCCCTGGTTTTCAGTTTGAGTACAGTTGTTTCAGTTTGAGTGATGATATCTTTAAACTGCATCCACTTTTCAGAACAGGTTCCCACAAGTAGTAAATTGCCAGCGAGTTTTCATTAACTACATCTTGTAAGTGTAGAACTTGGTCTGGGCCTTACAGTCTGCCGATGATGAATGATTTTCTAACAGTCCTTGGTTGCTTGGCTACTTATGATATAAAGGGGCTACGTTTAGGACCCACTGGAGCTGCCTCTGATCTGTCCAGCACTCAGCAGACTTAAAAGAGCTGAAGTGGTGCAGTGGTTAAATGCTGCGACTGCAGGCTGACTGCTAGTTCAGCAGTTCAGCTGTTCAAATCTCACTAGGCTCAAGGTTGACTCAGCCTTCCATCCTTCCGAGGTGGGTAAAATGAGGACCCAGATTGTTGGGGGAAATATGCTGAACTCTGTAAACCGCTTAGAGAGGGCTGTAAAGCACTATGAAGCGGTATATAAGTAAAGTGCTATTGCTATAGCACCTCACATGTTGAGGGTGATGATGATGTCTTTAAGATTGCAATGATATACTATGACATAATCAAGTAGATGCCAATGATTGGACCAGGGATACATCCAGGTAGTTTTGTATTTGTTTACATATACAAATTGTGTTAGCAATGCACAAGTTGTGCTCGAGACGTTTGCTCAGAAGCAGCAGGTAATTATTTAATTTTCCCACCCCATGTTTTCCAAGGACTCATCGCAGTTGTCATTGTCTGTCCCTACCTTAGCATTAAAGTTGCCCAGAATGACAGATTTTCACTGGCAGAAGTTATTCAAATAATCTGGTCCATGTTCTCATAGAAACCTTCCTTGTCTTCATATGAACTTATGAAGTTGGCCCATGGGTGCTGCTGGTGGTGACATATTGGCACTTGCTGACAGGAAAGTGGAATTTCATAATGTGTTCATTTGTTTCAAAGTCAAGATGAGATGAGTGGATACATCATCAGAATGATTGACAACCATATGCCTTGCCAGTAGTGTACTGAAATCAAGAAGAGATCTCAAGATCAAGCTACAAAGATACTGTGAAAGAAACCCTATGTCAGCCAAGGGAACTTATAAACTATAGCTGCTAACAGAACCCATTGATGACCACTGTGCCTCCACTGAAGCCTCCACTGGTTTTGAAGATAGGCAGTGCCCAAAACTGATAGAAAACCATCAGTCATGTCAAAGAATAATACCCTCCCAAGTTACTATAACAATGGATTCCCATGCTCTCATTGTGCTAAACTCTGTGCTTCCAGACTGGAATTGCAGAGCCACCTGCAATTACCAAACCATGTCTTCTTCAAACCCAAAAGACTACTATATTGGTATATAAGTATCCCACATAGGCACTTTTTTTGTGCAGAAAAGATCAGATACTACCAGACAGGTGTTACTTACAATTACACTCATATCAAGTCAATTTTGGCAGGTTTATAATTTCACTCCTTTTCAAGCCTAGCCCTCATTTAATAGACTGCAGTAGACCTACTGATATTGATACTGACCTACTACCTATGAAGGCTGCTTCATAAACACCAAGAGTTCTTCCGCTAACAAGCTGCCATTTTGACAGGTCTTTAAGCCACCACAAATATTTTCTTCAACACGCCATAAGGAAAATATGTATGCCGCTTCCGTGGCATAATTAAAATACCTGATGTTTTCTGTAAAGTCATCTTTTGGGATCATGACCATGAATGAATCATCTTTCATAATATTTTAACTATATTGCAGAATACTTTTTTTAGTACCAACTGAGCTTACAAAGTAAAACAAACTTCAAGTTATTAATCTCCCTACATGTAAGTTCTCTTTTGTCAACAGAACACAGGTTTCTGCTGAGAGTTTCGTTTCTTTATTATAACCAATAAAATTCTAAGATACAGAAACTACAATGTAGAATTTCAGGAGGTGATGGTCTATCTACGTGTGATGAAGAATAGAAGCAAGAACTGAAATAATGTAATTGAATAAATCCAAGTTCCATTGAATAGCTGTTTGTTGTTTCTTCAAAAGCAGAAAAATGGGAAGGGAAATATTAAAGAATAAATGATCTTTAATAGTGAGACCTGTATAAAATGCTTTAGTCTTAAAAAAAAGGAAAGAAAAGCTTTGACAATGATTCAGCCCAAAGTTCACTGATCTCCATAAACTTTTCTTTAAAAAATTATTGAGTTTAGGAAGAGACATAGAATTAACCTTCTAATTCAAATATGAACTTAATAAATTAGGGAGAAAAAAAATCATGTATAATATTGATCATGTTTTCTACTATGAAGTCTAAAATTTAAAACACATATCTTTCAAGCCATTAATACTTCTGTCTACAAATCAGTAAAGGACAATGTGTGAAGTAGACAAATAGCCTTCCTTTTAAACATTTACATAGGAAATATATAAGCTATTACTTTTTTAGCAAAGCAACCAGGGAGAGACATTAGCCAAGAAAACAGAATTCTATTTTTTCCCAAAAGGTGATTAAAATATGGAAATTCTGGAAATTGCTATCCAACACTTTCCAAAGATACCAGATTGGGAAAATATGATCCAGCTATATTTTTGGAAAAATATGGATTAGGAGGCGGTGTGCAAATATTACATCTAAATCAAATTCTAAATAATTATTCTATCATCAATGGATAGCAAGTTCATAAATAAAATTTTAATATCCATACTTACTCTTTCTCTGTCATGATGTAGCCATATTCTTCCACTTTGGAAGACTTTGCATCTAACTTGAGGCCTTCTCTGATCTTTTGTTGAGTTGCTTCATAAACACTTTCATCTTGAAGCCACATATTCTTAATCCAATGATGAAGCTCACTTAGCTCCTTGGAGCTGGGTTCAAAGTCTGCTTTTTTTTGAGTGATCAGTTCTCTTGAGAAGGTTTCGCTCTTCACATTTTCAATCCCAACCTTGACTTCTTCAGATGAAGATGAAAGGTCTAAATCATCTGATTTTTTCATTTCTGCTTTAAAGGATTCATTGGACAAATATGACTTTGACAGATTTTCAGGAACCATATTTTTATTCAGGAAATCTGGTACCTTTGAATCTAGATGGTCCTCCTATAATAAACAAAACAACAAATACACCTACTGTAGTTTATTATAGTTGCTTGCATCTAATTCATCAGTTCAGCTTTACAGTAGACAGTAATTATTTTAGCAGTTTTTATGTTGGTAGCCTTTCTTGAGGATGAAAAACTCTGGAATTCATCTAAGTTGAAAGTTAACTTCAAACACACCCTAGGCTGCACTAAAGAACAAAGGGGGGGGGGGAAATCCCACTTTTCAAGTCAGTTGTATTTTATTTTTCAAGAGGCCACACATTTTGGAACATGTGTTTCCAAACACGTCTCCTTTATGGGTCTCCATGAAAACACTGTGTTGTTTGCTAGCAAATTCTAAAACATTAATTCATAGCTTAGAAGAATTTATAGCAGTAAACCTTTGCTTAAAACCACATTTTAAGCAAAATGGTTTTAGCTGTATATACCACAGTGAAAACTGCTTTTAGCTATGATACACCACTTTCCTTCAGATCTTACCAATATACACTATCATTTTTTTCAGTGCTGAAGAAAATAATATCCTTAAGAATACTTTATAGATTTTGAGCACAGGAAAACTGCTATGAAAACAAGCTATTTTCCTATACAAAATACATTTGCTAGCTCCACTGCTAACAGAATGTTCCCAATAATGTCCTTCAACCAAATTATTTACTCCAAGCTGAGTAACTATGTATTCTCCCACAGTCTTAGAAACTATATATTCTAGCAATTTTGGGATTACTTTTTAATGAGCATTATTTTAGGGACAATATTCTACTTAAGAACTAAATCATTTTGATATATTCTGCTCTCCTTTGGGTTTTCATTGATCAGAGGGGGGGTGAAACATTCTGAATAGGAAGAATTTAGATTAAATCACTACAATCCTAAACAGATTTATATGATTGAATCAGGGGTGGGTTCCTCCTGGTTCAGACCGGTTCGCCTGAACTGGTAGTGACCCGCTAGTAATGTCATGATGACATCACCGAACCGGATCGATTGGTGCCGGTCCATGGGCGGCGCCATCTTTTTTTTGAATTTTTTTTGAATTTATTATTATTATTATTTTTCTGAGCATGTGCAGAAGCCGAGTTTCTGGCACTATGCATGTGGTCACCATCTTGTTTTCAGCTTTCTTTCTTTCTTTCTTTTTTAATTTTTTTAATTTTATTTTTTTTAAAAAAAATTAATTTAATTTTTCTTCTAAGCATGTGCAGAAGCCGAGTTTCTGCCACTGTGCATGTGGTTGCCATCTTGAGGAAGCGAACCAGCAGCGAGGTAAGTTAGAACCAATCCTGCTTGGGTCACCTCAACTTTTCAGTCCCAGAAAGTGGCTGAAAAATGCTCTTCTCCTGTTTTGCAGCCATGCACCATTTTCTGTCCTTGCCTCCTTCCTGTTTTTATTTGGTTTTCCCTCCCACCCTGAAAGCAAAAGGAAGCGAGGGTGGGGGGAAGGGGGGGAAGAAGGATATGGGAAGGGATTGGGAAGAATGAGAACAAGGAAGGCTTTCCGGCTCAGGGAAGGCTTGGAGTCCGGAATCCAGAGCATGCCTTTCCCCTTCTCTCTTGCGGTGCTTTTAATTCCAAAGCCCGCCCCCCCCAACTCCAGTCTCTTTCCCTGAAAACGGAGCTCTTGGTCTGAAGCAATTGGTGTGAAACGAAAGCAAGATTTAAAGGAAACAAAGTTGAGCTAGTTTGTAAGGAAAACAAGTACTGTCAAGGTTCAGTGCAAGCCATACTAGTATTCAAAACTAATGAGTCTTAATGTCTGGTTAAAATGGGTAGTACTTCCATTTAAAGAAGAAAAGCATAGCTCAGACTATTGCTATAATTTTTTGCTCCTATATTCTGTTGTTTAGGTATACATTTTGTTAATGTAGAAACTTTACTTAGAGCCTATTAAACAATGGAGCTAGCTGCCTGCCTGCAATCATGTGTATCTATTAGGAGTAAATCCCACTGAAAGAGAGTAGCCTTACTGCCAAGTAAATATGCATACACTTTACGTAGTTGAGAGATAAGGTATTGATTAGTATCAGGTGTATTATAGAGAGAAATGAAAACTTCTGTAACAACAGATACTTTGTGCCCAGACCAGGTAGGGGTGTGTGAGAGAGAGGGGGGAGGGAGGGAGCGAGGGGGGGAGGGAGGGAGGGAGGGAGGGAGGGGGGAGGGGGAGAGAGAGAGAGAGAGAGAGAGAGAGAGAGAGAGAGAGAGAGAGAGAGAGAGAGAGAGAGAGAGAGAGAGAGAGAGAGAGAGAGAGAGAGAAGAGGAAGGAAGCACCACAAACCCTGGCACTAGGTGTGGCTTCAGAAGACACTTTGAAACTTCAACAGCACAGCAGTTTAGGGCTGGAAGACATCTCGGAGGTCATCTAGTCCAACCCCCTGCTGCAGCAGGAAACCTTACATTGTCTGGATTATTTTGGTGCCTCTAACAGAGAGGAAAATTGCCAGAAAGGAGAAGGAGTTTACTAGGACAAGGCTGCCATGCAGAGGAAGGCAGAGATAGTTCTTGACTTATGACAATTGAGCCCAAAATTTTGGTTGCTAAGCAAGAGCGTTATTAAGTGAGTTTCAACACATTTTACTCAATCCATGACATATCCTGGCTCTAACAGTCATTTGAAAACTAGGGAAGTACATCTGAAGGCATGTGTAATGTTCTAATGTACAGAAGTTATGGTTAAATGTGTGGCAGAAAGTGGACTCTGGGTGTGTTTTTCCAAATGCTATAAGTGAGGTTGAATGTGTATAGTTTTAGAAGAGGTGTGTGTGTGTATACATGTGTGTACATACACATACAGTATATATAGTAGATAATGTATATTTTTGTGTGCCTATGTGTAATATGTATGTACACATATGTCATATATACATAGGATTAAGTAGTATATTTTGGATGTTCAGTAGTAGTAAATAGATATTGTATCTCATTGAGGCCTTTGAGGCGAGGAGAGGCCAGGCACCCTAACCCTAACCCTAACCCTAACCCTAACCCTAACCCTAACCCTAACCCTAACCCTTACCCTTACCCTTACCCTTACCCTTACCCTTACCCTTAACCTTGATGTGAGTGATGTCAAGTTGGCCATGCCCACCTAGTCACATGACCACCCAGTCACATGATCATCAAGCCACCCCACCCAGTCACATGACCATCAAGCCACTCCCACAAAATTAATCCACACCCACACAATTAAGCCACGCCCACAGAATGGTAGTAAAAAATGTTGGAACCCACCCCTGGATTGAATCAAATATACTGCTAATGGCACAAGTTAAACCTTTCAGCCTACATTAAATATTTTAATTTTTAGTTATACTGAGTACTTGCAGTAATGACAAATCAGTAGAATTGTGCTTACATTCACCATGATGAACCCTCATTGGCATTGCTTTATTGTCCTAGAAACTCTAGCTCTATCATTTCCCTATATCCATGATGGCGAACCTATGGCACGTGTGCCACAGGTGGCACGTGTAGCCATATCTGCCGTCACGCGAGCCGTTGCCGTAGCTTAGCTCCAGCACGCATGTGCGTACTGGCCAGCTGATTTTTGGCTTGAACAGAGGCTCTGGGAGGGCGTTTTTGGCCTCCAGAGGGCCTTCAGGGGGTTGGGGAGGACGTTTTTGCCCTCCCCAGGCTCCAAGAAAGCCTCTGGAGCCTAGGGAGGGTGAAAAATGGGTCTACTGGGCCCACCGGAAGTTGGGCAAGGGGGAGGAGGGTCGTACATGCATGTGCAGGGGGTGGGGCAGCATGGGGGATTCCGTGCGTGCATGCGCAGGGGGGTGGGGCACATGGGGGCATTGAATTATGGGTGCAATGGGGGCACGCGTGCAATTTCGGCACCCAAGGAAAAAAAGGTTTGCCATCACTGCCCTGTATGTTAAGAAAAAAATATACAGTAGGTATTTGTGTTGTTAACTTACCTCGTTTTTAACCTCAGCATTGATGTTCCATGGCCCGTTATCTGTGGAAGCAAGCATTTATTGTGAGACATAAAACACAGACATTGCTTTGGTTTTCTGTACAATGTGACATTTTTATTGTACAGTAAACATTAAGATGTTGTGGCTAAATGACAAAAGTAAAAACATAGATCAAGTTTGTCACTTCAACTCCATTTGTACACTTTGCTAATGCAAGATCAATTGAAGCCATGCTGTAAGAGTGCATTACATTAATTAGTTCAATAGTAAGGCTGACGAATTTACCTCTGTTTATCAGTGCCTGGAAAAAAATCAATAGCTTGTCCTGCTAGCCCAGAAAAAATGTTTACAGTAATAAATGAGAAACTGCAGTGGATTTATGACTCAGGTGTTTCTCAAGAAAAGGCTCTTCTGATGTATTTTATTTCACACTTAGAAGTAATTACTTCAGAGTTATGGTAACACCACATTATTAAATACTAGAGGTGGTTTGTGGATTAAAAAGAAGACTCCACCTTCATCCCACTAAATACTTGTTTCCAGTGGTGAAATCTAATTTTTTACTACCAGTTCTGTGGGCGTGGCTTGGTGGGCATGGTGTGGTTTGGTGGGCGTGGCAGGGGAAGGATACTGCAAAATCTCCATTCCCACCCCACTCCAGGGGAAGGATACCGCAAAATCTCCATCCCCTCCCCACTCCAGGGGAAGGATACCGCAAAATCTCCATCCCCTCCCCACTCCAGGGGAAGGATAATGCAAAATCTCCATTCCCACCCCACTCCAGGGGAAGGATACTGCAAAATCCCCATTCCCTCCCCACTTTGGGGCCAACCAGAGGTGGTATTTGCCAGTTCTCTGAACTACTCAAAATTTCCGCTACCAGTTCTCCAGAACCTGTCAGAACCTGCTGGATTTCACCCCTGCGTTTCTATCTTAGATCATTTTTGTTAATTTTAAAATGTTATATTGTTGGTTTTATCTGTTGCAAGCCTCCCAGAATTGCTTGATAATAGGAGGCATATAAATTTAATAAATAAATAACATAGAAGAATATTCTATTGCACAAACTAGGACAGGAAAAGGAAAATCTGCGGTATAATAAAAGATGTTTATGCATTTCTATGAATTAAGAAATAATTAATGACAGATCCTTAGGACTTTATGTGTGCTTCATATATAAGTAACAACCATGATAGATGGACAGACATGTACATGCACATGCTATCTAGATTCCTAGCACATGTGTCAATGAACAGAATTGCTGCAAGCTTTATTATCTGTAAGTTGCTCAGAATCTTCAGAAACAAACAGCATAGACCAAGGTAATAAAAATTAATTAATCATAATAAGGCCCTGAATTCAAGAACATACCATTCTTATAGAACAAGATGTATTCATAAGCTTGAAAATTATTCTCAAAAAGTCTTGCCTTTTTGTGTTTAATGGATGTATCATTTGGGCAGCTGAAATATTTAGCACTTAGTTAAACTTATATGGTCCATTCAATCAATGGGGATAAAGTTAATCATGATTAGTTAAGTCCTATTTATTTCAAAGGGCTTCCTTTTTATACCACTCAGACCAGATCTAATCCTATATATTTGGAGGATTATCTACTAATCCTCTACACTCAATCACCAGAGGTGAGAACTGCTTCCAACCTTTTGGCTTCCGGAAAGGTATTAAAACTTGCCTTTGCTGGTTAGGGCCCAGGGGTGAAATCCAGCAGGTTCTGACAGGTTCTAGAGAACCGGTAGTGGACATTTTGAGTAGTTCAGAGAACCGGTAGCGGAAATTTTGAATAGTTTGGAGAACCAGCAAATACCACCTCTGGCTGGCCCCAGAGTGGGGTGGGAATGGAGATTTTGCAATATCCTTCCCCCAGGACTGGGGAGGGAATGGGGATTTTGCAGTATCCTTCCCCTGCCACACCCATCAAACCACGCCCACCAAACCACACCACGCCTACCAAGCCATGCCCACAGAACCGGTAGTAAAAAAAATGGATTTCACCACTGTTAGGGCCTCTAGAGGACACTCACTGCTGGAGGTGGTTGATGGGGTAAGAACCACCCATCCAACCCATCCGTCCCTTAGTTCTGGTTTCAGTATAGTTTTTAAAATCTTAATCTATGTAGCTTTAATGTTTTAATATTTCAATTATTTTTCTACCTGTTTTATAACTTGCAAGCCACCCACCTTATAGGGGAGATGGGTGGCATAAAAATTTAATTATTAAATAACTAAATAATACACAATAGCTAATTCCAAATTTAATCACATTTACATTAGAATTAAGTATATAAAGCTCAAGTTAATTACTTGAGTAAAGCAACAAAGAATGATTGCTAATTTTAAATGCAACACGGGTTTTAAGGGATGCATCTATATCTAAAGGCCTTATAGAAGAAGAAGATGAATTATTTATTGTCCAAGTGTGATTGGACACAGAAGGAATTTGTCTTTGGTGCATATGCTCTCAATGTACATAAAAGAAAATAAAAGAAATCATCAAAATATATTATGCAATCCTATCTTACACTTTTTCCACTCATCCCCTGAATTTCCACTGCAAATGTTCCAAAGGTTTTAATCATTGGTAGTCCATGTTCAGATGCAGAAACTGCCTTTAAAATCAGTGGGTAGTCCATAGTAGTCCAACTAAGACTTTTCATTGTCCAAAAATTTTCCCTCTCAAAGACACCACCCAATCCTCACATTACCCTAATCCTAGCTCACTAATACAAACGTCTACGAATGAATAATGTCACAGCACTGTTTGTACTCACTTATTATCTGGATCAAATTACAACTGAGTAATAATTCAGCTGAGGAGCCGAGGTGGCGCAGTGGTTAAAAGCAGCACTGCAACCTGAACTGCTAGTTCAGCAGTTCAGCTGTTCAAATCTCACCGGCTCAAGGTTGACTCAGCCTTCCATCCTTCTGAGGTTGGTAAAATGAGGACCCAGATTGTTGGGGGCAATAGGCTGAACTCTGTAAACCGCTTAGAGAGGGCTGTAAAGCACTATGAAGCGGTATATAAGTCTAAGTGCTATTGCTATTGCTATAATTACCAGTCCCATCCTTGAATATACCATAATCATAACAAGGAAAAGAAAAGCAGGAGAGAAGCTAAGTGCTTTTTTTAAACTCCTAGTAACATTTTGCAAGATATTTTAATCTGATTATGTAAAAAATTAAAATAAAGGAAGGCAACTGTACTGAATATGATACCTTGCACATGAAAACCTTCATTCTCTCCCATTTCATAATTGTTTTCTCCTTCTGCATCAACTCCTGCTGCAGTTCTCTCTCCTTCAACCTTCCCAGCGGCGTTGTTCTTTTCTCCATTTGTATCAACGATTTGAACAGCTTCAGCAATGATATCAGCCATCTTGTCCAGCTCCAGTGGGCTCAACTTATCTATATCCACATGATGTTTCCTCAGGTCTCTCAGAACATCTTGAATAAATATTTCTTAAGAAAGAGGGGAGGGGAGGAGAGGGAAGCTTGATTACTTGTGAAAAGTTTAATATTACATATAAGAAAAAGAGAAACCAAGCATTGCTGCTTTAGCTGCAGTCCTCAATAGGAAATATTTAATTACCTACAAATCCTTATTGTATTATTCAGTGCTAACAGGTGTAAATAATAACCTTGGAAATATTTTTTCTTTTTCCAAATATCTTTACTGAATTGATTCAATTAAATAAATTTTTAAAATTATTTTCTTATATAGCAATAGCAATAGCAATAGCCCTTAGACTTATATACCGCTTCATAGTGCTTTACAGCCCTCTCTAAGCGGGTTTACAGAGTTCAGCATATTGCCCCCAACAATCTGGGTCCTCATTTTACCCACCTCGGAAGGATGGAAGGCTGAGTCAACCTTGAGCCAGTGAGATTTGAACAGCTGAACTGCTGAACTGCAGTGCTGTTCTTTAACCACTGCACCACCTCGGCTCTTAAGTAAGTAATATAAGTAATTGTATAATTGCAAACAATGCCTATTGAAACAATTGATTTGACATGAACTGATAGTGAAATATGCTCATACCCAGACCAATAATCTAATATTCCTGAATACAATAAAATGATTGCATCTAATAATTATTCCATAAATCGGCATTTACTTAACTCGACGTCAGGTGTTCCCCACCTCTGGATTACAGCCCACAACTAGGCCGTGTGCTATTTGGAACCGAGCCACGGAAGCTGCGGGCAAATGCGCATGTGCTTCCCTACTTGTGCGAGCAGCAAGCGAGCGTGTGCACACATGTTCCATTTGTGCAAGTGGCGGGCGTGTATGCCCACCGCTCACACAGAACCACCCCCCTCTCTCCCAGCTATAAGCTGGGACACTGAGTACAACTCCCTCCTCGTGGGGAATATTAGCAGATATAATTTTTATATAACAGAATACAAGTAATAATTTGATGGGAAAGATCAGAGGTTGAAAGATGGTATTACCATGTATGCTTATAATATCATTGGCATTAAAATTTAATATTGAAATATTGAATAACTACTTTAAAAAAAACCATTTATATTAATATTAGGATTATATAAGTTTGATTAATATAACAACTATTATGATTATCATTATTGATGTTTGTATCAAAATGAATTACACCCAGGGGCCACACTGTTCATGTATTGATATTGATGTATACTTTAAAATAAAAATCTAATAAAACTTGAAAAAAAGAAAAGGAAAAGAAAACTTACTTATACATGAATATATAATCAAAATGAAAGAAATATTAATATTCATTATATTTAAATATAAAAATGTGTTTGTGCTATTAAGAATTAATTTGAATCTATAGCAGGAAATGAGAAGGAAGAAGATATTTAGTTGGTGTTCACACAATGTACTAAAGGACTGACTAGCCAACCTAATTGTACATGGTGTGCAAATGTAGCATATGTGATTAATTTGTAACTCCATGTATTATATGAATCCCAATCACGGGTTAAGTTAACTACGCATATATAATGCTATCATAGCCATTTTGAGGATAAATATATCCCTGAATATTGTGCAATTTTTACTTAGGTTCCCTTTCTCCCTCTTTTTCCTCCACTTTGGCTTCCACATCCTAGGCAGATGATTTTAAATTTCCTTTCTCACATTCAAGAAAAGACTCTGAATCAGGAAGTCAAATTTGACTTAGTAAACTTAGTTCAGATGGAAGTCGAATTATAAGTATTTGACTTAGTAAACTTAGTTCAGATGGAAGTCGAATTATAAGTATTTGACTTAGTAAACTTAGTTCAGATGGAAGTCGAATTATAAGTATTTGACTTAGTAAACTTAGTTCAGATGGAAGTCGAATTATAAGTATTTGACTTAGTAAACTTAGTTCAGATGGAAGTCGAATTATAAGTATTTGACTTAGTAAACTTAGTTCAGATGGAAGTCGAATTATAAGTATTTGACTTAGTAAACTTAGTTCAGATGGAAGTCGAATTATAAGTATTTGACTTAGTAAACTTAGTTCAGATGGAAGTCGAATTATAAGTATTTGACTTAGTAAACTTAGTTCAGATGGTTTCTAACTATGAATTCTAAAATCTTACCTGGTAAAATTATCATAGTCAATGTTGATATAATTAAACAATTTGATATTAATCCATTAGACATATACCGGTAGTAATTGTGCCAGTCTGGTTAATAGTTAAGGGACCAAAGTAGACTTTGGGAGATTTTGAGTTCTAGTCTTCCTTAGGTATGAAAGTTAGCTGGGTGATCTTGGGCCAGTCAATCTCTCAGCTCAACTCATCACACAAGGTTGTTGTGGGCAAAACAGATCAAGGAAGGAGTATTAGGTATGTTCGGCATCATGAGTTATTTATAAAAATAGTAAAGGCCACACACAAATCTATTAGCCGCCCAGAGTCCTTTGGGAGTTGGGCGGCATATAAATTTAATAAAATAAATAAATAAATAAAATATTCCTAAAGCACAGCTCTCGTAGCAGTTTTTTTAAGCCCACTACATAAATCTCAGCCATCTTAAGAAACCAGCATAACATCCCTTATTCTGGATTCAATAAATTCAAAGATAAGAATTCTGAAAATGTGCTCTGAAATTAGTAGCTTGTTGTAAAATAAGATCAATTAGGAAAAGCTCACAATGCTACATTTATAGGTCAAACAGGCTTATTAAAATAAATTTTAGTATTTCTTTATAGATTTTGCTCATTTGTAACATTGGTTCAATTTATGTCACAACTAGCTGTTCAACAAAATCCTAGCTTGTGTTAAATAACCTAGGTGTTTCATTCCCATTTCCTTTCACTTCTTTTTTTTTCTTTCTTATTTTCTATTAGGCCTTATCTCTCTAGTCCCACCCCGCAAATCTCATAATCTACCCTGTTTCCCCCAAAATAAGACATCCCCTGATAATAAGCCGAATTGGGCTTTTGAGTGCATGGCAATAAGGCCAAGCGCTTATTTCAGGGTTCAAAAAAATATAAGACAGGGTCTTGTTTTCAGGGAAACATGGTATATAGCAAAGCAAATTTGCAATCTCAAGCAAAATAAAAATAAAGGGAAAGAAATGAAATAGAAAATGAATGGCCAATGGCCCAACTCCAGAGTCCATTAAACAGTAGGTCTTTCTAATTGAATAAGTAAAACCAAAATAGAGAGGGGAAAAAAATTCTTTGCCTATAACAGTGATGGAGAACCTATTTTTGCTCAGGTGCCAAAAGGGTGCGCGTGGGTGCGATAGCATGCGCGTGTACCCACACCCATAATGCAATGCCCTCCCCTCACGCATGTGTGCACACACACACCGGCTGCCCCCTGCCTCCCGCGCATGCGCACAGAGCTCACTGAAGCCTCCAGAGCCTGTGGATGGTGAAAAACGGATTCCAGCTGATTTTCGGCCTTCCGGAGGGCAGGGGAGGTCGTTTTTGCCTTCCCCAGGTTTCAGAAAAGCCTCCAGAGCCTGTGGATGGTGAAAAACAGCCCAACAGCCCAATTGGAAATTCAGGCCATTTTTCACCCTCTCCAGGATTCAGGAGGCTTTCCTGAAGCCTGGGGAGGGTGAAAAATGGCCCAACGGCCCAACCAGAAGTTAGTTTCCGAACTTCCGGTTGGGCCGTTGGGTCTGTTTTTCGCTATCCACAGGCTCCAGAAGCCTTCCTGAAGAATGGGAAAGGCAAAAACAACCTTCCCCACACCCTCTGGAAGGCCGAAAATCAGCTGGCCAGCGTGCACATGCATGCTGGAGCTGACATAGGGCAACACCTCGCGTGCCCTCAGATATGGCTCCGTGTGCCACCTGTAGCACGCGTGCCATAGGTTCGCCATCACGGGCCTATAATGTGCTGTCTCTCACTCTGAGCACTCACTAGGAGGCAGCCCATTAAAGGAACATCTCCCAGAGATAAACTTCTTATTAAAAGTAACTGATATCTGTATGTAAAACCTAGCCCCCTTCACCAAAGGATGTATTCCTATTATGAAAAAGTCTTTCTCTAAAGTAAAAAAAAATACTGTAGATTTGTGGCATAAATAGCAATAGTTCTGAAAAATGCATTATACATTTGTAATGTATGAAAAATACATTTCATACATTACAAATATATAAGGTTTTTAAAAGCTGGCAAAAGAGCAGGGTATATTTGGTATGTGAATCTTCTTAAAATGAATGTATAATTGAATGAAGGAAAAAGAATGTTAAAATCTCCCCATTTTCAGCAATGAAAGTCCAAATTTACAAAACAAAAGAATTAAAGGGTTTGTTTTTTTAATGCATTCACAGCATTGTATCTAGACATCACAAAAGTTTTATCAGGTTCCATTATGCCTATGGAAGTCCAATAGCCAAAATCCAATACATTTTGCAGCACATTATTCTCTGTAACCGTTAAATACCCAGCTCTATGTAGGCTCCTGCTAAGAAAGGTGAAAGAGGACCGTACATGATAATGAAACCAGCATGGGTATAGTTTGCTTTAACGGTAGACCTATTCCAGAGATGTGCGGTGTCACCTGGGCTTGCATTTACATTCCATTCTGCTTTTGAAAGCTATTATCAGACAGGTGCCTCGCCATGAATGCTGTCACTTTAGGCATGTCCTCACTAGGCATTCTTCTCACTAAAGAGAACACTTCAATTGATTTTGTGCTTTCACAGCAAAAGAAAATGAAAGCATACAGTACAAAGGAGATGGGTAAAGAAAAGATACATCAAAACATGGCTATGTAATACTCCAAGCTGCTACAAAGGAATTAATGTGTCACCAACAAGTTATGTCAATTTGAATAAAATAAATCTTTCAATGTCCATGTGTATTATTGGAGCATCAACCCATGATTCCAAGAAGTTCTACAAGAAGGGTGGTGACCAGGATTTCTCTGATTCCCTACTTGCCATAATTCAATGTGGAGTACAAGAGTCCATTCCATTACAATACTATGTACCTGAAGAGATATGACAAAAAAGATCTCTATATGAATAACAAACCTGGATGATTACAGATTACAGATTATTAGAGTTGGAAGGGACCTTGTAGGTCATCTAGTCCAACCCCCTGCTCAAGCAGGAGTCCCTACACCATTTCGGACAAATGGCAGTCCAATCTCCCTTTGAAAGTCTCAAGTGTTGGAGCTCTCACAACCTCCGCAGGCAAGGTGTTCCACTGGTTGATCGCTCTCACTGTCAGAAAGTTTTTCCTTATTTCCAGGTTGAATCTCTCCTTGGTCAGTTTCCATCCATTATTCCTTGTCTGGCCTTCCGGTGCCTTGGAAAACAGCCTGATCCCTTCCTCTCTGTGGTAGCCCCTCAAATATTGAAAGACTGCTATCATGTCTCCCCTGGTCCTTCTCTTCGCTAGACTGGCCATGCCCAGTTCCTGCAATCGCTCTTCGTATGTTATAGTTTCCAGTCCCCTAATCATCCTGGTTGTTCTCCTCTGCACTTTCTCTAGAGTTTCAATGTCTTTTTTGTGGTGTGGTGACCAAAACTGGATGCAGTACTCTAGGTGTGGTCTAACTAAGGCTTTATAGAGTGGTATTAGTACCTCCCTAGTCCTGGATTGTATCCCTCTGTTAATGCAATTTAGGATTGTATTGGCTTTTTTGTCTGCCACTGCACATTGCTGGCTCATATTTAGTTGGTTGTCCACTAAGACTCCAAGATCCCTCTCGCAGTCACTGCTGTTGGGTGTGGTTTCACCCACTTTATATGTACAGTATATCTTTGGTTTTTCTTACCTAGGTGTAGGATTTTACTTTTCTCTGCATTGAATTTCATTTTATTAGATTGGGCCCAGTTTTCAAGTCTGTCAAGATCCATCTGGATCCTGAGCCTGTCCTCTGGGGTATTAGCTACTGGGGTATTAGCTATAATTTCAAACTGCCCATTTAGGACTTTACACTGCAGTCCTTAAGTGAAGAAACTGCAATTCTGAAGCAGACTGAGAAATTACAATAATTGTCATGATCCTTAACTGTTGTTATGTCATCTCATGGAATAGGCGTTAGCGTAAATCTTGTTTGGTTTCTCTGTGACACATTAGACTATCAATCCACCCTGAAATGTATGCTGCAGCTCAAAATCATCAAGCTCATTAACACGAACCTCTGAGATGTCTGTCCATCATTATTACATTTCCAACTAAGCAATTTTTAAATTTAAATAAATTCTAAAGAATCCCAGGGTTTCCTGAACACAGCTTGAAAATCACTGAATTAAAAGGAAACAAAGATAAAAACAAGATGAGCATGCATACATAGATAATGTATATGAATCCCTTACCATCTATTGGAGTTAGAGAAAGCTTCAAATCATTCTGTGTAGATCCGGACACCAATCCTGATACTGGTCTCTGTAGAAACTGTGGTTTCATCTCAAAACCTCCTAGCTTTTCTTTGGGTATTACTCCATCAAATTGGTCAATGCGAAGAGGTTTAACTCTGTTGTCATAAGGAGAAGCTTCTTTAGTCCTGCTAACAGATGAATGTCCATCAAGGGTTTTGGCTGATAATTTATGAGTGATATATGCATTAAGTGTCATCAATAGATCTTTCCTGTCTAATTGTTCTTCAGGTTTTAGTTGAAATGTATCCATCTGTGATTTGCTGAAGGTCCTTGCAGGAATGTTTTCAATATACTTTGAATGGACAGGTACTGAATAGGTCATAGCAGGTGTTTTTCCTTTAGAATTCTGCATTATATAGTTGATTATGGACCTTGGTGGAATGTTGCCAACCTAATAGGAAAAAAAGGTAAATTGCATTAGAATTAATCTTAGGATAATCCATTATAATCAACCAACATGTTGATTATAACATTCAATTCTGTAAGAATACATATAGTTGATTCTTCTGTTTTGGGCAGGGAGAAGATAACCTATGTTATATTTACCAACAGATTATTATCAACCTGTATATATAATATTAAAAAATGCCTTACTGCTTGCTTATTTTTCACTAGGCATGGGGATACTTTAGCTATCTAATTTTCCTATATTTAAAGAGGGATTTATGAAGCCATTGAAACACTAATCTCTTAACTGTTTCATCATTCTGGTTTTCAAGCATTCAGAATAATAGGAGGTTGATCTTAAGTTTAGTTAAAATTAAAATTCTCGTGTTCTTTCTTAAAATGCAAAGAAAATTCGAAATCCATGAAAATGAAATAGAAATACACTAAAGAAATGGAAAGAGCATATCAGCAGTCTGTTTGGTCACTGAAAGATCCTAGAGTTAAAGGTTATGAATAGTGCTTTATTAAAAATAACAAGAAATCCAAGGAAGGGAAGGAAGGAAGGAAGAAATCCACATTTATAAAGACATCCTATGGGTTGTTATTAATGTAACAGTAAGTTTCAAACATTAAGGAAAAAAATCCATTTGGTCGCCAAAGGTTAGCAAAGATTTGATGGCACATGTCAGCCTTCCTAGGCAGGGCAGGCAGGAAACAGATCTTCTTCTTCTTCTTCTTCTTCTTCTTCTTCTTCTTCTTCTTCTTCTTCTTCTTCTTCTTCTTCTTCTTCTTCTTCTTCTTCTTCTTCTTCTTCTTCTTCTTCTTCTTCTTCTTCTTCTTCTTCTTCTTCTTCTTCTTCTTCTTCTTCTTCTTCTTCTTCTTCTTCTTCTTCTTCTTCTTCTTCTTCTTCTTCTTCTTCTTCTTCTTCCATATCCGTCATCAGACATTGGAGATCATGTTCCAGCCCCTCCGATGTGGTTCCATCTTGCTCATCCCGAGTGCCTGGCAACCAGGGTGTTCAGGGCCCTGGGCTCAGGATGCTACTGCTTAACGCCAGGTCAATTTCCAACAAAGCCCCCCTGATTCGTGATTTAATCACAGAAGAGGGGGCCGACCTGGTTTGTATAACTGAGACCTGGCTGGGCCAGGAGGGAGGAGTAGCTCTCTCTGAGATATGCCCAGACGGGTTCTCAGTGCAGCATCATTCCCGACCCCAGGGAATGGCAATAATAACACGTGGAAACCTGCATCCTCGTAGGATCCCTGCCCCGGAGATTGTTGGGTGTGAGACGCTCCTTCTGAAGTTGGACTTAGGGGTACAGGTGGGCCTTCTCTTAATGTACCTGCCTCCCAGCTGCGTAAGTAAGGCCCTGCCTGAGCAGCTCGAGGCAGTAGCCGGCTTGGCAGTTGAGTTCCCTAGGCTCATGGTGCTGGGGGACTTCAACTTGCCTTCTGCTGGTGAAACCTCTGGGATAGCCCAGGAGTTCATGGATTCCATGACAACCATGGACCTGACCCAAGTAATCCAGGGTCCGACTCATGAGGGTGGTCACACGCTCGACCTAGTGTTTCTCTCGGGGCAGTGGAGAGATGATCTGAAGATAAGGGATATAGTCATCACCCCTCTGTCATGGTCAGATCATTTCCTACTGAGGTTGGATTCCGCAGTTCCATTCCTCCCCCGCAGGGAGGCGGGACCGACTAGGTGGTTCCGCCCCAGGCGCCTAATGGAACCAGAAGGATTCCAGAGGGAACTTGGGGAAATACCTGAAGCCCTGGTACACAGTTCGGCTGATTCCCTGGTGGCTGGCTGGAACATCGCAGCATCAGGGGCTTTAGACCGAATTGCGCCTTTGCGACCTCTCCGCGGCAGTGGATCCCGGAAAGCCCCCTGGTTTACCGAGGAGCTCCGGGAGATGAAACGCCAGAAGAGACGTCTGGAGCGCCGCTGGAGGTCCAGCAAAACCGACTCCGACCGAACACTATTAAGAATTTACATCAGATCTTATTTAGTGGCGATAAGGGCGGCAAAACGATCCTATTTTTCCGCTCTTATTGCGTCCGCAGATTCTCGCCCAGCCGCCTTGTTTAGGGTGACTCGCTCCCTCCTTGCGAAAGGGGGGAGCGAGGAGCACTTGCAAGGCAGAGCTGAGGAATTTGCCGAGTTTCTGATGGATAAAATCGCTCGGATTCGGTCAAACCTGGACTCTGGCTGGGCAGAGTCCATGGAGTTGACAGGGGCAAGTCTTAGTCCACCATTGTGGGAGGAGTTTGGGCCTGTTTCTCCTGAGGATGTGGACAGAGCCATGGGGGCAATGGGGGCCTCCACCTGTTTATTGGACCCGTGCCCCTCCTGGCTGGTTTCTGCCAGCAGGGAGGTGACATGCGGCTGGATCCGGGCGGTGGTCATCGCTTCTTTGGGGGAGGGTTCCGTACCGCAGTCATTAAAAGCTGCGGTGGTGGGACCCCTCCTGAAGAAGCCTTCCCTGGATCCAGCTGATTTGAAGAACTATCGTCCGGTCTCCAACTTGCCTTTTTTAGGGAAAGTTGTGGAGAAGGTGGTGGCCACTCAGCTTCTGCGGCTTCTGGATGAAACAGACCATCTAGATTCCTATCAGTCGGGTTTCAGGCGCGGCTACAGTACAGAAACTGCCTTGGTCGCTCTGATGGATGATCTCTGGCGGGCCCGGGATGGGGGAAATTCCTCCATCCTGGTGCTACTTGACCTCTCAGCGGCTTTCGATACCATCGACCATGGTATCCTTCTGCATCGTCTCGGCGAGTTGGGAGTGGGAGGCACCGTTTTACGGTGGTTCTCCTCTTATCTCGCCGATAGGATGCAGTCGGTGTTGGCGGGAGGGCAGAGATCCACCCCTAGGCCCCTGTTATGCGGGGTGCCTCAGGGGTCGGTCCTCTCGCCCATCCTGTTTAACATTTACATGAAACCGCTGGGGGAGATCATCCGCAGACATGGGGTGTGTTTCCACCAGTACGCTGACGACACCCAGCTGTACATCACCACCCCGTCTGACTTCAGTGTGGCAGCCGATGTAATGTGCCGATGCCTGGACGACGTTAGGATCTGGATGGGGAGGAACAGACTCAGACTCAACCCCGACAAGACTGAGTGGCTTTGGATATTGCCTCCTAAGGATTATGACAACTATCCCTCCTTGGTTCTCGAGGGAGCGAAACTGACTCCCTCGGATCAGGTCCGCAACTTGGGGGTCCTCCTAGACCCACAGCTAAAATTGGAACACCATCTCACTGCTGTGGCTAGGGGGACCTTTGCACAGGTTCGCCTGGTGCACCAGTTGCGGCCATACTTGGAGAAGGAGGCTCTACTCACGGTCACTCATGCCCTTGTCACCTCCCGTTTGGACTACTGCAACGCGCTCTACATGGGGCTACCCTTGAAGAGTATCCGGAGACTCCAGTTGGTGCAAAATGCAGCTGCGCGTGCTGTGGTGGGTGTGCCAAGGTACACCCACGTGACACCTATACTCCGCCAGCTGCATTGGTTGCCCATTAGTCTCCGGGTCCAATTCAAGGTGTTGATCATCATCTTTAAAGCCCTTCATGGCTTAGGACCAGGTTATCTCCGGGACCGCATTCTGCCTCATACTTCCCTCCGACCAGTTAGGGCCCACAGAGTTGGCCTCCTCCAGCTCCCGTCAGCCAAGCAATGCCGGCTGGCGGGTCCTAGGGGGAGAGCCTTCTCTGTGGCCGGCCCCGCGCTCTGGAACCAACTCCCCCCAGAGACCCGAACCATCCCCACCCTGCTGGCCTTCTGAAAAGCCGTTAAGACATGGCTCTTCCTGCAGGCAGGGGGTAGAGCTTAATTCCATCTACACTCTCCCCCGGGTATGTCTGGCGGTTGAATGGTGCTTTTATATTGAAATTTTTAATTTTTATATTTTGATTTTAAATTGAATTTATTGGTTTTCTTGTATTTTTCCTGTGTTGTAAGCCGCCCTGAGTCCCTCGGGAGTGGGGCGGCATATAAGAAACCATAAATAAATAAATAAATAAATAAATGTTGGCAATCCTATTTTTGTCAACAGCCGTATGAAAAAGTGCTGCAGAGTTTTGTCCAAACCAGTCCCTTAGGTTTTGAAGCCATGATGTTCTTCTTCTGCCTGGACCTTTTTCACCTTCAATCTTTCCCTGGAGGATTAAGTGAAGGATGCCATATTTTTCTGGGTGTGGCATCACATGTCCAAAATATTCTAACTTTCGCTTTTTAATGGCTTTGACTATTTCCCCTTGCATTCCCAGGCGGCTTATCACCTCATTTGTGATTTTGTTAACCCAGCTTATACGTAACAGCTGTCTGTAAATCCACATTTCAAATGCTTCTAGTCTCTTCAAATGATTTTCTTTCAGAGACCAACTCTCTACTCCGTAGAGCAGGATAGAAAAGATGTAACATCTGACAAGCCTGATTTTCAGTCTTAGGCTTATGTCGTGACTGCAGAAGACCTTTTTCATTTTGAAGAATGCTGTTCGAGCTTTCTCTATCCTTGTCTTTACTTCACTGATCATGCCCCAGCTTTCATGTAAATTAAAACCGAGGTACGTGATCCTTTCAACTTTTTCTAGTGGTATTCCTTCTGAATTTATCAGTGGTAAATTAATGGATTATTTGCTGACGACCATGATCTTGGTTTTTGAGGTGTTAAGCTTCAAGCCATATTTTTCAGATATTTCTGAAACTCTGTTGATGAGGAGCTGAAGGTCCTCATGCTTACTGGCAAGCAGAACTGTATCATCAGCATACCTTAAATTGTTGATCTGAACACCATTTACTTTGAGGCCAGCATCAATGTTTTCCAGTGCCTCGTTGAAAATTGACTCAGAGTAGATATTAAACAACAGCGGAGACAGAATACAGCCCTGTCTGACCCCTCTTCATATTTCTGCATCATCTGAGAATTTCTGGACTAGTCTCACATTTGCTACCTGATGCCAATATAGATTCTTTATGATTTGGATGTCTTTGTCATCTAGTCCCACTTGTTTCAGGATTTGTAATAGTTTGCTGTGTCTTATTTTATCAAATGCTTTTTCAAAATCGACGAAGCACATGTAAACACTGTGATTGACATCTCTACAGCGCTGTACAAGAACTTGAATGCTAAATAGGGCATCTCATGTACCAAGATTGTTTCTGAAACCAAATTGCATGTTACTTAGATACTCCTCAATTTTGTTGTATATTCTTGTGTGAATTATTCTCAGGAATATTTTCAAGGCATGAGTCATTAAGCTTATTATTCCGTATTCGGTACATTACTTAGCATTTATTTTGGGGGGGGATTGTCACAAAGGTTGACTTTAGCCAATCATTTGGTATCTTTCCTGTTTCATATATTCAATTGAAGAAAACGTTGATTGAAGGAAACAGACTAGATGAACTAATTCTGCTTTAATATAAGGCTACATTAACAGAATTTTTCCTCTGAAAGTGCAAATCTCTCACCATCTTTTTACAGCCTGATAAGTTAGGGAGAGTCTTTTCTGAGTTTCTTTTTCTGCCCTTAGGCAGCTGCAGACTCCCAGTCCTTTATCAGACTGTCCCTAGCCACCACATCTTCCACCCTCCCAGTGTTCTCCCAAGGTCATTCACACATAATTTAAATAATTTAAAGACAAAACATTTTAGTTGTTTTCTAACATATCCTTAAACATTATTTCAATAATATAATATAATTCATATTCAGAATGGTATAAAATATAGATGAAATAAATATGGGTTGAAACTAAATTAATACTGGTTTGCAGATGGACATATAGAAATTGCATTTTTAACGTTTATTTGCAGAAATTCAGATGCTAAACAGGTCATCATTGTCCAATTCTGAATATCACTTTTCCCCCAATTATTCCTGAAGAGGAAAATATTTTGGGGGGAATGCAATGAAAGGAAAAGCGAATGGGAAGAGCTGTTTCACAAACACTTCTCCATGATCAGAAAATCCTTTTCAGAGCGACTGGGTGTCACGTACTGAATATTGTCAGTTGTATGTCTATGAAGGTTGATGCACCCCTATTTAATATTATGGTACATTCCAATATAAGCAGAACACGTGATATGATGTTCTTTGCGCATGTGTGCATTCCTAAACCACCATTAATTCTCTTCTGACTTAGCTGTTGACCTGAACGGTTGTGTTACTCAGCAAAATGTAGTTTATTCGGGATTTATTGTTTTTGTACTGAAATAAATATTTTCTATTAGACTTTTAATCTCAGTTTTGTTTCTAACTGTCTGAATTCCAAGAAAAAATCTAAATCACCTCTATGAGATTTTATTCTCACCCCAACACTGGGGTTCTTTCAAAATGGTTCCACTTTTCCTATAACAAAACAACCAAATCTAAGCAGTCAGCTAAGGCAGAGTACTCTGTTTCTATGATACAAAACCTTATAAAATGCAGAACATAGAATAACAGAATTGGAAGGAACCTCGGACGTCTTCCAGTTTGCAAAATATACAGTCTAGGTCATTGAGTATGGATTTTAAACATAGAGAGAAAAGTCTCAACATTCTCTAAAATACAGGGGATTTTTTTAAAAAAATTCCCTGACATTCTTGTAGCAAACAAGTCTGTTGACAAGAACAAGACAGAAACCTCAAGCAGTCATATACAAATTGGGTGGACGTGTCAATCCCAGGATAAGCTGGTATCAAGAGAACAGCTTGCCAAGTCACAATCCAGCAGCCTGAAACACTATTCAAAAAAATCCTAATTAGAAATGTGATATAAACAATAGTAAAGCCTAACTGGAAAACATCCTCTCTTCTGGCAATCAGTCGAAAGTCACAGAGGTTGAAAATATATATTCTCATATTGAACCTACAGTTGCAGTATTAAATTTAAAACAATCATTGGCAATGTCTGGACAGAGGCTTAGTATTATTCAGTATTCCCTGTCATTGCTGTAGGGAAAATTCACTATGTTGTTTTTCATTGCGAAACAGTGGAAATCAAGTTCAATGTTATACCAACAGTACATAGTAGGACAACATGGACCATATAGTGGTGCTTAAAAGTTTGTGAATCCCTTTAAATTTTCAATATTTTAATATGACCTAAATAGGTCCTAAAACATGATATCCTAGGGAAATAATGTTCCATAGAGGGATGACCAAATCAACCATAAATTGTTGGCCTAAAGCTTTATATATTATTAAATCTATTTGGCACACTATTTACTGAAAAGTTGCAAAAAAAAATCAGTATTACTCATAATGGGATTCTGTTAGTCAAGAATTTACCTCCAGCACAGATAGTATCTGGGATGGAGTTGATTTCCATAAAGTAGCTGAAATAGGAGCTGAGATTGTCGTGACTTTTATCGGATGTTTGGCTGAATCCAGTATGTGTTTCAGAATATATTGTCAGTCTGTTTTTGCTGCTGTTTTATTGCATGGAGAATCCAAAATTACTTCATTGTAATTTCAATGCTCACTTTCTATAATGTTTAGATTTATAGGGATTCTGAAATTCTCCGTGTTTGAAGATCAGTTAAAATAATTTGTCCTCAATTATAATCTAAAATAATTCTTGTATATTCCAACCTGAAAATTTAAGGGATTCAAAACATACTCTGACTGATATCATATTTGTCAGGCATGAAAAACTAGGCCCACATGTGAAGGTTCAATTAAACTGATTTATTGATAAAAGCCTACTCACAGAAATCTTCTCAACAAGCAGTCAGCCCCTGGTTAGAATTAGATAAGGGCCAATGGCAATTAAGGATGGGTTGGACTCAATTCTTGGTCACTACATAAGAATTCTAGGCTGGTCCCGCATTTTACTCCTCCCACTAGTTCTATTAGTCCTTCTCCTACAATATTCTAGCCAACGTCCCACATTTGTAGAATGGGAGAGACATAGAATAATACTGAAATGTCCAAATTTATATTAGGTAACCAAAACTTTGGTCTTCTCTAAACAAGATAATCTGGCAGAGTTGCTTATAACTATTACACATAAGTATTTATATATTGGTGAATAGAATAAAATAGAATGGAATGGAACGGAACGGAACGGAACAGAATAGAATAGAATTCTTTATTGGCCAAGTGTGATTGGACACACAAGGAATTTGTCTTCGGTGCGTAAGCTCTCAGTGTACATAAAAATTATAAGTGATAAATCGTGATCATAATCATCATAAATACATTCATCATGAATCATAAGATATATGAGAAATTCTTATGAAAAATAATACTATATTAGATTACCTGGTGCACAGAAATAAGCGTAAATGATAACCATAGAAAAAGAATAAATCATGTTTGTCAAAAGATGATTTAACATCAAAATATTAAAGCTACATCAAAGTTTCTTATTAAAAAAAGGTTTGCACAATTAATTTAACTTCATTTATTGTATGGCAATCTGAATCATGCAAAATGTTAGTCATGACTTAACCTAATCAAATAATTCATTCTAATAGGAAATAACTGCAATGTCTTAGTTTGGAAGCAACCCACTTTTCCATTCTAAATCCATGGTATGGTTTGATAGTATAAATCAGTAATATAGCAATTACAGAATGTCCCTTTCAATTCCATGATGGAAAAAATTATTGAATGTGTTTTGAGCAGATAAAGTTAATATTCACTCAAGTTTTTGTACTAATATTTCTAAACTATTTGTTAAGTTGAATCATCACTTGAATGAGGATAAACTTTCTTTTTTCATATATTCCAAAATATAGTTTTGTTGACCCACCATGAATGATGTAAATGACCTAGATAATATTCCACATGAACAACAAAAAGAACAGAACATTATCTTGAAATATAAAATCCGATTGACTATGACATACCACCCGCTAACTTTAGATAAGTGACCCATCAGAAAGAAAATGTCAAAGAGGTGCACATTATTTCATTCCTTTCAAACTGGTGAATATTAGACTACTCACATTTAAGTGGCTAAAATAGTTTCTCAGATGTCATTAAAAAATGATGGTGCACTACATGAAAAAATAAGTACTAGAAGTAATTTATCTTATGTACTTTCTAGAAACACTATCTAGAAAGTACATAAGGCACTCAATAAAATTCACTCGCATTTAAAATGTCACTAGTTAAAATCTTGACACTTTACTTGACATGAAAGATAAACAAGTCAACCGAATGTCACTTTTTACTCCGTTTTCTGTAGTCTTTTTATGAAGAAACTTGGTTTGCCAGCTATCTGTCATTACAAGAGACTGTGACACTATACATTAAAGCAGGGGTCGGGAACCTATGGCTCGCGAGCCAGATGTGGCTCTTTTGATGACTGCATATGGCTCGCAGCAGGGGTGAAATCCTCCCGGTTCGCCCGGGCCAGTCCTTCGGCGTATAGCCGATGGAACTGGCGGCGGTTGCGGCGCGGAGCTTCTCCTGCCCGCTTTCCCGTCCCGGCTGAACACAATCACCGCTTTCCCGTCCCGGCTGACCACAATCATTTGGGTTATTTTTCCCTCTGTGCATGCGCGCGCATGCACAGAGGGAAAAATAACCCAAATGGCGGCGTTCAGCCGGGACGGGGGGAGCTAAAAAACGGCCATGGCCACATCCCCGCCGTTCTCCAGCCAAGCGGCTGAAGAAGCCCCAGAGCCCCGCCGCCAACCTGCGTCTCCTGCTGGGAAGGAGCCTCTGTCGCTGTCTCTTGCGGGGTTCCAGCCACCCAACTGAGTCCCTGACCGCGGCACCGGCAGGGTTAATGCGTATGGGAGAGGAGAGAGAGCGCTACCGCCGCCGCTGCTACTTTCACCGCTCCGATATTTCTTTGGTGGGCGCGCGCGGGAGGGACCATGGAGCAGAGGCGCCCGGCAGCTTAAGGCAAGAGGCGGGTGGGAGACGCGGGCAGGAGCCTGTCGCCGCCGCTGCCACTTCTGGCATCCCCACGCCTCTCACCCCGCTCGCCGGGTGCCTCTGCTCAGCGGTCCCTCCTGCGGAGGCCCACCAAAGAAATATCAGAGCGGTGAAAGTAGCAGCGGCGGCGGTAGTGCGCTCTCTCCTTCCCTCCCTGCATGGAAAGAAAGAAAGAAAGAAAGAAAGAAAGAAAGAAAGAAAGAAAGAAAGAAAGAAAGAAAGAAAGAAAGAAAGAAAGAAAGAAGAAGAAGAAGAAGAAAGAAAGAAGAAGAAGAAGAAGAAGAAGAAGAAGAAGAAGAAGAAGAAGAAGAAGAAGAAGAAGAAGAAGAAGAAGAAGAAGAAGAAGGGAAGGAAGGAAGGAAGAAGAAGAAGAAGAAGAAGAAGAAGAAGAAGAAGAAGAAGAAGAAGAAGAAGAAGAAGAAGAAGAAAGAAAGAAAGAAAGAAAGAAAGAAAGAAAGAAAGAAAGAAAGAAGAAGAAGAAAGAAAGAAGAAGAAGAAGAAGAAGAAAAAGAAGAAGAAGAAGAAAGAAAGGAAGAAGAAGAAGAAGAAGAAGAAGAAGAAGAAGAAGAAGAAGAAGAAGAAGAAGAAAGAAAGAAAGAAAGAAAGAAAGAAAGAAAGAAAGAAAGAAAGAAAGAAAGAAAGAAAGAAAGAAAGAAAGAAAGAAAGAAAGAATCATTACCAACGCTATGATGGAAATCACCAACTCAAAGACAAATATCACTTTGGAGCAAGGAAGCTGCTACAGCAGCAACAAATTAAACAGCACAAAGACAGGGATTCTCTCAATATCCCATTGTCCCTATTGACATTTAGTTGAATTCACTTTTAAAATATATTATATGGCTCTCACTGAAATAAATTTCCAAATTTTTTGCTTTCATGGCTCTCTTAGTCAAAAAGGTTCCCGACCCCTGCATTAAAGACTCAAAAAAATGACCTCTGTTGCATAAGATGATGATGCCAGCTTTATCAGGTAGACCAGACAGGAAACATGATCAGATAGGCTAAATCTACTTTATTGTAAAGTTACAGTTACAGAATCTTGGAAGTCCGCGAGTACAAATCTCCTGCCAATGCCTTTACAGTCTGAGAAACAAAGGTGGGTTACCTTCTGAGCCTCTTGCTCCACCCACTGTCCAATTGTGACTATGCACTCTCTTAGTTGACCATTCCGTATGCAGCATCTCTTCACTCTATTTCCCCAGGACTTTTCCATATACCATTATAGATGAAAACAGTGAATGGCTTATGATATTATTTAAGTTTATCTATTTAAATAATGCTGCCTTGGAGAATTCGAGAAACAAAATACTGAAGTTATCACATCACTGTTAAAAAAATGCGCTAAAGGCTTATGTGATAAGCCATCCATTTTTTAAAAAAGAACTGCTTTACCCCAATTAGGGACTTAAAATTGCATTTGGAAGGCGATATCAAGTATTCATTTTAAATGAGAAAATAATTTTTGAGACTAATAATGTCCACAACTAGTGAAATTTTGTTTGTACACTGGATTCAGTAGTTGAGGGTTGGACTGCGCCTCCACTTTTTCAGGAGGGCTTGTCAAAGAGAGTACAATTAATTGGTTTTCATCAAAGAAATACCCAATGAAATACCCAATCTTGCACTTCTTGTTCTGCATAATTTTGCCTTTGCAGATTTCATACTAGCAAAGTTTAGCAGCTTGTAAGCATTTTTTTTCTTTAATATTAGAAGAAATATTTTATCAATGTATGAAACTTTCAATATACTATATAAAAGCTTAATGGACATCAAGCCAATTTGAGAACTAGTTTGGTGTAAAGGTTAAGTTGCTGGCCTAGAAACCAGGAAACTTAAGTTCTTGGCCTCCCTTAGGCATGAAAGGCAGCTGGGCCAGTCACATAACAACTCTAACTAGCAATTCCACAATTAATGAAGTGGATGCTAAATAATTGTGACTCTGCTTTCCAGCTGCAAAGAGACAATACTATACTCCGTTTCATATTTTTGGCTTTTTTTGTGCTTCCTAATCACTCCCAAACTCTTTGGAATGCTCAAGTGCCTGCTTACTGCTTTTACACATCAGATGCAATGCAATCTGCAGCGGGAGGGGGCAAGGAGTAAGAATCAAGCAAAGATGGAAATACTTACACTTTCTCCAGCCACCTTGGCACAGGAGAGAGATTGGAGAGAAAGAGATTTCAAGAGAGTACTGTAAACTGCTTACTGTTTGCATAGCATATCTATGGTTCCCTGACCCAGATTACTGGTGCGATTGCATTACTCTCAATGTATACATTTAGGAGCCGAGGTGGCGCAGCAGTTAGAGTGGGGTACTGCAAGCCACTTTAGCTGACTGTGATCCGCAGGTCAGCGGTTCAAATCTCACCGGCTCAAGGTTGACTCAGCCTTCCATCCTTCCAAGGTAGGTAAAATGGGGACCCAGATTGTTGGGGACAATATAAATATACATTGCTTACTGGTGTAAACCGCTTAGCGAGTGCTTGCACTGTGAGGCGGTATATAAATGTCACTAATAAATAAAATAATAAATACAAGAACAAGCAGAAGGGACAACACAGATCAAGCATAGAAGAACACATACTGACTATAATGATGATCAAGTATCTGAGGGATCCTGTAAAGGTCAGAAATGGTCTTATAGTCCACAAAGTAATTTTTTCAGCACAATTATTACTTCAAACAGTCACTGAATGAATGGTTGGTAAGCAAGGACTACCTGCAGTGGTGGGTTCCTACAGGTGCTGCACCAGTAGGAGCCCGGCGATGATGTCATTTTTAGGCACTTTTTTCCGGCTTCTCCACATCCTGAGCTGTCGGAAAAAAGCCTTCCCACCCACCCTTGTTTCAATATCGACCTTTATTCTTCCTCTGAAGCACAGCTGAGAAGCCCCTCCGCTGTGTTTCGGCTTGTAATGTTGTCGTAAGCATGAGCGGAAGTGAAATCGCCCGATGGAACGCGAGTTCACTTCTGCGCATGCTCGCGATGCGCACCGGTAGCGAAAATAACCGGAACCCTCTGCTGACTACCTGTAACAAGTATGTTCACCACCTGGAGCTAATCAAAATGTATTTCTTTAAAGGTAAGATAAAAAAATCTAACAAAGTGCAAATTGTGCAAAGAAACAGAATAAACAGTAGCTCATACAGCTGGTGCAAGAAGGTCACATAATCTGATTATAATCAATGACATAACACAATCACCAAAATAATTCACTAGAATATTTGTAAAAGTTATGTCCCAGAAATGAAAAATTGGTAGCAACACAGAGTTGAAAAAGTAGTCAAATAGAGCAGGTTAAAATATTGTGGGATTTCCAAATACCCTGTTTCCCCCAAAATAAGATATCCCCTGATAATAAGCCCAATCGGATTTTTGAGTGCATGGCAATAAGGCCAAGCGCTTATTTCAGGGTTCAAAAAAATATAAGACAGGGTCTTATTTTCGGGGAAACACGGTATATACTGATAAAGTCTTGGCTCATAAGACAACAAATATAAAACGAAGAAAAGAAGAAAGTGTGGATAATTGTTGTGGTATTACCAAAGATAGTAGAATAGAAAACAAGGAATTGGAAAAGATTTCAAACTATCAGGAACTGAAAATTGAAATTATGACATAAACCACCCATGGTGGGCCCAATAGTTATTAGCATATTGGGTGCCACACTCAAAAATCTTGCACAGGGCTTAGAAAATCTGCACACTGACAAAATTTTCATCAGTCACTTACAAAAGGTCACTTCGCTTGGATCAGTGCATATATTACTCCAATACATTATGACAGTGGTCCCCAACCTTTCTGGCTATACGGACCAGGGGCAGCAGCAACAGCGGCAGCAGGAACAGTTTCATGCATGCAAGCTACATCCTGCACATGCGCAAATGAAGCTTTGTGCGCTCACTTGCCGCTTGTGCAGACCAGTTCCCAACAGGATTGGCACCAGTCCTTGGAACAGGGGTTGGGGACCCCTGCATAATGGCATTCTAGCTTCTTGGGAAGAACTCAATGCATATGAAGGCCAACACTAAGTAAAGAACTGACAGTGTGACTTCACACTGTTGTGAACAGGTAATATAACTTTCCTCAAGTTAATAAAGATTATACAGTGCTGCAATTGGTCGATAGAGATTTTCAGTCATCCAGGTCATGGTTGTCCCAAAGGTGCTTTTTCAGGAGGCAACTGGATTTTCATGGTTTTTTTTTCTTTTAAAGACGTTTCGCTTCGCATCCAAGAAGCTTCTTCAGCTCTGACAGGATAGTGGGGAATGGAAGGATTTATATTCCTTTCAGACAGCTGGTCATTTGCATCCTTTTAGAGGCTTGTTGAAGCACTTGGAGGTTTATCTCTGTCCTCAGGGTCACCTGAGTGGTGTTCCTAGTTCCTGTAGTCTGCAATTTTTTCTCTGGAAATCCATTCCTACTCCCACCCACACCATTCCAAGGGTGTTCACCCCAAATTGTATAGCTAAAGGTCTGTAGAGATTCTCAGTCATCCAGGCCCCATGGTTGTCCCAAAGGTGCTTTTTCAGGAGGCAACTGGACTTTCATGTTTTTTCTTTTGAAGACATTTCGTTTCTCATCCAAGAAGCTTCTTCAGTTCTGATAGGATAGTGTCAGTGTCACCCTGAGGACCAGAGGTGGGATCCTGCCTCTGATTGCCGGTGCGGTTAATTGCTGAGTTCGGCGCAGAGCCGAAGAAGCTGCTCCCGTTCGCGGAACGGGAGCTTTCCCCGGGAGCTTTCCCCGCCCGCATGGATGCCGCCAATTGCGTTCTTTTGCCCTCTGCGCATGCCCAAAGCGTTCCGCATGCGCAGAGGGCAAAAGAACACAATTGGCGACATCCATGCGGGCGGGGAAAGCTCCCGGGGAAAGCTCCCATTCCGCGAACGGGAGCAGCTTCTTCGGCTCTGCGCCGAACTCAGCGATTAACCGCACCGGCAATCAGAGGCAGGAACCCATCTCTGCTGAGGACACAGATAAACCTCCAAGTGCTTCAACGACACTCTTAAAAGGATGCAAATGACTAGCTGTATGCAAGGAATATAAATCCTTCCATTCCCCACTATTCTGTCAGAGCTGAAGAAGCTTCTTGGATGAGAAGCGAAATGTCTTCAAAAGAAAAAATATAAAAGTCCAGTTGCCTCCTGAAAAAGCACCTTTGAGACAGTGCTGCAATGTTTTTGGAAGTATAACAAGGCTCTTGAAAAGTATGTCTTTTTATTCTTCAAATCAATATGCAGTATTTGCTTTACAGGATAAAATCCACACTATATATTGCACTCATCACCCTTACTTTTGATACAATGAGTTAAGAGAATCTAAGTTCTATTTTATGGAAACTAATCTTACCTTACATTTCCTTTTTCCTTTGAGTTCTCCTACTTATGGGTTGATGAATTTGTATTTACCATTTAATGGAATTAACTTTACATGCACTTCTATTTTCATAATTAGACATAGAATCTTGCCTTTCTATCTTAGCAATTAGTCCATTTAGTCTATCACTGTTTTTCTTTCTAAAGGCACTTCTTGTTTATTGATCTTAAGACTACAAGGTTTCATTGGAGATTGTAATCAGATGTCAGATATGCAGATCTGTTTATCACAAGCTCTAGATAGATACCTCTAAATAGTCATCCATATTAGTTTGCATGATCTCTGGCAGCAAATCTCTGGTTTGATTTTGTTAGCAATTTCCTCTTCTTATTGCTGAAGAACTTGCATAGTTCTCAGGCAGAAGAAGAAGAAGAAATAAAATCAAATATAAAAATCAAATAATTTAACTAGTGGTAAATTAGAAGAACAATCACTACTCTGAAACTTTGAAAAAAACCCAAATAGTTTAATATCTCTCATGCCTTCAGCCTTCAATGCTTTTTACAACCTATTTTTGGGAAGATTAAGAAACATATTTCTAATTTCCTTTTGTAGCATTCTGATGGGGGTACCATAGAAATATGCCAAGACATATGATCGCTTTCTCTAAAGTAGAAGTCCCCAATCTTTACAGCTTGGCGGCCAAAGCAGGGGGAAGAGGGGAATATACACCCGCCCACCACTTGCGCAAGTTGAGCTGCTCACATGTGCGCACCATCCCACTACATGTGCAAGTCGAGCTGTATGCATGTGTACCGGCCCACCGCTTGTGCGGCCTAGTTCAAAATAGGCCACAGTCCAATAGTGGGCCACAGTCAGAGGTGGGATTCAGCAGGTTCTGACCAGTTCTGGAGAACCAGTAGCGGGAATTTTGAGTAGTTTGGAGAACCAGTAGCGGAAATTTTGAGTAGTTCGGAGAACCGGTAAATACCACCCCTGACTGGCCCCGCCTCCATCTATTATTCTCTGCCTCCCAAGTCCCAACTGATCGGGAGGAAATGGGGATTTTGCAGTAACTTAGCAATAGCAATATCTATCTATATATCTTATATACCGCTTCATAGTGCTTTACAGCCCTCTCTAAGCGGTTTACAGAGTTCAGCATATTGCCCCCAACAATATGGGTCCTCATTTTACCCACCTCGGAAGGATTGAAGGCTGAGTCAACCTTGAGCCAGTGAGATTTGAACAGCTGAACTGCTGAACTAGCAGTAGCCTGCAGTGCTGCATTTAACCACTGAGCCATCTTTCCCCTGGAGTGGGGAGGGAATGGAGATTTTACAGTATCCTTCCCCTGCTATGCCCACCAAGCCACACCCACCAAGACACACCACACCCACCAAGCCAAGCCAAGCCCACAGAACCGGTAGTAAAAAAAATTGAATCCCACCACTAGCCCACAGTCCAGGGATTGGGGATCCCTTCTCTAAAGCATTGTCAACAGCTATGAGTGAAAATTTAAGAGGATTAAAGGAAGTTGCAGTCCCAAATGTGTGATCCAGAATCAGTTTGTGGAAAGCTGGTATCTAATATTTCCCAGACAAGGACTGAAGAGAATGAGAGGATGGAACTTAATGATGCCACAGGGAAGTATTTTTAACAAACACAAAGCTACACTTACAGTTTCGATGTTTTAATTCCTTGTTGATCTGGTTCACAATTAGTACATGCCATTATCAAAAACTATTCAAAGTATATATCCGGGATCATCCAACGACACGGGGTGAATTTTCAACAGTACGCTGATGACACCCAGCTGTACATCTCCACCCCGTTTCAATTCAGGGAGGCAGTGGATGTAATGTGCCGATGCCTCCACAATGTCAGGATCTGGATGGGGAGGAACAGGTTCAAGCTCAACCCAGACAAGACTGAGTGGCTCTGGATATTTCCCCCTAAGGACTATGTCGACTGTCCCTCCTTGGTTCTTGGGGGAGAAAAATTAACTCCCTCAGAACGGGTCCACAATTTGGGAGTTCTCCTAGATCCACAGCTAAAATTAGACCAACATCTTACAGCTGTGGCTAGGGGAGCCTTTCCACAGGTTCGCCTGGTGCACCAATTGCGACCATACTTGGAGAAGGAGGCTCTACTCAAGGTCACTCATGCCCTTGTCACCTCTTGATTGGACTACTGTAATGCGCTCTACATGGGGCTACCCTTGAAGAGTATCCGGAGACTTCAACTGGTGCAAAATGCAGCTGCGCATGCTGTGGTGGGTGTCTCAAGATACACCCACGTAACACCTATACTCCGCCAGCTGCATTGGTTGCCCATTGGTCTCCGGGTGCAATTCAAGGTGTTGATCATCATCTTTAAAGCCCTACGTGGCTTAGGGCCAGATTACCTTCAGCACCGCATCCTTCCTCATACTTCCGTTCGACCGGTTAGGTCCCACAGAGTGGGTCTCCTCCAGGTCCCATTAACCAAACAATGCCAGCTGGTGGGGCCTAGGGGGAGGGCCTTCTCTGTGGGGGCCCCTGTTCTCTGGAACCAACTACCCCCAGAGATACGAATTATCCCCACCTTGCTGGCCTTCCGAAAAGCCGTTAAGACATGGCTCTTCCTGCAGGGGGCTTTGAGACAATTTCACATCTTAGGTCTTCCCCATGTATGTATGATTTTGTATGTTTTTTAAAAATTCATTTTAAATTGTTATTAAATTTTTTATACTGTTTAGTTGTTCTTTAAATGTTGTACGCCGCCCTGAGTCCTCAGGGAATAGGGCGGCATATAAGAACACTAAAATGAAATGAAATGAAATGAAATATGACCTAATCATAAGATTCTTCATACTAAAAGTCTGTAGAGATTCTCAGTCATCCAGGTCATGGTTCTCCCAAAGGTGCTTTTTCAGGAGGCAACTGGACTTTCTTGTTTTTTTCTTTGAAGACATTTCATTTCTCATCCAAGAAGCTTCTTCAGCTCTGACTGGATGGTGGGGAATGAAAGGATTTATATTCCTTGTAGACAACTGGTCATTTGCATCCTTTTAGAGGGTCATTGAAGCACTTGGAGGTTTATCTGTGTCCTCTGAGGCACCTGAGTGGTGCAAATGGATGTGGAACTTCTTGGAACTGCTGAAAGGACTATGTGGTATGTAGTTTTTTCTCTGGAAGTCAAAGTTGCCTCCTGAAAAAGCACTTTTGGGACAACCAGGACCTGGATGACTGAGAATCTCTACAGTCTTTTAAGTATACAATTTGGGATGAACACCCTTTGAATGGTGTTGGAGTAGGAATGGATTTCCACAGGAAAAAAACTTACAGATTACAGGAACCAGGAGCACTACTCGGGTGACCCTGAGGATACAGACAAACCTCCAAGTGCTTCAACGACCCTCTAAAAGGATGCAGATTATCAGTTGTCTGCAAGGAATATAAATCCTTCCATTCCCCACTATCCTGTCAGAGCTGAAGAAGCTTCTTGGATGAGAAGCGAAATGTCTTCAAAGAAACTATGTTTCTTGACTATGTTTCTGAATGGTCAAACAAGTGACAACTACCAATCTCAAACAACAAATGCTCAGTTTTACACATTGGCAAAAATAATCAAAACACAAAATACAAACTTGATGATCATGACCTTGATGATGATCCTCACTCAGTAAAGGACCTTGGAGTACTCATCTCTAACGATCTAAGTGCCAGAGCCCACTGCAACTACATAGCTAAGAAGGTATTAAGAGTGGTTAACCTAATCTTGCGTAGCTTCTTCTCTGGTAACATTGTACTCTTAACCAGAGCATACAAAACATTTGCTAGACCGATTCTTGATTACAGCTCATCTGTCTGGAACCCACACTACATATCAGACATTAACACAATTGAGAATGTCCAGAGATAATTCACAAGAAGAGTATTACATTCCTCTGTTCACAACAGAATACCTTACGAAACCAGACTTGAAATTTTGGGACTTGAAAATTTAGAACTACGCTGCCTTCAATCTGACCTAAGTGTAGCTCACAAAATTATCTGCCACAATGTCCTACCTGTTAACGACTACTTCAGCTTCAACCACAATAATACACAAGCTCACAATAGATACAAACTTAATGTAAACCACTCCAAACTTGATTGCAAAAAATTCGACTTCAACAACAGAGTGGTAAATGGAACACTTTACCTAACTCAGTAGTTTCTTCCCCTAACCCCAAAAACTTCAACCTCGGATTATCTACCATCGACCTCACCCCATTCCTAAGAGGTCGGTAAGGGGCGTGCATAAGCGCACAATCGTGCCTACCATTCCTGTCCTAATGTAGCAATAGCAATAGCAATAGCACTTAGACTTATATACCGCTTCATAGTGCTTTACAGCCCTCTCTAAGCGGTTTACAGAGTTCAGCATATTGCCCCCAACAATCTGGGTCCTCATTTTACCCACCTCGGAAGGATGGAAGGCTGAGTCAACCTTGAGCCGGTGAGATTTGAACAGCTGAACTGCTGAACTAGCAGTCAGCCTGCAATGGCTGCATTTAACCACTGCACCACTTCAGCTCCTTATGGTATGTACCCATATGTTCATACCTCTTTTACTCTTATTCATGCTTGTACTATTACATATATATTCAATCATGTTTTACTGTTTATACTTTGCTTATAATCATATATGCTTGACAAATAAACAAATACAAATACAAAAAAAGAAAGAAAGTCCAATTAACTCCTGAAAAAGCACCTTTGGGATTCTTCATACTACATAAATCTTTATTTTTACACCCTCCCCAAATGCTATTTTATTATAAAAATGCATTAACTGCAGTTCATGACATGTATTCCATTTCCTCGGCTACACTAGAAAACGTTGATTTTTTTGAATTACATGCATAAAATCACTTAAATGATTTTCTATTCTCTTTTACTTATCTCTTGCCAACTTCAGAAACAAGGGTAACATTAAGCAACCAACAGCCCTAAGAGTAATTGCTGTTAATATATCATGAAACCACCAATGATTTGCAAGGAAAGAGAGTTCATCATGCTAAGACTCTTACATAACCTTTTTTTCCCTCTGTGATATGCACTGAAGCTTTGAAATAATTCTAAAAGCTACTTCAGAAGAACCTGCATAATGAAGGCTGCTAATTAACACCTTCTAGTTAAAGGCATCATACAGAATACAGATGATAAACCAAAAAAAAGGGAGGGGAGGAAGGATCCAAGACTCTTTTTTGATGAAACCTAGTAATGATTTTACCTTTGAAGCCTGATTATACAATTGCTACATAATGGGACAGATTACAGGCTGATTACCAAATGAGGAACAATCTATTTTGCTGTAAATGCAGTTAAAGCAGAAGGCATCTACCAATCATTTGTTTTAGCACAGTGTGTGTTATGGAAAGGAAAATAGATAAACACAACAGCTTTTTTTTTCTAGGGAATGCACTTATCTTCAGCTTCATTTCTCAACTGAAATGTCATAATGCCCCCAAGGCTGCTTTTACTACTGCTATAACATTGTAGACATCCGCATTACTCTTCCCAATCTTCAGTTTGTGTCTGGAGCTACTTCCTGCTTAGCCATCCGGTCCTATTGTTAAAATGCTAGATTGAAGATTCACAACTGGCTACCAACTCTGCTCCAAAAGTGTTTATACATGATTGCTTTAGCATTTCCATGTAATCCATGGCAATCAGCAATCACAGTCCTTGTGCTCAAGCCCCAAGATTTCCTTTTAAATGAAGAATAGTCCATATTTTAGTAAATTCACATTTGTCTGCTTATATCTTACCAAACACTGAACTATATGTTTGTGTATAAATCACAAGAAATTAAACCCTACAGATTTTATTTTATTTATATCCCGGCTCTTATTATTTTTACAAATAGCTCAAGGTAGTGAACATATCCAACACACTTTTTTTGACTTTTAAGGACCCCATAATCCCTTGCATCAGGGTGGAGTCAGGGCAACTGAATGGAGCTGAGTATTTACTGGCAGGATGCCCTTCCTGTTGCCAATGCGGAGTTCGCAGCAGATATATTTTCACTGTGCCCAGAGAGAGAAATATCTGCCTCTATCTAGGATCGAACTCACAATCTCCTGATTGTGAGGTGAGAACTCCACCTCTAGGCCACCGCACTACTCTATATCCAACACACCTTCCTCCTCCAATTTCCCCCACAACAGTCTTGGGTGTGGGCTGGGCTGAGAGAGAGTGACTGGTCCAAGGTCACCAAAGGGACTTCATCTATAAAGCAGGACTTGAACTCACAGTCTGCTCCTTTGTGCAGTTCCAAAAAGCAACTGAACTTCCTTGGTTTTTTTCCTTCTTTTCCTTTTGCTTTCTCATCCAAGAGAAGAAGCTTTTTGGATGTGAAGCAAAATGTTTTCAAGAAAAAAATCAAGGAACTCCAGTGGCCTTTTGGAAACACATTTTAGGGCATCAGCAGATAATTATGCTTTTCTGAAATTTATTATAAATGGTACCACATGGCCATAAACATTTATTTAAACTGAAAGTGTCTGACGAATTACAGTATTTTTTGGACTTACACACTGAGCAGATGATGATAACCTACGTTAGAGATTGGTTAAGCTTAGTTCTTTTTCGCTGGGAAAGGAAGGAAAGTGCAAATTTCTATCATTATCACCTTTCGAGACCCTATTTCTAATTTAGCCAGGTGGATTAAAAACATTTTAAAGAAGGCATTACAGCTTCATGTTATCCAGGGAATCGCTGCATATTAATTAGGTAGCACTTTTAATCAATATCTAAGCTAATGCTTAACAGTTATCATACTTAGTGTTTCATATCACTTTGCCTTAAAAACACTTTATAAATATGTGGGCTAAAATAAAGTATTGCCCTATTTCCATAATATAAAGGGTAAGTATTACATTGCTTATATAAACATTATATATTATCAAATGTACCATTATATTATCATCAGCATCCTAGGGCAGTGATGGCGAACCTATGGCACGCGTACCACAGGTGGCACGCGGAGCCATATCTGCCGGCACGCGAGCCGTTGCCCTAGGTCAACTCCAGCATGCATGTGCGTGCCGGCCAGCTAATTTTTGGCTTGTGTGGAGGCTCTGTGAGGGCATTTTAGGTTTCCAGAGGGCCTCTGAGGGGGTGTTTTTGCCCTCCCCAGGCTCCAGAGAAGCCTCTGGAGCCTGGGGAGGGTGAAAAATGGGCCTACCAGGCCCACCGGAAGTCGGGAAATGGGCCATTTCTGGCCTCCAGAGGGCCTCTGCGGGGGCGGGAGAGGCCGTTTTCACCCTCCCCAGGCATTGAATTATGGGTGTGGGCACTCACATGTGCATGACAGCGCGTGCGCACGCGTTTTCGGCACCCGAGGGAAAAAAGGTTCGCCATCACTGTCCTAGGACAAACTAGGAAGGTAACAAAACCAGATGAACTAATTTTTTTGTCACCCATTTTATTTATCACCCATCTCCTCCGACTTAGAACATGTTGCTTGTATCCTTACGATTTATATCAATATTGATTGTTTCCTGATTGTTTATTTATACCCTATAACAATCATTAAGTGTTGTACCTCATGATTCTTGACAAATGTATCTTTTATTTTATGTACACTGAGAACATATGCACCAAAGACAAATTCCTTGTGTGTCCAATCACACTTGGCCAATTAAGAATTCTATTCTATTCTATTCTATTCTAAATTCTATTCTATTCTATTCTATTCTATTCTATCCTAAATTCTATTCTATTCTATTCTATTCTATTCTATTCTAAATTCTATTCTATTCTATTCTGTAGATTCTATTCTTAATCTACATTGACATAATCTTGAAAGACTGAAAAAACATTCCTCCTCCATCTCCTTTGCAACCCAGGAAACTAGGGAGGGTCTCTTCCTAACTTCCTGCCCCTCCCTCTATTTAACAGGTTTCTCCATTGTTGAAAGACGTTTTTACTGCCAGTGAATCCTTTTTGAAAATATAGTTCCTTTCTGCTTGGAGGAGCACTCGGGAGTTAAAGGCACATGATAGTAAATCTGTCTCTCCTTTTCTTCTCCCCTTGAGCAGGACTGTTCCTAATACTACATCTGAAGCAGCACAAAGGGAGGTGGGGGGATGAGGGTGGTCGAGGGACGGTTGAGAAACAGTTGTTTTAACTCTTGAAATACTGCTTGCTCTTGGATCAACCAGGAGAATCATTACATTTTTCTTCTGAGCTGGAACAGGTATGAATGGTGAACAAAGGTGGTATTCACTTACTTTCCCTACCGGTTTGCAAATGTGACCTCCTCCGTGCATGCACATAGCCTTCCGTGCATGCCCTTTACTCACGTGCGTGGCTTGCACGCATGCGCGTGGCTTCAAAATGTGCCTAAATAGTACAACATAAAGCCAGGGTGGGTGGGTGGGTGGGCAGGTGGGCCACCCCACCCACAGATAGCTACTATGCGGGCCCACCCGCAGATCGCTACTACCAGTTTGCCCGAACCGATCCTAAACAGCTGAATACCACCTCTGATGGTGAACAAAATTAGGGATGAATTTCCTAATAGAAGTTAACAAACTTCAGGAAACATTTCACATCTTTCACATAGTGGGGTGAGAGGGTGGGAGGATACCATAATAGAATAGACTAACTCTTTGTTGGATCCATCTGTACGCCTTCTGTGGTGATTCTAGGTGGTCAAGTGCACATTTTTCAAGCTTGGGAAAGAGGTTGTTCTCCCATAATTTTTGCAATATACTTGAAACACAGATAACAGAATAACAAGAGTTGGAAAGGACCTTGGGGGGTCTTCTATTTGAACCACCTGCTCAGGCAAGAGACTGTATACCAGGGGTGTCAAACTCGCATTGTCACGGCAACATCATGTGATGTATTGTGACTTTTTTTCCCTTCGCTAAACCAGGCGTCAGCGTGGCCAGCACGTGATGCATCTGGGCCGCGAGTTTGACACTCCTCCTCTATACCAGGGATAGGCAAAGTTGGCTCTTCTATGACTCGTGAACTTCAACTCCCAGAATTTCTGAGCCAATCATGCTAGCTCAGGAATTCTGGGAGTTGAAGTCCACGAGTCATAGAAGAGCCAACTTTGCCTACCCCTGCTCTATACCATTCAGACAAATAGTTGTCCACTCTCTTCTTAAAAACCTCCAGTGTTGGAGCACCCACAATTTCTGGAGGCATTCCACTGATTAATTGTTCTAATTGTCAGGAAATTTCTCAGGAGAGGTTGGTTCTCTCCTTGATTAGTTTCCATCCGTTGCTTCTTGTTCCTCTTCTTTGGGGCAGCCCCTTAGATATTGGAACACTGCTCTCCTGTCAGCCCTAATCCTTCTCTTTATTAAACTAGACATACCCAGTTCCTGCAACCATTCTTCTTATGTTTTAGCCTCCAGTCCCCTACAACAATCATCTTTGTTGTTATTCTCTGCACTCTTTCTAGAGTCTCCATATCTTTTTTACATCGTGGCGACCAAAACTGAATGCAGTATTCCAAGTGTGGCTTTACCAAGGCATTATAAAGTGGTACTAACACTTCACATGATCTTGATTCTATCCCTATGTTAATGCATAGTGTTAATGTTGAAGAGCTGAAGTGGTGCAGTGGTTAAATGCTGCGACTGCAGGCTGACTGCTAGTTCAGCAGTTCAGCTGTTCAAATCTCACTAGGCTCAAGGTTGACTCAGCCTTCCATCCTTCCGAGGTCGGTAAAATGAGGACCCAGATTGTTGGGGGCAATATGCTGAACTCTGTAAACCGCTTAGAGAGGGCTTTAAAGCACTATGAAGCGGTATATAAGTAAAGTGCTATTGCTAATGCAGCCTAGGACTGCATTGGCTTTTTTGGCAGCACGTGTCTGGCTCATATTTAAGTGATTGTCCACTAGGACTCCAAGGTCCTCTTGCAGTTACTACTATTGAGCCAAGTAGCACCTATACTATACTTTTGCATTTGGTTTTTCTTGCCTAAATGTAGAACCTTACTTTTTTCACCATTGAATTTCATTTTGTTAGGTAGGGTCCAACTTTCAAGTCTGTCTAGATCCTTCTGGATCTTGAGTGTATCTTCTGGAGTGTTGGCTGTTCCTGCCAGTTTGGTGTCATCTATACATTTGATGAGTTCCCCTCCTCTGCCCTTATCTAAATCATTTATGACACTATTGAAGAGTACTGGGCCTAAGACAGAGCCTTGGGATACTGCACTATGTACTTCCTTCCAGTAGATGCAGTTCCATTAAGGACTATTTGTAGAGTTGTTGTGAATGGTACCCATGGGGGTTTCTTCCTTTCAAAATGGCTGCTGTTCTCCCTGATTTGGAGGCACAAAATATATTGGTGCAGATGCTGCTGAGTTTGAAGGGTAAACTAATCTTTTTCTGATGCTGACATCCCAATATTACTTTAGAATGTCTAATTCATGAGTAGACAATCTTTACACATTAATCACATTTATAACCCATCTCACAGAAAGTGATTATTTGCTAGGATTTGGGTTTCTGGTTTCAAATTGATGTTGAAATTATATGATCAATGGGGAGAGGAGATGCTTGTAAGTAATGCTGCTGGCATTTAGGGGAAGGGAATGAGAATATCCCCTTGTACTCAACTCACTTCTGGATAGGGCATCAGAAGTTATTATATTCCTAAGATGATGGACACTTGGAAGGAGGCACTTACAAACAGCTTTATGAACATTTTGATCTTTGCTTGTCAACTGCAAATGAGCCATTCTCTGTAAAACTGGCCCTGGTTGTTCATCAGTTGTCTCAACTACATTTCTAGCACTTGAGTAAGCAACTTTAATTTCTGTACTGTTTCTACATGAAACAGCCCCTAAAGTCAACAAGAGCAGAAAGTTCCACTTCTGCCTAGAATCTAAAATAACAATTACATAAGTATTTAAGTATGCTTGCCTACTGTTGACTGCCTGAGTTCTACTTAAAAGGTGAATGGCTTAGTGGACAACCATTTTAAATATGAGCCAGCAGTGTGCAGCAGCTGCCAAAAAAGCCAAGACAGTTCTAGGCTGCATTAACAGAGGGATAGAATCAAGATCACGCGAAGTGTTAATACCTCTTTATAATGCCACACTTGGAATACTGCATCCAATTTTGGTCGCCACAATGTAAAAAGGATGTTGAGTGGAACAACATCTGCACTGGAAAGAGTGCAGAGAAGAGTGCAGAGAAGAGAAACAAAAATGATTAGGGGACTGGAGGCTAAAACATATGAAGAATGGTTGCAGGAACTGGGTATGTCTAGTTTAATGAAAAGAAGGACTAGGGGAGACATGATAGCAGTGTTCCAATATCTCAGGGGTTGCCACAAAGAAGAGGGAGTCAAGCTATTTTCCAAAGCACCTGAAGGTAGAACAAGAAGTAATGGGTGGAAACTAAACAAGGAGAGAAGTAATTTAGAACTAAGGAGAAATTTCCCGACAGTTAGAACAATTAACAGTGGAACAGCTTGCCTCCAGAAATTGTGAATGCTCCAACACTGGATGTTTTTAAGATGTTGGATAACCATCTGTCTGAAGTAGTGTAGAGTTTCCTGCCTAAGCAGTGGGTTGGATTAGAAGACCTCCAAGGTCCCTTCCAACTCTGTTGTTGTTGTTGTTGTTGTTGTTGTTGTTGTTGTTGTTGTTGTTGTTGTTGTTGTTATTATTATTATTATTATTATTATTATTATTATTATTATTATTATTATTATTATTATTATTATTATTATTATTATCTTCTTGCTCCTACTGTTGATGAGATGTGCCTGGTCTAGCCCTTTGCACCAAGAAGTTGCTTTGTAGTGTGCTGCTGAACCAGGTTGGGGCTGGGTTTCTTGGCATGCCACTGATCTGAGGCTGCTTCTTGCTTGATCCATGACGTGCCAGGAACCCATCCCCAACATGGACCAACAGTATGGCATAAAGGGACTTCTTCATTCCCAGGTCACAATCACATGACCATGGGAGTTATGGGATAGCTAGAACTCCAAGGACCAGTCATAATCATTATTTATTCATCTTGAATAATCTTGAATAATTGCTGAGTAAACGGCGATAAATCAATGATTATTTTTAATGGATTGGCTTCTTTAGACAGTTGTTATAAAAGACCCTAATCATGACTCTAGCGCTATGAAGAGCCGAGGTGGCGCAGCAGTTAGAGTGTAGTACTTCAGGCTACTTTAGCTGACTGTGATCCGCAGGTCAGTGGTTCAAATCTCACTGGCTCAAGGTTGACTCAGCCTTCCATCCTTCCGAGGTAGGTAAAATGAGGACCCAGATTGTTGGGGGCAATATAAATATACATTGCTTACTGGTGTAAACCGCTTAGAGAGTGCTTGCACTGTGAGGCGGTATATAAGTATCACTAATAAATAAATAAATAAATATTGGCTTAGGCTGGATAAGACAATGGAATAATGGTCAGAGCAAAATTTCTAAGCAACATAGATCAAGAGTGAGGAGACATTCACTCACTCAGATTCTTTATCTTTGCAGATGCATAGGCTGATCGCACATTGTTACTTTTAATGCAAAACTTATTTCTTCCCCAAGTGCCCCATTCCTTGCCAAGGCTGCAATATTTAAATAACACACATATATCTCTGTATCAAAAGATGAGCATATGAAATGATGCAGCCATCTCCCCAATTTGCCTTAATCAATTTGGTTAATAACCTACTGAGGGCAGGATCAACTATAGTGCTTTAAGAATGGAGAAAGAGCAAAGAAAACTAGAAACGTATCAGTTTCTAGTTATGTCCCTTAGCAGATATTATTGTACTGTGCTTTTAAAAATGTGTATTCCGGGACTACTTTTTATTCTGCAGACCCAACACCTCTGTGTATCTGTCTCCAAGGCAACACAGAATAATAATAGTGAATGGTGTCATCATAATACACTTCCTTACTAAAGAGCTCCAGCATAGAGAATGATTTATGGATTCATATGACATCCACAGCTTCACCAAAATACCTCTTGGACACATTTTCACTTTTCAGCAACTTCAAAGAAAATCCTCAGTTCACTGGGGTTTCAGAAAGAGCTAAGCCAAAAGCACCAGAGGCAAATGAAACCATTAATTAATTCCTAAACTACTCTGACACATTTTTCCTGGCTTCTTTCATTATGGCTAGCACATCTATTATCTTGCTCCTTAAATTCTGAATTGTTGATTTTATGCAAACTACTTACATATTTTCTACATTCAAGAGGGGGGGGGGAAGCCCTTACTTTTAATGCTTTATTTTAGAATATTGATTCCACAAAAAATCTGCAAACACTTTTGCGTATACCTGATGTAGGAGATGACCAGGTGGAACCCAAGGGTGGAGTCAAAGTTGTTTATCAGTTTGAAATCATTACATTCCCACAAGACACGCAAGTCCATCCCCTCCCCCACAAATTCTATTGACCCTTTTCTAGCACCAATTTGGCTTGACTATTAGATCAGATTCTTGTCTATTGTTAGCATGAAATGAACTTTTAGTGCTTGAACTCTACTCCTGTTCCTGGTTTCTCACACCTGACATTTGATGAAACATTTAACTATCTGTATTCTACACTATAAGTTAATATGCCTCCCATTCTTTAATTGATTTCAATTCTTTTCCTTTTCTGCCTTTATGTGATCAATATGTTGTCAGATTCCATCACTTCATTACTACAACCTCCATAACAGCAACAATCCTGGTCATTTCAATGTATTTATCTATTCTGGAACTTGATAGGCTGTGTTCACACATAAGATTGAATACCAAGTTGATTTGCTAGTTTCACATTCTGGCTAGTGCTATGCCACAGTATAGGATAAGGATGTACAATACACATGCATATTAGTGAACCAGAGAAAGAGGGTGTGTTCTGTAAATACAGTCTGTATTTTATCTGAGTAACACTTGCCACAGGTGTGGAAAATAGCAGAACTAAGAGGAATGGGGTGATGAGGGCGTGAGTGACTGTGAGTAAGGCCTCCCTCTCCAAGTAGGGTCGCAATTGGTGCACCAGGCAAACCTGTGCAAAGGTCCCCCTAGCCACAGCTGAAAGATGTTTCTCCAATTTTAGCTGTGGGTCTAGGAGAATACCCAAATTGCGAACCCTTTCTGAGGGAGTTAATTTCTCTCTCCCCAGAACCAAGGAGGGGTAGTCGACATAATCCCTAGGGGGCAATATTCACAGCCATTCGGTCTTGTCAGGATTGAGCTTGAGCCTATTCATTCCCATCCAGACCCTAACATCGTCCAGGCAATGGCACATTACATCAACTGCTTCCCTGAACTGAGACAGGGTGGAGATGTACAACTGGGTATTGTCAGCATATTGCTGGTAGCTCACCCTGTGTCATCGGATGATCTCACCCAGCGGTTTCATGTAGATGTTAAACAGGATAGGCGAGAGGACCTAGCCCTGAGAACCCCACAAAAACCCCTAGGGGCCGACCTCTGACCCCCTGTCAACACCGACTGCATCCTATCGGAGAGGTAGGAGGCGAACCACCGTAAAACAGTGCCTCCCACTCCCAACTCACCGAGTTGGCGCAAAAGGATACCATGGTCAATGGTATTGAAAGCCGCTGAGAGGTCAAGTAGCACCAGGATGGAGGAATAACCTCCATCCCAGGCTCTCCAGAGATCATCCATCAGGGTGACCAAAACAGTTTCCATGCTGTAGCCGCATCTGAAACCCGATTGAAAGGGATCTAGATAATCAGTGTCATCCAATAACCATAGGAATTTGAGCACCACCACTTTCTCTACAATCTTACCCACAAAGGGTAGGTTGGAGACTGGACGGAAGTTCTTTAAATCCACCAGGTCCAGGGAAGGCTTCTTGAGGAGGGGCCTCACCACCGCAGCTTTTAAGGGCTGTGGGATGGATCCCTCTCTCGGAGAAGCGTTCACAACCGCCTGGAGCCAGCCACGTGACACCTCCCTGCTGGCCGAAACCAGCCAGGAGGGACACGGGTCCAACAAACAAGTGGAGGAACTCATCACTCCTATGGCCTTGTCAACAGCATCAGGAGTGATAGGCTCAAATTCATCCCATATAACAGGACTAAAACCAGACCCTGTCATCTCAGCTTGCCCTGTCCAATCGGAGTCCAGGTCTGTCCGAATCTGAATGACTTTATCCACCAGAAACTGAGCAAATTCCTCAGCTCTGCCCTGTAAGTGTTCCTCAACTCCCTCCTTAGCTAGGAGGAAGCGAGTCACTCTAAACAGGGCGACTGGGCGTGAATCAGCAGATGCAATAAGAGCGGAAAAATGTGAACATTTTGCCGCCTGTATAGGCACTAAATAAGACTTAATAAAAGTTCTTAATAGTGTTCAGTCAGATTCAGCCTTGCTTGCCCTCCACCATCACTCTAGATGTCTTTTGTGGCCTTTCATCTCCCAGAGCTCCTCAGTAAACCAAGGAGCCCTCCTGGATCCACTACCACAGAGAGGTCGCAAAGGCACAATCCGATCTAACGCCCCTGATGCCGCCCTGTTCCAGGCAGCTACCAGAGACTCAGATGAATTGTGTACCAGGGATTCAGGTATCTCCCCAAGTTCCCTCTGGAATCCTTCTGGTTCCATTAGGTACCTGGGGCAGAACCACCTAATCAGTCCCGCCTCCTTGCGATGGAGGAGTGGGGCCATGAAATCTAACCTCAGAAGGAAATGATCTGACCATGACAAGGGTGAAATGACTAAACCCCTCAGCCTCAGATGATCTCTCCACTGCCCCGAGAGGCACACCAGGTCAAGTTGTGACCATCCTCATGAGTCAGACCCCGAACTACTTGGGTCAGGTCCATGGTTGTCATGGAAGCCATGAACTCCTGGATTGCATCAGAGGTTTCGCCAGGCGAAGGCAGGTTGATGTCCCCCAGAACCATAAGCCTGGGGAACTCAATCGCCAGCCCCGCTATCATCTCAAGCAGCACAGGCATGGCCTTTGCAATGTAGCTAGGAGGCAGGTATGTTAGCAAAAGACCCACTTGAACCCCTAAGTCCAACTTCACACCCAACAATCTCCGGGGCAGGGCTCCTATGAGGACAAAGATTCCGGCGCTATAATAGCCACTCCTCCACCCCTTCCCTGGGGTCGCGGCTGATGCAGAACTAAGAACCCATCCGGGCACATCTCGGAGAGGGGAACACCCCCCTCCTGGCCCAGCCAGGTCTCCGTTACGCATGCCAGGTCTGCCCCCTCATCCAGGATTAAATCCAGCATGAGGGGTGATTTATTGGTAATCGACCTGGCATTCAACAGCAGCAGCTTGAGCCCAGGGCCCTGAATTCCACGGTCACCAGGTACTTGGGCTGAGCTAGATGGAACCAAGACAGAGGGGCCGGAACAGGAAATCGCTTGGAGACAGCAAGTTCTAGTTCCCCAGAGCGGCCTACCCCTTGGTTCCCGCCATACCTACCTCTCCCCATTATGACCATAATGCTCTGACTCCCCCCCCACCCTCCCCATCCCTGCTGGTCCTCTTCTCTCCCTCCAGGCCATACATACTGAGCCGGGGGTCAAAATCGAGTCCCCCTCCGCTTCTGTTTCCACACTCAGCAGAGGGGGCCTGATAATAATATTAACAGAGTTGGAAGGGACCAAGGATTTTGAGGAAGCGGAATACATTCTTACTAAGGATCTGAGTTCCCTAAGCCAATATTATGAGAAGTTGAGGCTATGCCCGGCCTAACCCAAATAATAAAGGGGCTTGGATAGTGCAACAGAAGCAGAGGTGGGCTGCTGCTCAGACCGGTTCGGGTGAACCAGTAATTCTGACCACCGGCTTGGCCCACCTACCTGCCCGGCGCTATCCCATCCTATATATCTCACTCTCTGGTTTACTCACCCCGCCCACACAGCCCAGCTGATTTCCACGCCTTGCCTGCTCTATTCACTGCGGCTGCCCGAAAAGGTGTGCTGGAAGCCGTGCACAGGAAATTGCCATGTGTTTGAAGCTGTGCGCGCTCATATTTTCGGTTCTGTACTAGCCGAACCGGTTGTTAAATTATGTGAAGCCAACCTCTGAACAGAAGTATTACAAATTGGATTTGGAGGGTAAGTAAGGTAAATGGAACTGACTCACCTCAAGTCATCCTGCAAGTTCAAAATTCAGTTTTTTCAACCCAAGATACCTGCTTATTATTAACATTTTGATATATTTGTTTCTGCAAGCCAAATCCTCAGGCACATATCCAAACTATAATGCACTGATTAAATCCTTCTTTTTAAAAAAATAATATTCCCATAGTTTTACATGAAGAATGAGGACCATTGGAAACTCTTCAAATGCCAAACCATTGATTTTTTTAAAATTAGTTTTAATATAAACAAATGAAATGGGAAGTTGGCACAATAAAAACAAAGCATCAACTTCAAGCACCATATGCAGCAAATAAAGGTCCCATGGGGATGTTAATGAGCATTGTGTGGGCTGATTCACACCTTTTGATAAATGGTATTTTGTGAATTGCTGTATTTTTAATTTAATTTAAATAATTTAATTTAAATAATTTAATTTAAATAATTGCTGTATTCATAATGTATTATGAATTGTCATTTTGTGAGTGTCCCTGATACATGGATTCAAAATTCACCCACCCACTATAAAAAGATTTACTGTGTCACTTTTGCACAAATAGATTGTAACAGCAAAATGAATCAAGCTCTTTTACCTTAAAAGGGGATTTGTTGGCATTTATTGTTGAATATAAATTTGGAGCTCCAGACTGAGAAAGAATATCCAGGTAGGCAAGGTATTGTTGAGGAGAATTGGCAACATTCACATCTTTTTCCAAATTCCTGTCAAATTCCTGTTTTGAAATCCTATGCAACGCAATCAAGATAAATAATGTTATCTGAATTTTAAAAAAATATGCAATAGATTAAAAAAATAACCTGAAATATTTGAAATATATAACCTGTGTTATACGTGATTTATATTTTTATGGAAGGGAAGAGACTAGTGGCAGCATTAAAAAGCAGAAATATGCCATGGCAAAAAATTCATGATATTAATAAAAGCATTTTTTTAAAAAAAAATTAGAATAGGTCTTTAGGCTAAAAGGAAGAAACAGAATTTATTAAATAAAAAACAATTTGAGAAAATAACTTGAAGGAACACATACCAACTGTAAAGCATTTCAGCAAAGTTTCAATCCCTGTTGTTAATAAGTGTTTTTAAACCTCAGTTTTAGGGCTGTTATTACATTGAACTGGTTTGTTTGTTTTTTAAGTTAAACATTCCCCTCTTGTAAGGAAGTTCTTAAAGGTAGCACTCTACTCTTTGTGGTGTGTGTGTGTGTGTGTGTGTGTGTGTGTGTACTTCCTAGAAAGTATCATGACAAAGAGTAGAGTGCTACCCTTAATGTTTTGTATGTATGTATGTATGTATGTATGTATGTATGTATGTATGTATGTATGTATGTATGTATCAGGGGCGGGTTCCTCTTACCTGCCTACCAGTCCGCTGCACATGCATCATCTCATTTCGCGTGCATGCACACTCGCTACACGTGCACGTTCCCTTGCGTGATTTTGCTTCCTGCACATGCGTGGAAACAAAATCTCATGAGGGCACGTGCGTGTGAGATTTTGGTGATTTTTTGCTTCCGTGCATGCGGGGAAGCAAAAAATCACTGAAATCTCACACATGCGTGCGTCCCCTCGCGAGATTTTGCTTCCGCGCATGCGCAGGAAGCAAAAAAAAGCCCAAAAATTCCAGAAAAAAGATAGCACCGTGCAACGGAACGGCGAAGACGGCACAGGAGCCATCACGCACAAATTGCGCAATCGGCGGGTCCCTATCGGAACGGTGCACTGGACCGCACTGGTAGGAACCTACCACTGGTATGTATGTATGTATGTATGTATGTATGTATGTATGTATGTATGTATGTATGTATGTATGTATGACATTCCTAGAAAGAATCATTACAAAGAGTAGAGTGCTACCTTATATATATATATATATAGGGTAATTGCCATTTGCAATCTTTCCAGCTAGCCTTCCAACAAAAGCAATGGGGGAAGCCAAATTCACTTAATAACCACATGATTCATCTAAGCAATGCACTTAACAATCGTGCTTTTAAAAAAAATAGTAAAATCAGGTTTTAAGTGTGATTCACTTAATAACCAACTTGCTTAGAAAGAGAAATTCTGGTCCCAATTGTGATCATACATCGAGGATTACCTATATTTTCCCTTTTTGCAACGTATTCTTATCCAGGTTTTCCATTTTAATTGATTTAGTACTATATTTTAAGTTTAATTTATATTTTATATTTTAATTGTAGATCTTATTGTGCACCACCCAGAATCAATCCAGTATTTGTGTGAGATGGGCAACCATATAAATTTGATAAATAAATAAAATGCATGAAGATATACCTGGTTGAATCTTCAGGGTCTTCAGATGAGGAAGTTTCCAGATGCCAGTCATGGGTCTTAGGGAGATCAGAAAGCTCACGGGCTATAATATGCTGTGTATAATCATCATGCCATGTAAACCCTGAAAAATAGTTGCAAAAATACCGATCCAGAAAGTTGAGATTTTGTCAAACAAAACAAAGCAGAAGAAAAAACATACCAATCTTGCACTACATAAGTAATTATCACAATGCATTCAATGTTAGTAGGCTTTTTTTAATAAACCAACTAGTAGTTGGATACCCATGCTTTGCTACGAAACTGAACTTCTTAGCATGGAGTAGAATGTCTAAACTCCCAGCCCACAGGCTGGACGAGTCACGCACTGGCCACGCCCATTGGCAGTTGGAACAGAGTTCTTTTCAGCTGAGGAGGGGGAGTAGAACGTCTAACTCCTTAGCATCAGAGTGTGTTAATAATAATATAAGAAATAACTAATGATCTGATGGTCATTTCAAAAAAATCCTTTTTTAGTGGGCACCTAGAAGCCAAGAGGAACATATGTGCCAAGTTTCAAGTTTGTAGGCTTTACGGTTCTGGAGATTTCATGATGATGCATGAGTGGTATTTGGCTTTTATATATATAGATTTCTTACTTGTTTTAGAAGAATAGCGACAGGATTCCTTGGGCCTGCAAATTATTGGGCTAACTGTACTGAAATACTAATGTTCCCTTCTAAAAAAGACAGTGGGTGTTATGATGAGATTTAAAAAGATTATATTTAATGGAATTTTAGTGTTTGTTAGTCACAGAGGAACTATAAAGCAAGCAGCTTTATTGTCTAATGTGGTTACTTTTCTTTAGTTACTGAAAAGAACTGAATAACTGAGCTGAAATGAATTTTAAAGCTGAATAGTGAGATTATAATGAAAAGTTATTACTCAGAACTATATCTCATTAGGTTCAAAATATATTCCAAAATATATCACCATTTTATATGATGTTGCAACAAGCTAATAATATCAGGGCATGAATTACACTGATCCAGTGAAAACTATAACCATAAGCAGCAGAGTAATCTATCTAGGGATCAATGTGTGTTTATTTTACCACAACTAATAGTTTTAAACAAGGTCAAAGTGTCATTGTGAAAGTAAATTCAATGCAATTATGTATTAATTACATCTCTTATTAATCTCGTGGTAATTATACTTAGAATAATGATGGGATCCCAAAAATAATTACTAGTTTGTAAATGTTATGATTAACATTTTTAGTTCATATAGGATTACCCCCCTGGAATTATCCATAATTATTTAATATGTCAATATCATATTATTACCAATATTGAAATTCAACTTTCTGATACATTCTTGTACAATGAAATATTAATCACTGATATTTCAACAGCAGTGTTAATACTTTTTGGTCAATTAACCTGAAGAGCAGTTCTATATTTTATAAAAATTATTGATGAATTGGCACTAATCAGTTTTAACGAGTACCTGAAAAAGAATGTTCAGTTCCATAGGATTTATTTCCATTTGATACTTTATAACCTGTGAAACAGTACGTCTAAAAATAACACACAGTAATATGGCAACAGTGTGATGAATTTTGACAATTTTATATATGCCTATTAACTGTAAATCCAAATAGTATTATAACAACTAGTGTTTAATTTTAGAATTTCAGTAGAAAACAAATACAAACAAAAAAAATTAAATGTCATTTTCACTTTTATTTTACACTGCAGGCATGGATTTACACTAAATATTTAGCCTAAGCTGAAACAATGGAACAAAGACAAAAGGACAATGAGTTGTGAAACACTCTATTTAGATAGAAAACTCTATTTTAGAAATTCCTAAAGTAGTATCCAAAGAAAACGATATGTCTTGTACACCTTTCTTTCTCACTGATATTATTTTAACACTTGAGCTTTTAAACAGTATTCAGAATCCTTTAATTTGCCAACTATAAGATCATTCTCATTTCCAATAGCTCCTTTACAGGTAATTTGTAGAAAATCAAAAAATGGTGCCCCAAGGTTTTTGTTTTTATTTCAATCTTCACCCTTCCTAGAAAAAAAAAGGCAAAAGTTTGGGAAGAGTAGATGAAAGGAAGAATTCCGGAAAATAGGTTTAAAAGGTGTGAAAGGAGGTTTTTGTTTTTGTTATGTTATATGGAGGATACTTTTTTAAATTAGTCATATAAAGTATGGTAGCCATACTGGAAATGAGCAAGACTCATCGTATGTGGTATCTTTATTGTGTACCTTAGAGTGGCTTAAAATTCCAAATGTGTTTGGAGACTACAAAAGGCGACAATGTCTCAACAATTGTGAAAAGGTTTAGAAAGACTCCTGAGAATAGGAAGAGGCCAGCTATGATCAAATATAATACCAATCTACAGTTATACAAACTAGCCCCCATCCCATTCCTTTCCCTCACGAATACTTAATTTTACTTTTACCTAGCTGTACAGGTAGTCCTTGACTTATGTCAACAATTGAGCCCAAAATTTTCATTACTGAGCAAGACAGTTGTCAGGTGAATGTTGCCCCATTTTGCGACCTTTCTTGATACAGTTCTTAAGTGAATCACTGCAGTTGTTAACATTACTGACACAGTTGTTAAGGGAAACTAGCTTCCCCATTGACTTTGCTCATCAGAAGGTTGCAAAAGGTGATCACATGAGCCCGGGATACTGCAACCATCATAAATACATGCCAATTGCCAAGCATCTGAATTTGAGGATGACCTTGGGAATGTTGCAACTATCGTAAGTGTGAAAAATGCTCATAAGGTGCCACCTCGAGGGTCACCTGGTGGTGATATGGGCGGCAAACAAATTTAATAAATAAATAAGTCACTTTTTTCAGTGTCTTTGAATGATTTCTAAACTAATGGTTGTAAATCGAGGATTACCTGTAGTTTTTTTTATTGATTTCTAATCAAGTTTGATTTTTATCTTTTGTTCCATCCCAGCATAATTAGTATTACCCTTTGCACCAAAAAAAGAATCTCTGAAGATTCATTTTAATGGGTGTTTATTGTCATTTAAATTCCAGCTATTTTAACCATCCATTTTACTAACTACACACAGAGATTAAAAATCAATGAATAGCAAGGATAAAATATTTCAAAAACTATCCCCTCTTTTATAGCTCCACTCTTCATGATGTGTGGTTAGGGCTAAGCAGATCTTAGAGGGGGTGCTTCAAAATGCACAGGTGGAGTTTTGAATCCTTCAAAACTACTTCACAGAGGAGCACAAACACAGATATGCATAGTTTTAATAGCAAAGAATCCATGTTGCTTCACTTCACTCTATCCTTAGCTTCTTCTGACATTTACAAAATGTAGACATTTAGATGATGCTTCTGCAACATCTGTCTTCTCCTCTAGCAGATAAATATCTACAAGGTACAAAGCATCATTCACAAAGATCTATGAGTAACATTGAAAAACAATCAGCTACATTCTTTAATTTGTTTGTTTTGAGGAGAAAATCTCAACCCAGGATGCTCAATAAAATAGCTTCCACAAGAGCATTAACACCAAGTAAACAGCCAGAATCAAAATTAAGTCTGATAAACAAGGGCAATTTTACTTGGCAATTTCCCAATCCTTTGTCTCTACTATCATAGCTACTGCTTTGCTACAACTCAATTACATCAATTTAACACGTAAGGTTATACAGGACTGCAGTTTTTTCCATGTCACTAATGTAGAACTGTTCTGTAAGACACACTACTACTAATTAAGAATCCCTGCTGGAGCTCTGCCTACAGTGTACATCTTCCAACTGAAAATTCCCACCAATAGGCAATGAAAAAACAAGCAGCCACATTAAGGAACCTAGTTAAGACAGTGGTTCTGAAAAGTTATTAATTTAAAACAGAGAAATGCAAACTGAAATATTCTATGATTAAATAGAAATTATTGAAGGAATAACCAAGATATCTGTCGCATGAAGTAACTAAAGAGTTTTATGGAAACTCAGAAACTAAAACTTTGATTACAACAGAACCGTACCAGGCTTCATGAGGCATGCCAAACACCCTCTAAAAGAGTCTTAATATTGTTTTTCATGCTATTTAGAGTATACAGCAGAAGCTGATAATAGCAGCTTCCTTTTCTTCTTCAGTAGAAGGTGCAATGACATCATGATCCGGGGTGGGTTCCACTTACCTTCCCTATCGTTTCACATCGTGACGGAAGTGCACGTTTTGCACACACATGTGTGCTTCACCCGCACGTGCGCCCCACCACGCCATGCAAATGACCCTTTGCACATGCACAGAAGTCTCTGCTCATGCGCAGAGGGCTCTTTGCCAGCCGCGGTGACCGGAGAATCGGTTCGGGGCCGTGGACAGCCAGGCATTGCTGCCCGTTTGGCGAGCGGGTGGAAATTTCCGCTACTGGTACATGAGAACTAGTCCAAACCGGCAGCAACCCATCACTGATCATGATGCTCTTTTTAATGTCATAGTTTCTCCTTCTGTTGAAGAAAAAACTTCACTCCTTTTTTAATAGATAGGAGATAGTGAAAGAGAGAAATCATCAGTAGATGGACTTGAAGATGCAGGTTTTAAATTTCTGAGGTGGGCTGGAAAGAGAAGACATTTTAGCTATTAAAATATGCCGTGTCCGAAAAACAAAAATCTCATAAGAAAAAACTAGACAGATTTTTGGTAGTTTGATAATGCAAACAACCCTTTGGTTTCCTGAAATTCTCACAATGAAAATGCTGGCATAGAGTGGGGAAACAGGTTATCAGCAGAGCTAGTTCAGATTTTAAAATGCAGAGGTCTGTCTGCAGGGTGGGAGAAGGGCTGCTTTTCCCAGACCTGAATAGGGTCAACCTATTCTCCAAAGCACCAGAAGATAGGACAAGAAGCATGGAAACTAGATGGAAACTAATCAAGGAATCAGTGGAATGATTTGCCTCCAGAAGTTGTGCTCCAATACCGGAGGTTTTTAAGAAGAGATAACAGAATAGCAGAGTTGGACGTCTTCTAATCCATCCCTATACTATTTCAGACAAATGATTGTCCAATCTCTTCTTAAAACCTCCAGTATTGGAGTACCCACAGCTTCTGGAGCCAAGCCATTCCACTGATTAATTGTTCTAACTGTCAGGAAATCTCTCCTTATTTTTAAGTTGGTTCTCTCTTTGAATAGTTTCAAAGAGACATTAATACAATCGAGAGAGTCCAGAAATATTTCACAAGAAGAGTCCTCCACTCCTCTGCTCGCAATAAAATACCTTATTCCACCAGACATGAAATATTGGGATTAGACAATTTACAACTACGTTGCCTCCGATCTGATCTAAATGTAGTTCATAAAATCATATATCAAAAAGTCCTTCCTGTCAATGATTACTTCAGCTTCAACCGCAACAATACACAAGTACATAATAGATTCAAACTTAATGTAAACCGCTCCAAACTCGACTGCAGAAAATTTGACTTCAGCAACAGAGTGATCAATGCCTGGAATGCACTACCTGACTCTGTGGTTTCTTCCCCAAACCCCCAAAACTTTAACCTTAGACTGTCTACAGTCGACCTCTCCCAGTTCCTAAGAGATCTGTAAGGGGTGTGCTTAAGCATACCACTGTGCCTACCGTCCCTGCCCTACTGTCCTATTGTCCTCTTCTATTGGTTCTTTTTACTTATATTATGTTTATACAAACAACTACTATCCTGTACATGTTTGACAAATAAATAAATAAAATAAATAAATAAAATAAGTTTCCATCCGTTGCTTCTTGTCTTGCCTTGGAAAATAGTTGACTTCCCTCTTCTTTGTGGCAAATCTTAGATATTGGAACACTGCTATCATGTCACCCCTAGTACTTCATTTCATTAAACTACACATACCCAATTCCTACAACCATTCATCCATTTGTCTGAAATGCTATAGAGCAGTATTGGCGAACCTTTTCAGAACCGAGTGCCAAAACGGGAATGTGCGCGCACACACTGGGGAGCATCAGAAACCAGAAGGGCAGTTCCTGAGCTGAGCTTCCAGCATGCTTCCTCCACACCCTGAGATAAGGTACACCAGCCGTCGCCCATTGCTTTTCCGGTTTCTGGCGCGCATGCACGCATGAAGACCAACTGATGTGCCAGAACCTGGAAGAGCAACAGGTGGCGGCTGGCGTACCTGGAGAGATGGCTCTGTGTGCCACTTCTGGCATGCATGACATAGGTTCACCATCACGGGTATAGAGTTTCTGGCTTGAGCAGGACTAGAAAACCTCCAAGATCCTTTCCAACGCTGTTATTCTGTTATTCTGTCAACTCAGATTTCCAAATGCAGAGGTTTCCCTGCATGGAGTGAGCTGTTTTGCTGGTGAATTAAATGGTGTGGTTTTTTTCTTTTTTGCAAATCACAGGACTTTTCCTGATCATACTGCTCAGCTACTTCATTGCTAGCCTGCACGGGTGGCTGGATCAAAAAAGATGCCACTTACTGAATTCTCCCACGTGGGCTGCTCTCCTTCCCTTCCCTCATCTTTACAATGTAAATGAGTGATTGTGAGCATTCGAGGAAGCCCAAGTGGCTGTGAGAACCCCATGGGGTGGGTAGCAAAGCATGGGGTATCTCAGGGTGTGGAGGAAGCCCTGGGACACCCAAGGAAAGTGGTCGTGCCTGGAGTAGGCCCTTCAGGTTTCTTCCTGTGGCACCCCATGTGTACTTAATGATCTGCATTGGGGAGAGAATGAATGGGGGGTACTTAATGATGTGGTTCATTTAACACTTATCCGGACTTCCAGCAGTATTGGCCAGGCTTCATTACTGTCCTAACTCAAGGATTACCTTATATGTGTTTCAAACCAATCTAGCATGTGGGGGGAAAACCCAGCATCATCTGCATATAAATACAAGGCACAGTTTTTCCTTATAATTAATGATGGACAAGGCCATCATTCTGAACTAATGAGGTCTCCAGATCATTGAGACAGATATTAAATAGTGAAGGGCTAGAATACAACTTTGTCTCACTTCCTTATTCATTATAATATCACCTGTAATTAAATCTTTTCTATTGCATCTAACTTGCATTATACTATCTTGATATGCTGCCTATATTAAATATGTGAGGCAAGTTTAATTGCTTGTAACCTTCAAGGGGATGAAGAGACACTAAATTTTATTTATACTTGCTGAGATAAAGGCGGGAAGTGACTTCTATATATATTTCTTTACTTTTTCTGTATTGTATTCTTACTTTTTTCTTTCATCTCTCTTTTGCTCTTTTTATTCTTTCTATTCTATTTTCTTTCTTTAAATTTATTTATATTAGATTTTACTATTATAATAAAAATTCTTAGTAAAACTATACATATACTCACATGTAAAAATAAAAAAAACCACCAATTTGTAGTAGTAGGAAACCATCAATTTATGGTAGATCATTAGAAGGAATAAGACATTCCTTTTTTTTTCTTGTCTGCCATAAATTTTACTTCCTGTTTGCTTCTCTCACGGAAAACCAGGTGTCTTGAAAAGAAGTGCTAAAGTACTCAGAATTAAAATGCAATTTGGAAATAGATTTATGACTGAAGCTCTGAACATCTGGAATTTGGTCTGAAAAGGTTCAAAAACTTTTGAAGATCAATATAGACATTAATGTGATTGTTGATGCCTGTAAAAAATAATAAGATGAAGTGTTGCAAACTCTTTTATATTTTAGAGTAAATTTACTCTAAATTTTGTATTTTAGAATAAATTGGATGAACATAATTATTTCTATCAGAGTTTGCAGGATATTTGCAACCATGGAGCTTTACTTGTGGAATAAAGAAAAAGATCCATCAATTTTTCAAACAGTATTTTATCCATTAAAGACATTTCATCTTGAACAATTAAGCAATTTTGGTTCTTCCCCTCCCAAAACCTGAGCCTATATGAAATATTAAACAATCAAAGATTAGAATTCTATAACCGATGCCTCAAAAATCCAGCAAATTAGCTGCCTGAAAATCGGTTTCTACTTGGCTACAGTATGTAATAAAGTGGTATGTTTTAGTTTTCTCTGCAGTTTCCATTTAATCTCCTGTTTCTTCGGCTTGATATTTTATTTTGGTGAGGAAATACTAGTTTAAACCCTCGATGGTGATTCTCCTTACACAATTATAGTTCCCATGCTATATGTACTGCAAATTGTTAATTCCCCTGTTAGCTGTCAGGATGCCTGCAGAATTTGGTGTGAGTGGCTTTTATCTTTGTTTTCACAACAAACAAGTCAACATACAGACATAATTCTCTGCTAGCTGCCTTCCCACATTCTTTAGGGAAGCCTCTTTATTTCCAGTCTCTGACTGAAAGCTTAAGAAAAGAAAATCTAGCAATGATCAAATGTATTAAGGGAGGTCTTGTTAAGGGGGCTGGGGTGGGTGAAGAAGCAGTTTTTTATATTAGCTATTTATAAATACAGTAGAAACTTTCCTGTTGAATTTTCACAGCTATTAAAATACACTTTTACTATTCCATTAATTCAATATTTTATGTACAGTAATACTGCCACATAACCATCAGCATAACCATCAGCACAATGAAGCCAAATAATTGTGATGAAGCTGTTCATCCTTTATTGTAGAGGGAAAATGTTAAGATAATAGAAATGTTATTTAGAGAGAATTGGGGTACACATCAGGTGTGGGTTCTGATTTTCTTTGCTGCCGCTTCGCTCCTTGATGTGACACGCATGCACGCGTGCTAAAAACCCAGCTTCTGCACATGTGCAGAAGCAAAAAACAGCAAAAAACAGCAAAAAACAGCAAAAAACCAGCAAAAAACAAAATGGCACCACTTATGGCGCCACCAAGAGAGCCGGTTCAGGGGCGTGGCAGGCGTGGGTCGCTGCTGGTTCCAGCAACCCAGGCCGCCAAGTTACTACCTGTTCCATAGAACCGGTCCAAACCGGGAGGAACCCACCTCTGGTGCACATTATGTGCGGGGAGGAGGGGAGGCAAGGACGAGAAGGAGGAGGACGGCAAGGAGGAGGTGGTGGTGGTGGTGTTGTACATGACTGGATGTACTTCTGACTAACTTTCATTCTCTTGAAGAACTTAGCACATACATATAGATAGATAGATAGATAGATATAGATATAGATATAGATATAGATATAGATATAGATATAGATATAGATATAGATATAGATATACACATACACATACACATACACATACACATACACATACACATACACATACACATACACATACACATACACATACACATACACATATACATATACATATACATATACACATACATACCGGTATACCCCTACCCATACCCATACCCATGTTTCAGTTTTCTATATATTCATATTCTCAACTGATCTATTCAAGTGTATTGTGGGTTCAGGGCCAATGCAGCTATTCATAAATTAATACAAATGCCTGTCCTAGACTTCTATCTAGTTTGATATCAGGTGAACTTTGCCACTAGAGTTGCCCTAAACAGGAATGTTCACGTTCACCAGTTTTCCTAATCCCTATTTTTGTGGAGTTTGATTCACATTGGATATGGATCAAAAATTAAGAAATAAATTTCTGGAGCAATGAAATCACACATAAAGCCGAAATGAAAACTGAGGTGGCTCAGTGGTTAGAGTGTGCAGTACTGTAGGCTACTTCTGCTGATCACCGGCTGCCAGCAGTTCAGCTGTTCAAATCTCACCGGCTCAAGGTTGACTCATCCTTCCATCCTTCCAAGGTTGGTAAAATGAAGACCCAGATTGTGGGGGTAATATGCTGTCTCTGTAAACCGCTTAGAGAGGGCTGTAAAGTACTGTAAAGCGGTATATAAGTCTAAGTGCTATTGCTATTGCTATATGATATTTCAGAACTCAATCACAACATTATACCATTATTTTAGTCTCTAAAATACCGCAAGCATTTTTTTTTTACTATTCACTATTCACTCTCATCTTATTGCTTTTCTCTGAGGTTGGGTTTCTTCTTGCATGTGTTTTATTATTATGCTAGGTAACATTATCAATGCTGTGACATGAAATGGTGGTTGGTTTTCACAATCCTTACATTGTATGTTGTAAATGACTTCTCTTTTATTTTCTCTTGCTACTGGATCTTTCCGTTTGCTTAAGATTTTTGGGGGAAGAATTTTGTAGATTTGTAGCTATAGTGATACTAAAGGGTTGTAGCAATCTGCTAATAGTTCTGATCTTTTTTTTTTAATGCACACAAGGATTAATCCTCCCAAGGGTTGGTACTTCATGTCAGAGCAGATAGAATATTAAGAATCCATATATTCAGCTCCATATATTCTCTGCTTTTGCAAATCTCATATCCTTTTCCTCAAATTTCCCCACCATGTATTTCCGTATTATAAATTACAAAAAATAGCTAAACTAACACTGAAACATAGCACATATCTCTAAACAGGTGCAGGGATAATAATTCAATATTCATGCCCCTTCTGTGCTCTGAGATTGCCACAATGAAGTCAATTAGCTTCACTGGTAGCCTCTGAAGTGGCCAACTGTCTTTCAAAATGGGATGGAGGCCACTGGCTCATTTTAAACATTATATTAAAATAAATGGAAATTTGGCACAGCTATTTCAAAAATATACAGCTTAAAAACAAAGCCAGGTATCTTCAGAGAAGGCATGCCTCAATTACAAAATATATGTATATAATCATATTTATACCACGTCCTTGTTATGGGAATATGGAAAAGTGCTTATTTAATGATCTGCATGTTCCCAGGGATATTTCATGCCACATCGTGCATCAGCTTTTAGTTGAAGGAAAGGAAATTAGTAGTTGCACATTAGTTGTTTTGTAGAAAATGAGGACACTGGCATCTACGTTAACCAAAGTAAGGATTTAAATTGATTTATTTTCCCACTCTTTGAAGAAAATTCCCTAGGATAGCCGATGATCCATAATTGGAGGTTCTAGAGCCAAAATTTTCTAAAGATTGACTCTTATTTGCCTTGTCCAATAGACAGTGAAGGAGGATGAATTACATTTTACTGTTAAACAACTGCTAGGCATAAAGCTACATTTGTGACAGAACTGGTGATCTGATCACACATGACAAGCCAAATTTCTGGGTTGATAGATTAATGGCAGAACTGATGATCGGGGAATACAGACCAATTAAATTTCTAAGCAGAGAGCTAGGTTAGATAAATGAATGACAGAACCAGTGATCTGGTCACATAAGCCAAGCCAAAGATCAGTTATCTGGAAAAGGCAAGACAGAAGAGACAAAAATCATTCATTTGACAACTCACCAAGGAGCCAAGCAAGATTGACAGGCCCAGCTTCATTGCTATTTGAAGTATATGATACTTGATGAATTATTTTATTTATTCATTTTTATTTATTTTATTTATTTGTCAAGCATGTACAGTATAGTAGTTGTTTGTATAAACATAACATAAGTAAAAAGTACCGATAAAAGAGGACAGTAGGACAGGGACGGTAGGCACAGTGGTATGCTTATGCACGCCCCTTACAGACCTCTTAGAAATGGGGAGAGGTCTACTGAAGACAGTCTAAGGTTAAAGTTTTGGGGGTTTGGGGAAGAAACCACAGAGTCAGGTAGTGCATTCCAGGCATTGATCACTCTGTTGCTGAAGTCATATTTTCTGCAGTCGAGTCGAGTTTGGAGCGGTTTACATTAAGTTTGAATCTATTATGTGCTCGTGTATTGTTGCAGTTGAAGCTGAAGTAATCATTGACAGGAAGGACTATTTGATATATGATTTTATGAACTACATTTAGATCAGATCAGAGGCGACATAATTGTAAATTGTCTAATCCCAATATTTCAAGTCTGGTGGAATAAGGTATCTTATTGCGAGCAGAGGAGTGGAGGACTCTTCTTGTGAAATATTTCTGGACTCTCTCGATTGTATTAATGTCTGATATGTAGTGCGGGTTTCAGACAGGTGAGCTGTATTCCAGAATTGGTCTAACAAATGTTTTGTATGCTCTGGTTAGCAGTGTAATATTGCCAGAGAAGAAGCTATGCAAGATTAGATTAACAACTCTTAGTGCCTTTTTGGCAATGTTGTTACAGTGGGCTCTAGCACTTAGGTCATTGGATATGAGTACTCCAAGGTCTCTGACAGAGTGAGGCTCGTCTACAAGTTCGTTTCCTCCAAGTTTGTATTTTGTATTCTGATTCTTTTTGCCAATGTGTAAGACAGAGCATTTGTTGGTTGAGATTTGAAGTTGCCAGTTGTTTGACCATTCTGCTACATGGTCAAGGTCTTTTTGAAGGGTAGTAGCATTGTCGGTGGTGTTAAATAGTTTAACATCGTCGGCAAAGAGAACGCAGTTGCTTATAATATGATCACAAAGATCGTTTATGTAGAATATGAAGAATGTTGATCCTAGAACACTGCCTTGAGGGACACCACTGTTGACAGGAGCAGGATTTGATAGGGAACTCCCTATTTTAACCACTTGTTGTCTGTTAGACAGGAACGCAGTTATCCTATTATGTAGGAGTCCAGAGATGCCATAGGATTTTAGTTTGTCATGTACTATTGAATCAAAGGCTTTACAAAAGTCTATGTAAATTGCATCTATTGTTTTACCCTGATCAAGTTGAGTGGTCCATATGTTTTTGCAGTGTAAGAGTTGTAGATTACAGGATAATTTTTTTCTGAAACCAAATTGTTTGTTGGAGAGTAGGTTGTTAGTTTCTAAGTGGAGTGTAATGGATTGGTTTATGATTGATTCCATGACTGCATGTGACGCAACACAAAGAGATTGGTCTGTAATTTTCAATGTTACTTGGATCTCCTTTTCATCAAAAGGTGCTGCCACCTTTTGGATAACTTCATTGTTAATGCTCCTATATGCATATAAGGAGTCTTTCGATGGACCAGTTAGTACTTTCTACCTATCCTTGAGCCAATAAAAATATTACATAATCTTTTTGTCTTTGTAGTTTACACCACATACTTATAATATACCAGTTGCATTATTTCAATGCAAAATATGTAAACTAGATTGCTTGGAACTACATTTCCCAGAATACCTTGCCATTTATAATTGCAAATACAGTCCAACAATCCAACATTGGAGGCATTTCGGGCATGCAGTAATTAAGCTGCTGGAGTGGAAGTAGAGAAACCACAATAGCAACATTACTAGTTGTATCAAATACTGGGCAGGCATATAATGCGCTAAAGTTGAAGAAAGAGAGCTGACCACTTTCCTCTTAACCATATAGCACCATAATCAGTCAGCTGCTGTTCATGTTGATCCCGGTTTCCAAGCAGGAGAATTGCTTGGAGACTTGACAATATAAAGGAAGAGACCTGTATAAGAGAACCAGATTCTCCTTCTATCCAGAGGCGAACAAGACTGTATTTGTGGACCTAAAGCTAATAGGGGTTGGACCGAACCACCCATAAGAGAATCACCTCACTGCAACCTCAAACAAATGATTAAAGAAGCACATCAGATTATACAATGCCTTTGGGAAAAAACACATCACTTATAGAGCAAAACACAATTTTAACGGTACCTAGCGTCTTCTAAGTTGAAATACGTAGGGAATTCATGAAAAATAGATTGTTGTAGCAAGTCGGCAAAGGTCCAGGCACTTAAACACAAGAATTCATGACATACTGAATTACAGTGCTCCTGGCTGTTATTATCTGAAGCCATGGGAACTGCTGGGGCTGACCAAGTCCTCTTTCTCAATATTAAATAAAATCCCATTGCTGAACTTGAAAACATTTAAAATTTATCAACATCCTCAAATGTCAAAATGTTGACATTCATTGTTCTGAACATTTGTCAATTATCCTCTAAGCAGGGATTCTGATCTCTTTTACAAATCAAAGAAATAATTGGAAGCAAAAGAAACTGCTTTAATCACTGTGGTGTAGAATGCCATCATCCTTGAGCGGAAAATGCCTTCTGGGTATAATTAGTATCTTTCTAAGGCAGCAACAGCATAAAGTGAAATAAATTGCCAAATATTTGGGGCTATAAAGCAAGGAGGATATGTATGCATTCTTCTTGCAGTAGTAATGCGGTTGTACAAAAACAGAGTGCTTGTTTTTACAATCAACTGTAAGGTAATTGTTTATTAAAAATAGGAAATACACCAGGGGTGGGTTCTGGTTTTCTTTGGTGCCGGTTTGCTCCTTGATGTGGCAGGCGGGCGCGCATTGTGCGTGGGCACGTGCGCATGCACAGTGCTAAAAACTCACCTTCTGCATGTGCAGAAGCAAAAAACAGCAAAAATCAAGATGGCGCCACCTATGGCGCCGCCGAGAGAGCCGGTTCAGGGGCGTGGCAGGCCTGGGTCGCAGCCAGTTCCAGCAACCCAGGCCGCCAAGTTACTACCGGTTACATAGAACCTGTCCAAACCGTGAGGAACCCACTTCTGAAATACACTGTCCTGAAACAATGCACCACTATACTGAAGAACAGTTCAAATAACATGCTTCCAAAAACAGTATTAATTATATATTTATGCTTGTCTACGATAAAAATAAATTCATCTTCCTCCTCCTATGAAAGATGTTAGTCTAATGTTAGTCCTTTAAGTTATACATAACAGTGTACTGAGGATTCAGTAAATGACCACTTCAACACTTCAAGTTGATGTCGACTCTTTTTAACCACATGTCTAGGTATTCTGTGGGATGAAGTAAATGCTCATCAGCAAATAATTATTTTCTTCAGCTTTATTACCCCAAATAATGCAGAGTACAAATAACTTAGCACCAGGGTACCTGCAGGATTATCTGCTCCAACCTGAAGTGGCCCCACCTACTAGAACTAAATGATCCAGGGGTAAATTTGAAGTCCTACATTTATGGGAAGTAAGAGAAGCTGAAGATAGAAAGCACCACTCCTCAATGGCAATTTTCGAACTGTCTCTTCACAGAGATCTGGTTAACCCACTCCTTGATAGTTTTCAGGAAGTTGTTTAAAAAATGAGCTATTTCAGAGTGTGTGCCCATCATGTTACCTAGCTTTCATATTTATATTTAATTGTTCTCATTTTTATTATGCCCATGGGTTTTCTGATTTATGATTTGGAAATTAAACTTTTAAACACTGTGGATTTTTAAAATATCCTCCTTATATTGTGTTAGCCAATATTGGGAGTTGGGCGGCATATAAATTTAATAAATTAAATTAAAATTAACTTTCCAATTGCAGCAGGATATAAACGAAACAAAGAAACAAACAAAGAAACAATTATTTGTTTGCAATATTATTTTTAATACACAGATCATGAGCATTAAAATAAAAATTATATACATAGTAAAACCTATGTACGATATGATCATATGTAGGTTTTAATATATCTATATATATGCAGATGGTTCAGCAGTTCAAGTGATGAATTTGTCAGATAGAAAGCTGCCAGCCTTGGGTTCGAGACCTGGGCACCACAGAGTGAGCTCTCATTCCTTGCCCCAGTTCCTGCCCACCTCACAGTTCGAAAACAGGCAAATGTGAATAGATAAGTAGGTACCACTTTGGTGGGAAAATAAGAACATTTTGTGCACCTTAGCATCTATAGCCACACTGGCCACATGACCAAAGAAGTGTTTTCAGACAATGCTAGTTTCCTTAGCTAAGACATGGAGATGAGCACTGCCCCCTACAGTTGAAAATAACTGGACAGGGAAAATCTTTACCTTTGTGATACCGCTAACCTTCAAAAAAATCTTTCATTTCAGTTATTAATTCACTTAATTTAGCTCACAAATGTATTTTGTTAAATGCATCTAAATCTACCGGTGCACAAAAAATATGTTTAATTCTTCTACTGTATGTCTTCAAAACACATTTACTTATCCATTTGGAATTTAGTTTATGCTCTTCTTCACCCATAAGAAGAAAAAGAAAAGAAAAGTAAGTACTAGCCATAAAACCTGGATTGCCACTTATGCATATTTTATAAAGCAATGTTACATGTTGCAGTGCAATACACAAGCACCAGATGTCACTACAAGTAAACCACCATAGAAGAATTTTGATAGACGAGAATAAACATCTGGGCATGGAATTTTAGCAGGGCCTGAAATAAAAACATGTCTGCCTATTAATCACCAGGACTTGTGCATCAAGGACTCTCCCACCAGATACTTTGAGGAAAAGACATTCAATCTTTTGTGAATTTTTATTTAACTAGCACTGCCTAAAAACACAAACAAGTTATAGGCATTTTGTTTTAAAAACAAAGCAAAAGAAAGCAATATAGAATCATATAATAGAATATAAAGGTTGAAAGTGGAGGTCATATTGTCCAGTCCCTGGCCAAGACTGGAATTCGTTATTAGATAATCCCAAGGTTCTGTTTAGCATTTCAATAAAGGTGAGGTCACCCTTTTTGAGGGAGTCTTGTTCTACGGCTGAACAAATCTTACTTTTGGGGAATTGAAGTCAATGGCCTGGCTTCTATTATAAACCAATAGAAAAAGGACAGTAATGCATTTGTGGCAGGAGTTAACCACAAATGCTTTTCAAGAACAGTAGTGCTTTAAAATAAAATTTAAACCAATGGGATTTATCAGGAAGGATCAGAGGTGGGTTCTTACCGGTTCTAACCTGTTCTTTAGAACCGTTTGTAAAGAGGCAATGATGTCACGGAGCCGGTTCTGTCGATGCCGGTCCGTGGGCGGCGCCATCTTGGATTTTGCTTCCGTGCATGCGCTGAAGCTTTTTTTGATTGCTGCAGGGGTGCATGTGTCCCCGGCATGACCCTGAGCAAATCAGAAGCAAAATAATCCACAACCCACCCCTGGGAAGGATGACATATATTTCAGAAGTAGTGAGTATGAAAAACTGAGTCTCAAATATTTGGAAATGTACATCAGGTATTCTGATAGCAAAATCTCATCTTATTGGCTAGTATCAAGAGGAAGATCATTTTGAAAAAGCTTCCTCTCTCACCATAACATGCAAGACGAGGCAAAGATTGGCTGGGAGGGGAATGGTGAGGGGAAGCCAGGCGAGGCGCCCCTCCATGTGAGTGACATCGAGTTGGCCACACCTACTCAGTCACATGACCACCCAGTCACATGACCACCTACCCATGCCCACCTAACCACGCCCACAGAACCTGTTGTTAAATTATTTGAATCCCACCACTGTTACTCCTTCCCTTCATAAATTAAAATGAACACTTGGTTAAGAATAAAACTATCAGTCAAAACAGCACATTTCAAACCTTAGCTAAGGCATCAACTATTTTATTTCCCTGTCATACTGTCATTTATAACTACAGACTACCATAATCCGGATATCATTTTCCCCCTTTGCTTTTGTAGCAACCTATGTGCAAACCTGATAAGTACTTTTTTGCACAATTTATCAATATATAATGAACATTTATATAAAATGTTCAACAAGCCCAGATTTTTTTCTGAGAGGGAAAAATTGTCTACCTCTTTTCAACAGAATATTTTCTAATTTACATATCTAATTCAGGTATGGGGAGCTGGGAGTTTTTTGAACCTAAGATTCCCAACGTATTTCAAACATATTTCTAAATCTTGCTGATGCTTCTCACCTGTAAATGAAATTTGGTTTAAGAGAAACTTATTTTAAGCTAGAAAATAATGCAGAAGAAATAGGTTTTACCTCTCTTTCCTTTTAATTCTGTTTCTTAAAATAAGTAAACTCCTTGATATGTTGCAATTTAAGTTTTAGCAATGCCTTTCAGAAACATTGTTTCTCTTAATATTGTGTGTGTCATAGAGAAAATATCCCATACAGGACAGTTTTGTTGCAGAACAGCATTTTGCAGCTGAAATATTCCAGACATTTTGAATTACTCCACAGCAAACAGCACTCCTTACCAGCACCTAGTTTGGGTAATGAAACTTCTTCAAGAAAACAAGAAAGCTTAGAGCGCACCAAGGACCCCTCATTTCACCGCTGAGCTACAAATATTCTCCTTTATTGGTAATACGAAATGTATACTTGGTCCCTGTTAACTTGATTTCAACCACCACTGCAAATAAGCTGTTCATTTTCCTCCTCAGTTGCAAGTTAATTCTGAAAATCCGAAGTTACAAAAATATAGCACAATATTTTTTTTCAGATTCCAAATTAATTTGGGCTAGAGAAAAACCCATACCTGTTTCTACTCTTTCAGGCAGGCCCTGACTAGTCTTATTATCAGCAACAGTGAAGTTTTATAATTCACATGTGTGTAAATTATAAACTGCATGTCAGTGGAGGGTTCTGGTTATTTTTGCTACCAGTGCGTATAGCGAGCATGCGCAGAAGTGAACTCGTGTTCCATCGGGCGATTTCACTTCCGTGCATGCTTAGGACGACATTACAAGCCAAAACACAGCTGAGGAGCTTCTCAGCTGTGCTTCGGAGGAAGAATAAAGGTTGGTATTGAAACAAGGGTGGGTGTGAGGGCTTTTTTCCGACAACTCAGGATGCGGAGAAGCCGGAAAAAAGCGCCTAAAAATGATGTCATCGCCAGGCTCCTACAGGTGCGGCATCCCGCACAGCACCGGTAGGAACCCACCACTGCTGCATGTGCTCTAGGAACTCAAGATAGCTCACTCAAAGAGCACCCTTAACTTTATCTAACTGGAAACAATTAATCCAGGAACAAGAATTTCAGAGTTCTGATTACAAGTATATGCATACATGCAATCTTTGGACAGTGTCCTACTGATTTTTGGATATCAAGAGGAAGAGGTTGCCCTTTTTTGTGAAGGAGGAACAATTTACTTTAGTCCACTCTTTTGATAACTGCTATATCTTTTATCAATTTTGGACCTGACTCACAATTGTGGTGGAATGTAGTCTGGATTTCCAGGAGGGAAGAGTTACTTTCCAGAGGGTTAAAGGCAGGGAAGCCTGAAAAGAAAGAGGGTTTAAAAATAGCTCCTTCTCTGCTATTCCCATAATATATCTATAGTTGTTCAAATCGTTGCTTTAGTCTGGCAAAATTGATGTCAGGCTCCAGAGTAGTTTCTTTTTTGTTCTTCACCTGTAGACACAATCTTGCCAGACTAAAGCAACTATTTAGCCATCTGGAAAGCAGTCCCCCCCCTATTTTCTGGGAATCCACACAATTGCCACAATAATCCTTTATGGTAGGTTACACCGAGAAAGACTGTCTGACTTAAATTACATAAAAACTCCCATTTTTCAGAGTCGACTTGAACCTTTAATTTTAGCTATGTTTAGCTATTAGGCTTTTTTTGCCAAAGCAAGGACTAATAGCACTGCAAAAATATATTCTCATCCCTTCCACAATGTTGCATGTCACACAGACTAAAATGAAGCTGCACAGCACTTTGTCTTTGAACTGCACTCAAGGATGAAAACTAGGTTGAATTTAATTTTATTTGCATTTGCATTTAATTGAAAGTAAATACAGGAACTCAGTTTTTCTCCATTCATGCTTTTGTATTATTATCTTTCCTTTCTGTCGCATTAAAAATTGCAGTTTGTTTAAAAAAAATTAAAATCCTGAGGCCTTTGAGTAGGGAAAGTCACAAGCAGTGGTGAAATCCAATTTTTTTACTACCGGTTCTGTGGGTGTGGCTTGGTGGACGTGGTGTGGCTTGGTGGGTGTGGCTTGGTGGGCATGGCAGGGGAAGGATACTGCAAAATCTCCATTCCCACCTCACTCCAGGGGAAGGATACTGCAAAATCCCCATTTCCTCTCCACTCCTGCGGGAAGGATATTGCAAAATCTCCATTCCCACCCCACTCTGGGGCCATCCAGAGGTAGAATTTGCCGGTTCTCCGAACTACTCAAAATTTCCGCTACCGGTTCTCCAGAACCTGTCAGAACCTGCTGGATTTCACACCTGGTCACAAGCATGCCACAAAACTCAGGTTGGAGCAGGTGATTTGTGCCTTTGTCTCCTGTGGAAATATCAAGCAGGAATGGAGGCAAATCCTGATGGCCACACCTTATGCATCCCCATCCCTCATTCTAGGGTAATGATTATTAATGTTATTCTAGCTCAAGATGGAATATAACCTCAGCTGTAATTTCCTAGCATCCTAGGAGGAGCCGAGGTGGCGCAGTGGTTAAAAGCAGCACTGCAACTTACTTCAGCTGACTGCTAGTTCAGCAGTTCAGCTGTTCAAATCTCACCGGCTCAAGGTTGACTCAGCCTTCCATTCTTCTGAGGTCGGTAAAATGAGGACCCAGATTGTTGGGGGCAATATGCTGAACTCTGTAAACCGCTGAGAGAGGGCTGTAAAGCACTATGAAGCGGTATATAAGTCTAAGTGCTATTGCTATTGCTATAGCTAAACTGTGTGTGACAGAATAATTAACATATGAGGCATTTATTCCCCTTTCACAAGAACAAACAAAAATGACCCAAATACTGATAAAATAAAGCATCCAGAAAGTGATATTTTTATAGAGAACTATAATACAATTGAATATATTCTACATGCAAGTCAAAAACTATGACAGGGAAATTAAAAACAATATTTCAAATTATCAAGATGGTTCTGTTCTTATTCATTATTCCCGAACTATTTACTTAATCCAATGCAGTTTGCCAGATATATAAATGGTACCTTTGCTTAAAAGTGAAACACGTGTCTTAGCGATTAACATGTCATGGGTTCCCTTTCTCCACACAACAGATGTTAAACTAATCCACGTAGAACAGAGCAGAAGTGAAAGTATGCCCTTAATAAAACGTCTACTGAATATTTGCGTTCACTCTGATGACTAAGTGCTAGTGAATCTTCCTGCATTCCTGCCCACAGTTACGTGTTGAAGCATAACGTTTACTGAAGCAGCTATTCTTGCCAAGGATATATTGCATTAATAAATCTTCCAAACAAGCCCCAGTAAATGTCACTTCTGCTTAAATGTTTAGCTGAAATTGGTGACAAGTGATGCTTCCTTTGCCCTTGTGGAACTCAAGTGTTCGGATGTGAATCCTAATAGAGTTTCTGCCAGAATCAGCCTTCAATAAGTTTTCTGCAAACTGGTTTGGAACGCTAACAAAAGAAAAGGCTTGTAAAATTCAGGCCCCAAAGAAACAGGACAAGGAAACCATTAAATGAGCAAAAATTTGCAGTGTGCAAACTCAATAAATGAACTAATTCAGGCCCTTACAGCTGCAGTGAAACAAGATGGGTAGGAAACTTTTTTAAAAAATTAAAAAGTAGCATGGTCTTTATATATTATCAGTGGTGGGTTCCTTCCAGTGCGGTCCACTCTATAGCACCGGTAGCGGCCTGCTGGTGACGTCACAGTACCGGTGCGGTCGGTTGCTGGTGCCTGGGCGCCGCCATTTTTTTACAAAAAATTTTTTAATTTTTTTTTTAAAAATTCCTTCTGCACATGCTCAAAAGCCGAGCTTCCGGCACTGCGCATGCGCTGCCTTCCTACCCCACAGTGAGTCCAAGCAGGGGAGGATGGCTGAGGGAGCGCGTGAGACGCTGAAAGAATAGGCGGCAGGAGCTATCTCCATTCCCCTTCCTTCAGCAGTCCGAGAAGCCACGAACGCATGGTGATGATCCCAGGCATTTTCGCATGTTCGAGGCTTCTCGAGCTGCTGAGAGGAGGGGGAACGGGCGGCAGGAGCCTAGGATCATCGAATGGGGAGAAGCATTTAGGCCGGATGGAGCCTCCTAGAAGAACCGCTGCTGTGGTCTTGCTGCTCCCGCTGCAGGGGAGCTGCGTTGCGGATGGGCAATGCCCCCTTGCTTCTCCGGCCGCTGCCAAGCTCCCGAGGCCCACGCCCACCCGGTCACATGGCTGGCAAGCCACACCCACAAAATAAGCCATGCCCACAGAGTGGTAGTAAAAAAATTAGGAACCCGCCTCTGTATATTATATTTATCTAAACATTCTACAGGGGATCATAAACAGAGGTGAAAACTACATCAGATAACTAAAGGGTTGTTGTAACTCAGGGTGAATTCAGATAATCAAGCTTAAAATACTGAACTTTCTGTTCTTCTTGAATACCTGCCATCAGAAAGTATTATGTTAAAGATTTTATTGTGAACTGAATAAAGTTAGTAAAATGGCTAAATCCATCTGGTATTAGAATGTGTTTCCGTATAATATGAAGAAATGAAAAATGGTAACAATTTAAAATGTCCAAGCATAATGTTCTTATGATGATATTATAAGTTTTTTTATTTATAAGGAAAGGAGATAAAACATAAACTATAACAACATCAGGGAACAATGTTACAAGGTGAATAATTTTAAACCCATATCAGTTTTGAAAACAAAAATGGATTCATTTTATAAAGTATTCTATGTATGTTAGTCACACATGAACACCCCAAATTTAGAAGGCTAGAACACATGCAAGAACTGTGCAAGAAATAAAAAGAGCAAAAAATGGAAGCAAAAATAACTAAAATGGGGAAGCTCTAGGCCAGGGGTCCCCAAATTTGACAACTTTAAGACTTGTGGACTTCAACTCCCAGAATTCTCCAGCCAGCTGGCTGGAGAATTCTGGGAGTTGAAGTCCACAAGTCTTAAATTTGCCAAGTTTGAAGACCTCTGCTCTAGGCCACAAATTTGGAAAGATCCACTCTTTAAAAGTATTAGGGGGGGGGGAATAGAGTCATATCAGTGCTTCCTGTTCCCAGTCATGTCTCATATGAGGCTTCAGCTCCTTACCAGATTTGGGTAAGGAGCTGAAGGTGACCAGATTTTAATATTTGTAAAGCGGGACACCATTGACTGGGGGGGGGTTTCTAGGGGAGCAAGACAGGAAGGGTCCGTCTCTCTTATCCTGCAGCTTTGTGCACCCCCCCAAACACCCCCCTTCATCGCAGCCAGGGGTGGGTTCCTACCAGCGCAGGCTTACCTGTTCGTTGCCACAGAGCCGAAGAAGCTGGTGGCATTCGCGGCGCGGGGCTTCCCCCGCCCGCTTTCCCCAGCCACCGTCATTTGTGTTCTTTTGCCCTCTGCGCATGCGCAAAGCGTTCTGCTTGCACAGAGGGCAAAAGAATGCAAATGGCGGCATCCCGGCGGCTGGGGAAAGAGGGCGGGGGAAGCCCCGCGCCGCGAACACCACCAGCTTCTTCGGCTCTGCGGCGACGAACAGGCAAGACCGCCACTGCCCCTCTCACTGCCCTCCCTCCCCGCCTGGCAGGAGGAGGCAGTCGAGGCAGGAGGCAGAGGGGTGTGCAGGGCAAATTCAAATTTAAAAAGCGGGACTTTTTTGAAACGCCGCGGGACGCGGGACAAATGATTAAAAAGCGGGACTGTCCCACCAAAAGTGGGACGTCTGGTCACCTTACCTTACAGGCTTATTCAGAAATAAATTTTTATTAACAACTTTTCAATGACGGGAGGGGATGATGGGATTTACCATCATTCCCGTTTTATCCTATTTTTGTAGTTCCTTTCATTTCTACCTACTAAACATGGATTGGTTTACATCTTGCATTAAGCTGTACAGATTTGAATGCCTGACTGGATTACACACACACACACACACACACACACACACACACACACACACACACACACACACACCTTGCACAATATGCTAAAACTAAGCAAAACATGATGTACAAAGCACAATGAGTAAATCCAAACAAGATGACCGGGGAAAGTTCTCTGCCTTATTTCATGAGGCATGGACAATAATCTGATAGTTGAGGGTTTACTTTTTTAAGCCTATTCTAGACTTATTCTACTGTGGGGTCACAAACTTTTAAGCACCGTTGTAAATTAAAGTTAAGAAATCTAAATAATAAGATCGTGATTCCAGCCCCCATTCCCTCAATCATATCTTCCTAGAGAAGAAAAAAGTTATACAATAAAATTATATACTTCCCCAGATGGGAAGTTCTTTTGAAAATTAGTTTCTAGTTCATCTCTTGCCAGATGTTAGATTTAGAGTTTGCCAGCTGGCTCAAAAGCAGCCAAATATCAAAGGGCATCTAATATTATTTTAGAGACAAAGAACACTGGCTGGTTGTTAAAGGACTTTTGATAAGAACAGTTGTTGTGGCTAAGGTTTTGAGAACTGGTACATTCATTTTGATTCAACTTATACCAGCTGAGAATTTACAAGGACTTATCCAGATGTTATAAAGACTCAGATGTGTTTATCACTTACAGCAGTCCTGATTTTTCTTTTATGAACCAGAGGGTATACTACTCTCTCCAATTTAGGGAAACTACAGAATCTTATATTTACACATATGTAAGACATATGTGATGGAAGAAGAAGAGTATTTTTGCTACCTGAGCTTCAATACTGAAGGTAGGTATTGCATGAAATTAGAGCCCTTCCAATATTAGAGGTCATTGTGGATCCACCCATTAACTGGATGTGGCTCAGATCAGTTCCCTGAGTGCCATTTCAAGATTCCTTATGAGGATCGTTTACCAGCTCTTAGGATTCAAGGTATACCAAATACCAGAAATCAGGGGTGGGTTCTGATTTTCCTCACTGCTGGTTCACTTCCTGATGTGCGGGTGCGCAAGAATGCGCAATGCTAAAAGCCCAGCTTCTGCATATGCACAGAAGCAAAAAAACAAGATGGCGGTGCCTATGTCGCCACCAAGAGAGCGAGTTCGGAGGCGTGGTGGGCCTGAGTCGCTGCCGGTTCCAGTGACCCAGGCCGCCAAGTTACTACCGGTTCCATAGAACCGGTCCGAACTGGGAAGAACCCACCTCTGCCAGAAATCCAAAACCAACCTGGCTAATATAATGTATACTTGCATGCCCTCAACAGTTATTTCCATGCACCAACAAAAATTGAATTAAGGTATTATTGAACAACATTCACACTGATACAGTTTTTTAGGGTTGACATTGACAACTGTAGCTAAGATTTAATTGCCAATTTGATGGTGGGATTCACATTTTGCAACAATTGTAGTCTTGATTCATTGGCTGAATAAACTCAATAGACTGGAGTCACATAATACGGACAGCCCATATGAAACAAACTACATTATGACTTTACATGATTTGTTGTTAGTGTCCGACCCATCGCGAACCCATGGACAGCGTTCCTCCAGGCCTTCCTGTTCTCTACCATCCTCTGGAGTCCGTTTAAGCTCATGCCTACTGCTTCAATGACTCCATCCAGCCACCTCTGTCGTCCCCTTCTTCTTTTGCCCTCAATCATTCCCAGCATCAGGCTCTTCTCCAGTGAGTCCTTCCTTCTCATTAGGTGGCCAAAGTATTTGACTTTCATCTTCAGGATATGGCCTTCTAAAGAGCAGTTAGGGTTGATGTCCTCTAGGACTGACAGGTTTGATCACCTTGCAGTCCAAGGGACTTGCAGGAGTTTTCTCCAGCACCATAGTTCAAAGGCCTCAATTCTTTGGTGCTCAGCCTTCCTTATGGTCCAACTTTCACAGTCATACATTGCAACTGGGAAAATCATAGCATGATATACAGTCCTAATACAGTCCAAAATATACATGATATACAGTCCTAATATAAAGAACTATTACATATAACTTAACTCATGGCATATTCCTTTATCTGTTACTTCTTGATACTATACAACAATTACTGTATCAGTAATACTAGTATTCTAGTATTCTTATTCTGGGATCAGCACATCAACCTTTTCTTTAAAAAAAAAAAACCAAGGCAACTTCTGAAAACAAAGGTCTCTAATGGAGAGACTCTGAGAAACTCATCAACCTATCCATAGAAAGGATAGTTATTAAAGGCGATGGAATATTGTGCTTTTATCGGCCTCAGTGATAAAAAAACCTGCTAATTTTTCAACACAAAATTCATATTCAGAAAAATAATTCAAAGTATCATCGCTCGACACCATTAAGAAATGGAGGTCAAATCTGCCAAGTTGGGGAAGGAGGAGGGAATGCTTTTAGTGGCCACACAAAAGAGAAAATGGGATCAGATCATTAGAGAATGCAGTGACATTATTTAAATGTCTTTGTTAATCAGGCTCCTGACAGAAGAAATTATACTTGGAGAATGTGTTCCTCGGAGCCTTCTCAGCATGGGCCAAATCTACTTAATACTCTAAATATGCTGAGTGATAATGAACTTATGGTACCTATCTTCATACTAGTTTTTCTCTTTTCTTTCTGTTTTTGAACTTGATACTATTCCGTATAGTAGTTTAAGCTTTCAGATCTTGAAAAGACAGGAGATTCAGTATAAACACTGAGCTGCTTTCAAGCTTCATTTTATTTGTAAGTGTTGCAGCAGTGGTGGGTTCCTACCGGAGCTGTCCAGTGCGTAGCTCCAGTAAAGAGCAGCCGATTGTGCAATTTGCGCGTTACCGCACCGGAGCCATCTTCGCCGTTCCGTCGCGCGCATTGCCATCTTTTTCTGAGAATTTTTGGGCGATTTTGCTTCTGCACATGTGCAGAAGCAAAATCTCACCGAAATCTCACGAGGGGATGCACGCATGAGAGAGATTTCTGCGCAATTTTGCTTCTGTGCATGCATGGAAGCAAAATCTTGCCGAAATCTCACGAGGGGATGCACGCACGAGAGAGATTTCTAAAGAAATCTAGAGAGAACTAAAGTTTCAAAGTCACTAAATGAACTGTTGCAACTCGAAAACTACCTGTTTTCAGTCCTGAGAAAGAGGAAACTGAGAAAGAAATGCAAAATAACCTCACCTTGATTTTGTTAAGTATAAGAGGGGACCAAGAAAAACTTGGTTGGGTTATCAACATTCTGTTATTCTACCAAACTAAAATAAAAAACACTCCTGACATCACTGCCATATCTATTTCTTGATCTGAAATACCTTGAAGATCTAATGGAAACATGTGAACATGCTATTATATGCCCCCAAACAGGCATGTCAACATATTATATGCCCAAAAACAGGCGTGATATGATTTAAAACAAAGCTCCACAAAATTTTCTCTCACAATCAGTCATGCTCATATTTCTGATATGGCCTCACTCATTTTATGGTCCTTGAATATCCCAAAGATTTACCATCCCTGTACTAAAGAACTTGCATGTAGAGATGGAGGCCATGTTGAGGTTGTGTGCAGCAAACTGCCTACCTCTAATGGGCCTCTCGTGCCTACATGATCTCACCCAGTTCACATAGCCAGGATGATTTAGGACATTATCACTGGCTGGTACGTGATCTCATCTAGGTTGTATCAACAGGATGTTCTTAAGGATTTGCAAGGAGAATTCACCAATGAAAATGCTGTTGCTCTTTTCTACCTTTTGCTGCTTGGAAAACTGTATAAAAAGCAATAAACACTGTGAAGGCAGTCAGACATCTTAGCATCCTGCAATGACTTGTCTCTAACTCCATCACTTGCAATTCTTATTTAAAAAATCAAAGTCTTCTTAATTTAAAAGAAAATTCAGGATATTAATATTCAATTCCATATTAGAATATAAAAGCTCTCATTCTTCCTTCATCAAATTACAAAAGTATAACATACAGAAGAGTGAAACCAAACTAAAAGGCAAAATCTAATTTATATTTGCATTAATCCTGACTTGTTGCACCATGTTTATTGAATAAATTACATGGTTTGAGTTCACACAAGATAAGCCCCAAACTGTACATTATAAACCACAATGCTTGGATATACATAGAACATTAAATACAAAGAAAAGAAAATTATATTACGGCTTAGTAGTACAATCCATGAGCTCAGCCACAGATGTAAGCAAAGCTGAATGAAACAGCAGATTTTAGCACTGTTCCTTCAAAAATAACACTGGAAGCTCTGATCGTTGGGGATGTGAGTGAAACATCATGATACAAGCAGAATAGGATCAGTCTTTCTTTATTAGTGTGGTCTTCTTTACTAGCTCAACATGGCTGAACAAGCTTGGCTGAAACATAGTGGTATGCTGGAAAGCAATCCCATTCTGCTTTGTCAAGGGCAATCTTGAACATATTTACCTGGAAAAAGCTCTTGTTTCAATAGGATTTAATGCTCAAAATATTTTAGGACTATTCTCTAATACAATTAATGTAACACAATCATTATCACTCAATAAAAATTAAATCACGGGGCAGTCATTAGATACAAAGAAATATTTCTCCATACAGAATTATGAAACAGAATCTGCTATCAAAAGATGTGGTGCTGGCTACCATTGTGAACAGATTTGAAATCTGAGAAAGTCATGAGGCTAGGAAGCTGATTTTCCTCCACATTCATCCTGTGCTAAACAAGATATTTGGATTCCTCCATGAAACCTCCCTCTAAAAAGGCTCTGTAGCTTCTTTATCCTTTTGTGTACTTGACTAAATATAGTAATAAGCGATGTATGGTTCAAGTTGATTTGAACATTAGAAGACATGGATGCCATGGGCTTAATTTTAAGTTCCTTCCTCTTTTTGTCCAGGGTGGGGGTAGGAAATCATGCAAAAAGGAATGCTGAAACATTCCTAAGATTGGTTAGTTGTTAGTTGTTAGTTTCAAATGGGCTGAAAGAAACTGGATATTTGAGCAGATTGGCTTTTTTTGATAGCAAATATAGAGGCATCACATCATCTTCTTCACAATATTGCTGAAACACACTGAATTGTCTCTACAATTTCGCTTTGATGTTGCTATAACATTGCAAGCCATGATGGTGGTTGTAACTCTGTTTGATGTTTTTCGGACAACAAAGTTCTCCCTTATGTTCTGACCTCACTTAATGTTCCACCATACTGATACCACCGCCATTTTTACCGATACTGCAATGCATTGCAAACTAAGAAATAAAGAATCAAAGCATTCACTCTGAGATGTTGCACTCTTACAAAAAAAAAGCCATTCATTTCTCTCCATGCCCAAGGAAAATAAAATAAATTGCTTCCTTGGTTTCACTTCATTATTTTAGGTTTTGTGCATTGGTCTACAGTGATTCCTATGAAGATTAACTGAAAAAGCATCAAGCTAGCTTTCCTCTTGAAAAACCTGAAGTTCAAGAGCTAGGATACACAAAGAGGCAGGAGTTCCTGCAAACAGGATAATGGGCTGAAAACTTCAGAAAACTGCAGCATTTAAAAAATAAGCACTATTTTTCAACTATTCCCTGGCTGAGCAAGAAATAAATACACTCAGCTCACACACTGTTAAGGAGTTATTGTGCTGTTAAGCACATACACAGCGAAATGTGTTGTAGTAATAATGTTGCAGTTTGATATGAATGCTATTCAGTCAATAAACAGAATATCTTTAGTATGTACAAAATAGTTTTACTTGAATAGTAGCAAAGTTAAATAGGAAGTCCAAGTCATACACAGTTATTCAGTCAATGCGAAGTTTCTTCTTCTTGCCTATCTTTGTTTTAACTCACAAACAAAGATTACAGCTATCTCTGAATTCTATACTATCACAGTTAGTTACTCTTCTCTTCACAGCAATTCTACACAGTCATAAAGTAATCTACTCATCAGTAAATCAGCAGAGAGTCTTCAATCCGGAACACACCGTCAAACACCACTCACTACACTGAACCACAACCACCAACCACCATAAACCACCAACCACCAACCACACTGAGCATGCTCTCTTGCTTACTTATATAGTGATCATCCACAATGCATTTAAAGCAATATGCACATAACATTGATTTGTGGCTTAATCATATATTAACACACCCAATCATTTGAACAGGGTTCTAACACACACAATGTCAACAATATGGATTCTAGAGACCCATTGTCATGAGAGTATATGTTACCTATGGACATGCTGGAATATGATTGCTCCGTATACATTCTCTGCATTGGGGGGTGGGACATACCCAGTGGTGGGTTCCTACCAGTGCAGTCCACTCTATAGCACCGGTAGCGGCCCGCTGGTGATGTCACAGTACCGGTCGGTCGGTTGCCGGTGCCTGAACACCGCCATTTTTTAAAAAAATTATTTTTTAAAATTTTTTTCTTCTGCGCATGCCCAGAAGCCGAGTTTCCGGCACTGCTCATGCGCTGCCTTCCTCCCCCACAGTGAGTCCAAGCAGGGGAGGATGGCTGAGGGAGCGCATGAGATGCTGAAAGAACGGGCGGCAGGAGCTATCTACATTCCCCTCCCTTCAGCAGTCCGAGAAGCCACAAACGTGCGGTGATGATCCTAGGCATTTTCGCATGTTTGAGGCTTCTCAAGCTGCTGAGGGGAGAGGGAATGGGAGCAGGATCTATCTCAGTTCCCCTCCCTTCAGCAGTCTGAGAAGCCAAGCCCACCCGGTCACATGGCTGGCAAGCCACACCCACAAAATAAGCCACGCCCACAGTGTGGTAGTAAAACAAATTAGGAACCCGCCCCTGGACATACCATACCTTATTGTACCATTCCAGAGCCACACCAGAGCAGCTGAATCATGCAAAACTACACCAAAAATAATGATAAAATAGAACAATAAATTATCTGGCAAAACCAACTCTAATTTCCGCGTAGGAGATAAAGCAAGGAAGCTCAAACTGAGAAAGATGAGCAATGTTTTTAGGGCAGGAGAAACTTTTAGCAGATTAAAATAGGAGGAAAACAAAAACCAAAGAAATCCCAATCCCCTACCCCAGCCTGATTTTCTGGCTTGTTTGTGTTTTTGCCATTTCATTCTTTTTCCCTGACTTCTCTGTAGAAATGATGTAGCACAGAATTAGAGGCCATTTCCCACTCAATGCCTGTGTGGCCCGGTGACATGTTGACAGGTGCTGTACATAATTTCATGTGTATTTGGGAAGACGCAATAAATATGAGCTGAAAAGGTCATGTCTCACCCAGGTATCTTTGCCTGTTCAGGCCACATCTCCCTTAAAATGTCACTTGGAAAGAGTGCTAATACACAGGCAGTCTCTTGATTCCTGAAGAGCAGAGTTTGAGGGAAACAGTTTAATATCTTGTTAAGGATTTCTGCTAGGAAAGAATTGTTGTTTTGTTATGCAGGCACCCAAAGGGGCAGTCATGGTGCTGTGAGGAAGACACTAGCTCTGACTATTCCGTTTGAAATAAAGATATCTAGGAAACATGCAATTATTTTTGTTCTCTTCAAAAGAATTATAAAATAAAATTTTGATTACCAGAAAGGTGCCATAATCCAGCTCTACTGCTTAAACAACACTTCATACTTTTTAGGATCAATATTATATTTCCCATTGGCATAATAAGTCACTTACATACCAAATATGAAAAGAGAGTTACAGGTTAAAGAATCCTAAAAGAGTACCACAGTTCCATATATTGTTTATTCATATGTAACATGATTAAAGCCTTTATATAAAGCTTCTGCTTTAATTATTTTGAGATTTTCCTCTCTCGCCCATTAATTTTTGGCAATTAATGTTGAGACAACTCCTGTATGTACCAAACCAATCATGCATGTAAACATTTGACTGCTTAGTATAGAGTATTTAATCTAGTTACTGCTTAATCTAATCCTAAAATGATTTTAAATATCATGTGCCAAGGCCTTCAAACTCATGGATTATCCTGAAATATTGCCTTGCAAAGAATGTTATTCTACAGGCTAGTGAAATTATCACCTCACATTGTTTTAGTTCTGTTCTATCATCTAGTGTCTGTACATATTTCAATGCTTCATAGAAATGTTCTGTAAATTTATTAAATGTTTTTTGTGAACATAAGAGACAAGAACATTGCCATGCTCCCACCTTGTAAAATCATAGGTGATCCTCAACATGTTTAGTGCAGGGGTGTCAAACTCAAGGCCCAGGGCTGGATTTGGCCCACAGGGTCCTTAGATCCATCCTTAGAACAGCAAAGGACCGGCCCACAGTGCTTCTGCCAGCAAAAATGGTGCTGGTGAGGGCTGTGGCCCTCCCGAGCTCCATTTTTGCTGGCAGAGGGTTGCAGGAGGCCTTAATAGCCGAAAACGGAGCTCGGGAACCTGTTTTCACTGGCAGAGCACTCGGGCCACCACAGGCGCCCCGACACGAGTGACGTTGAGCTGGCCATGCACCCCCCCCCCCAATTCAAACACAACCCTGATACAGCCCTCAATGAAATTGAGTTTGACACCCCTGGTTTAGTGAGTCACACCCAATTTTACAATCTTTCTTGCCATGGTTGTTAAGTGAATTACATGGTCATTAGGCAAATCTGGCTTCCCCGTTGACTTTGCTTGTTGGAAGCTGGCTGGGAAAGTTGCAAATTCATTTTATAGTGAAAAGCTATGCATATAATGAACTACAAGTTTTCCGTAGAACATTATTTGAATCTTGATCTCTATTTCTTTTTTAAAATAATCACTATGATAGTTTCTACATTAAAGAAACTTTTGGTCTTGAACTTTTTGCTCAAATATTTTTAATAGTCAGCTTAAATTCGCATAAAATATAGTGAAAGTGTTTGACATATTTGTCTAATATTCCCATTAAGGTTCATTAGTTGTTGTTGTTTTATAAGACCATGTAATGCTTCACTTTGAAGCACATGTAATCCTGAGAAACGATTTAGCTGCTTTAAAGAGTTGCAGATTTCTGCTCCCACATATCCTGAGTCCCCACAAGCTCCACAATTCCATGTTCATATGCACTATTATCTATTCAGTAAATAATATTTTTGTGTAAAATAACACACGTTATTTCCCACTTAATAGAAATGACTTTTTTTAATCAAAATGTGCAGACAGAGAAAAGTTTATATCCTCCTTTTAAAAATAGTTCTGTCCACCATCCATATCATTCCAGGCTGGTTTGTATCAACTATTTCTTAACAGGAAATAAATATGTAAAATGTGACATCAATTATTAAAGTTTCAATTACAGCACACACACACAAAAAGGCAGGAGAAGCCATGCACAGCAGAAATGACTAATTTGAAAAGGGAATAAAGTATATCTGCCCAGATAAAGTGAAAGGCATTTCATTTCTGGAGAATTTATTCACACCTTAACAAAAGAGAAGCTGGAATCCATGTACGATAACATCTTTCTGCTTTCTCTTTCAAGACAAAGGGTTGGTGCCAGGAATGTTTTCATATTCAGATCCTTCCATTATTGGTTTTTCTTATTCCTTCTATTTTTGTTTGACATTGCATCAAGTTATTCCACTAAACCCATTCTCCCTCTCTCTCTCTCTCTCTCTCTCTCTCTCTCTCTCTCTCTCTCTCTCTCTCTCTCTCTCTCTCTCTCTCTCTCTCTCTCTCTCTCTCTCTCTCTCTCAAGATATTTTTCAATGTGGAAATTTTTCAATGTGGAAATAAACAAGACTGACTATACCACACTTTTCTTTACACAACAAATAAAATACACAAATGAGCTTGGAAGAACTCTCACACATACATTGTTTTTATTCATTTTTTTTACAACAATTCCATTTACACCTCATTTGTTTTACGCTTTTCATTGTTTAATATTGCAACTATTTTGCTCTACTTCTGAATTCAAGAACCTTTTAATGACTATCAGTGGAGTTATTCTGAAACAGCACATAAAATTAGCTAGTACAAGTAATTGTTGCTTTTTAACTCCTAAACAAAAAAGATAAACATCATCAATCACTCACCTTTTGGGTGGTAGGGCTAAAGAGTGCTAAAACAGATTTCTTCTCCACTAATTCATTTACATTACATTAAAATAGTATATTTTATAAATAAATAAATAATAATAATAATAATAATTAGCTTGAAAATGCTGGATCTGGGAACCTTTAATGCATTATAAGAAAAAAAAATGTGTTGCCTAGTATGCAGAAAAAAACTTCCTGGAAAAATGGCTAAACTGCAGTCCTCAAAGATGTTGGGAAAAGATGACCCACAAAGAAAACAAGGGATCACTCATGGACATTTATCTGTTTCTGTGTGCCCGAAAGCTCAATTTTTTTGTACTTGTTCTCTAACCAAAGAAAGCTGTTGGATAAATAGCAGCCTGGAAAGAAGAAAGGATTTGGGGATGTTTTAGAATTTGTTTAACCTTTTTTAAAACGATGATTACATGGGGTTCTCTATACTTCAAATCTGAGGCCAAAAATGCTTTAGAATATGTGAGATCTTTCTGTAATTTCTTTAAAAAGCTACATATGTTTTTCCCAAGATCACACAACTGTCCATCGTAGCCTGAATACTACCTTGAAAAAACTTGCTTAAGGCTCTCAAACAGGTGCTCTCTTGTGTTAGATATCAGACTGCCTGGTTACAACCAGGTCCTCCATTCAAGCGGGAAAATGGAGACTGCTGATTGGTTGAGCCATCTGACAGCTCCCTATAAAAGGGCTAGCTGTCAGACTGGCTCTCTGCTGGATCTTGTACAGAGTTGCAATAAAGAACTATTTGACTTGAAGCCTGTCTCAAGCCTCTTCAGTCCCAGAACTCAACAACCGGCGACGAGGATGGGATACTGAAGAAGGCGAAACTAAAAAAAAAAACAGCTGAAAGGAGACATCGAATATTCAGCCCAGCGGCAGAAGAGAACGGTGGCCATTTTGCGCAGCAAAATTCAAACCGCATATAGACCAAAATGTCAGAGTTTCATCCACTGACTCCCTTCAATCCAGCGAAGGGGTCCTACATGACCTGATTCAGACGCTTGGAGGCCAATGACCTCACCGGCCTGTCGGACAAGGGTGCTTTTCCTTAGTCACTGCAGTCATGAGGTTTTCGACACAGCCAGGTCCCTGTCAGAGATAATGCCAGTGGAAATGGTTCCATGGCAGGTGCTGCAGAACATGCTGCAGATCCACTATGCTCCAGTGCCCTCCAAGGTGGTCAGATGGCACGAATTCTGCCAAAGACTGCAGAAGGAGGGAGAATCAATAAACCAGTACCTAGTGGCACTCCGAAAGGCTGCTACACACTATTCAGGGACCTGAATTAGTTGAATTAGATCAACTAATTTGTGGGGTGCAAGATCTATGCCTACAGCGGCGATTGGTTGCTAAGTCCAACTTGACATTGCAAACAGCCCTGGAAGAAGCAAAAGCAACTGAGGTATCAAACAAAGGGGCAGACACACTGCATCGTGTGACACCGTTGGTGCATGAGAGCCAGTGCCATGACGACCTCTCTGATGACAGCGAGGACGAGGCTTTCCAGACAGAACGGTGCCAGGGAGCTGACAAACCGAGATTCAAACCATGCTCCAGTTGCGGGGGACAGCACCCAAGGGCAACCTGCAAGTACATCTGCCGCCATTGTGAGCGGCCTGGGCACCTGGTGAGGGTCTGCAGGGGTTTGGCCAGCCATCAGGGAAACAAGCCTCCCCAGATGACAACCAAGCCAAAGCAATACGGTTACCGAGATGGGAGCCATGGCAGCCCAAGGGCTGCACTGACAGCACCAGGGCCCCAGAGACTAATCAGACCAGAATTGGGCAGGCGAGTACCCCTAATCACAAAAAGATCCATGTGATTGTATTAATTGAGGGGTCTCCCTGCAAAATGGAAGGGTCATCCATTTCCATTATGTCTTCCAGCATTCCGCCAAGGACAACTGCAAAGCCAACCCCTCAAGCTCAGCGACTACCAGGGAAACTGAATTCCCATGCTGGTTTCGGGGAACATTCATGTGCGGTTTTGCAAGTTCAATGGAAACCTGCCCCTGACTGTGGTTCATGGTTGCCTGCCTACTCTGCTTGGCCTAGACTGGTTCGATGCCCTGGGTTTGGGAGTGACCAGGATCAACACAGTATCCAGAGGCTGCGCTGATGACCTGCTCTGGGAATTCCAGGACGTCTTTGGTGCTGAGCTCAGCAAATATGTGGGCACCCCTATCTCATTTAGTCTTGACCCAAGGTAGCCCCCATTAGGCTTAAGCCCTGTAGAGTCCCATTCACGCTCAGACCTAAAATCGACCACGAGCTGGATAAGCTCATCAGTCAAGAAATGGGTGGCTGTCAAGCATGCAGTTGATCGTGCATGATGGGAGACTCCAATAGTGATACTGACCCATCACTCTTGATGGGTCAGTCTGCATCTGTGCAGACTATAAATGCACCATCAACAAAGCCCTCCAACAGAGCACATATCCAGTGTCCATAGTGCACCATTTACTGCACACACTAGGCCCAGGCACCATCTTTGCCAAGTTAGACCTTGCACAGGTGTAACAGCAACTGCCAGTAGATGGCGCTACAGCAGAGGCACAAACCATTTATTTGTTTGTTTGTTTGTTTGTTTGTTTGTTTGTTTGTTTGTTTGCTTGCTTGCTTGCTTGTTTGTTTATCATTATTATAGGCCACCCAACTCCCATGGGACTCAGGGCGGCTTACAACATAGTAAAAGAACAATTTATAAAAAACAATAATAATTGTTTAAATAATACAAAAATTAAAACAAATCATCATTCATACATGGGGGATTGATCTCTATTTCACCCCGCCTGCAGGAAGAACCATGTTTTAATGGCTTTACAGAAGGCCAGTAGGGTGGGGGTAGTCTGGATCTCTGGGGGAAGTTGGTTCCAGAGAGATGGAGCTCCCACAGAGAAGGGTCTCCCCCATGGTCCCGCCAACCAACATTGCTTGGTTGATGGGACCTGGAGAAGACCAATTCTGTGGGACCTAACCGGTCATAGGGAGGCATGTGGTAAAATGCGGTCCCACAGGTAACCTGGCCCTGAGCCATGTAGGGCTTTAAAGGTTAAAACCAACACCTTAAATTGTGTCCGGAGACTAATGGGCAGCCAATGCAGCTGGCGGAGAATAGGTGTTATGTGGGTGTATCTTGGAACACCCACTACAGCTTGCGCAGCTGCATTTTGCACCAGTTGCAGTCTCCGGATACTCTTCAAGGGTAGCTCCAAGTAGACCGCATTACTGTAGTCCAACTGTGAGGTGATGAGGGTGTGAGTGACCGTGAGTAAGGTTGTTACGCATAGAGGGGCATTGTTACGTATAGGGGGGCGTTCAAATGTCATTGCTTGCAGTTTTGGGTTAATGTAGCCCCAGGGATTTTTCAAGGCATTATGGAACACCTATTAATCAAGATCCCTGGCATTGCGCCCTATTTTGATGATGTTCTAATCACTGCTCAAAATGAGAAACAATTAAAAGACAGGCTGCGTGAAGTCCTAAGCAGATTCAGGGCTGCCAGACTTAAAGTAAAGAGTAGCACGTGTCAAACAGGGGACCCAGAGGTAGAATTCCTGTGGTAGCGAATAAACGGGGTTGGCATTCACCCTACCACAAGCAAGGTTAGAGCCATCAGGGAAGCCCCTACACCCACAAACAAAACCGAGCTGAAGGCATTCCTGGGGTTGCTGAACTTCTACAGCATCTTCCTTAAAAATAAAGTGACTGTGGCTGAACCCCTGCACTGGCTTTTGGCAAAGAAGGCTACCTGGGTCAGGGGGCGTGCTGAAGCGGCTGCCTTCATGGCCATTAAGGAGCTCCTGTCAGAGGGCAGCTTCCTCATTCAGGACAATGAGATCTTGCCGGTAGTTCTCGTGTGTGAACCTTCTCCTTTTTGGGGTCAGGGCTGTTCTCAGCCACTGGCTGCCCAATGGGAGAGAGGCTCCAGTTGCCCTTTTTTCACAGATGCTCTCCAGCACGGAGCGAAACTACAGTGAACTTGACCAGGAGGTGCTCGCTGCAGTGGCCAGGGTGAAACGTTTTCATGAGTATCTGTTTGGCAGGGACTTTGAGCTGGTCATGGACCACAAGCCCTTGTTAGGGCTGATCGTGGGGGACTACCCTACCCTGGTGTCCTTGTTACCCCGGCTCACCAGATGGACCGTTTTTCTCTCGGCCTACTCCTACTGACTGACCCATCGACCAGGATGCTCTATGGGGCATGCTCTATGGGGCATGCCATTGTCCCCTGCTGGACTTTGTGGTCGACCCCAGTCTGGGTATCCCCATCCTTCTCATTGACTGACTGGATTCTGCCAAAGACTATGTCTTTGAACTGGGTGTGGAGGGGATGGCCCCAAGGACCTGCTAGCCCAGAGTTTAAACTGTATACTTGCAAGCAGCATGAGATTTTGGCTCAAGGGGGGGGTGCCCATTGTGGGGTTGATCGCATACTCGTTCCTCTGTCACTACAAGAGGCAATTCTAAGGGCACTGCATGAGGGTCACCTGGGGGTGGTACGAATGAAGGCTCTGGTCCGGAGCTACATATGGTGGCCAAACATGGACAAACAAATAGAGGAGTGGGTTGCGGGCTACACGCCATGCCAAGAATTGAGAGCTGCCCCTCCTAAAGCCCCAGCGCAAGAGTGGGAAAGCCCCAGCGCAAGAGTGGGAAAGACCCAGCACAAGAGTGGGAAAGTCCAGGGTCCATATTGACTTTGCAGGACCATTCCATGGGCAAACATTCTTGGAAGTGATAGAGGCCTACTCCAAATGGTTGTAGATAATACTTCAGCTACCATAGCTGAAGCCACAATCAGGGTGCTCAGGAGACTATTTGCCACGCATGGGTTATCCGATGTATTAGTATCCGATAATGGGCCCCAATTTACAGCCACCCCATTCGAAGGGTTCCTGGCTGAACTAGGCATCCACCATGCATTAGTCGCTCCTTTCCATCCTTCCAGCAATGGGCAGGCAGAAAGAATGGTGAGATCAGCCAAGGAGGCACTAGGCCAACTAGGCCCCAGGGACTGGCAGGCCAGGGTAGATACATTGCTGCTTGTGCAACATATCACCCTGAGCGCAATAACTGGGAGAAGCCCGGCAGAGCTATTAATGGGCCAGTGACTTAGATCGAAATTAGATAGGCTACACCCCAATTATTCACAGACAAAGGAGCCAAGAACAAATAAATAAACCAGGTCCTTCCATATTGGAGACTGGGTTTTCGCAAGAAACTTTGCAGAGGGGTCCCTATGGCTACCTGGGGAAGTCATAGAAATCATATGTGACCAAGATCATATGTGGTCCTATTAACCAATGGAAGAAAATGGTGGCGGCATATTGACCAACTGCGCAGCCGCCAACCACCAAACGCAGTTTACCAAAAACTCCAAAATAATGACTTTCAATCCGATCCCCCTACAGCTGACTCAAGCCCGAGGGATGCGGAACACTCACTTGAAGAACCAGAGTTCCAGCGACATTACGACCCCGAACCGGTTCCAGTAGAATCCACGGCCCTGCCCGAAAGCTTCCAGAAGCTTCCACAGGTGGAGCCAGAGAGAGCAACAGACCCAACCTCCCTGACTGATGCCGACTCTCCAACTGAGCTGCGCCAATCCACTAAGGTTCCCAACACCCCGCCTACTTGCAGGACTACCTATGTAAATGAGACTGTTCCATCTAAGGGGGGGAGGGATGTTAGATATCCAGACTGCCTGGTTACAACCAGGTCCTCCATTCAAGCAGAAAAATGGAGACTGCTGATTGGTTGAGCCATCTGACAGGTCCCTATAAAAGGGCTAGCTGTCAGACTGGCTCTCTGCTGGATCTTGTACAGACTTGCAATAAAGAACTGTTTGACTTGAAGCCTGTCTCAAGCCTCTTCAGTCCCAGAACTCACCAGCTTGCATACCCATAAATGTTCCAGTGCACCTTTTAGCTTTTGAATCCAAATTGCTACATAGCCCTCATGTTTATTGTAGGCTCAATCACATGCTTTATTTCTATGTTTGTCTAAAAATAATAATTATTTAATAACTTATTGTAAGACTAGATTATATGATCTTGAGAGATTCTGTGGGGTGAGGACAGTGTGTTGTTTGCCTACCTTTAGAATATGACACAGAAACATGCCAGCGAATTGCAAAAGGATTAAGAAATTGCCTGTCACTCATATTTGTTTTTCCTTCTAACACAGACTTCTCAATTGATCTGCATCACTCTTCTGCCACACAGCTCCCCCTACCTTTGTCCCATCTGCTTTTAGAAATTGACTAGATACCTGGAACACCTTGGTATAATAACTGGAATGACCATTAACTGATCCAAATTATTTAAGGGAGACTAAATCCTAACCCTCAAAGCCAGATGCAAACCATTCCGTGGCCAAATTCTGCCTCCAAAATGAAAGAAGTCTTTCCTATAAAGACGAGTGTTGGAAAATATCCATTATAACGCAAATGTAGTCTATTACAATTCATAGTGAGCTCTGCGTACAGCTTCCTAATCTTCGGAAATCTAATGTTCCAGTTCACTTCAAAGCCATTAATGCGTGCTCAACATCTCTTTATCCAGAGATGTTTTGTAATCTACTGACTTAAAAAAGAATTGGAAATAGTAATTTTGGGAAGATTTTGCAACTTATTAGTGGTCTTTTAACCAGAGCAAAATCTTTAAGCAGAAAAATTCTTGCCTTGGAGCTAAAATAGCACACAGACTCTGCTAGCAATAAAGATATTTCTTGGTCAGTCCCAGAAGTATTTTTTTAATGAAAATTCAATGTGATTCTTCGTAAATGTAAGTCTGCAAAATTCCTCATATGAGTAAGATCTTGGTAACAAACTAAGGACAAATCTATATATATATAAAATGGCTGTATGTATGTATGTTCCAGCATAACTCTGGAACGAGCAATTTCAACCAAACTTGGTACACATATGACTTACTATCTGGTGAAAAATACTGTGGGGGTAAGACAGACACCCCTAGCACCCCTAGTGGTGGCCTTTCAGAACAACAGTCGTGTTCTGTACACTGAGCCTAGATCAGCGGTTGTACACTGAGCCTAGCTCAGCACCCACCCCCACCTCACTATGGTGGCCCGATCTCACAGGAAACAGCTTCGGCCTGTGTTCTCAGGATCATTCTTTGCCCCAACTCAAGCCTAGGCTTCCCTCACACAGTAGGCCTATGAAGCAAAGGGAGCCTGATTAGGCCAATAAAGAGGCCTTTGATTGAGCACGACATGTCCTTTGCCCCAACTCATCGCGCGAAGGACGGGACCACCCCAACCAAGGTGAAACAGGTATGGAGGCCAGAGAGGAGACCCAGCCTATTTCAGCAGGGGTGGAGGAGGCGCATCATGTCCCAGCTCAGGGATTTGTGTTCCAGTCCCAGGCCAAATTTGAGGAAATGGTAAAACGGTGGTGGTAGAGGCAGGGTGGTGGCGCTTCTAAATTAAGGTGACCAGACATCCCGCTTTGATTGCTTTGATTTCCACTCCCCTCTAATCAGTTAGTACTGAAGAAGCTTCTTGGATGAGAAGCAAAATGTTTTCAAAGAAAAAAAACCTAAGAAATCCAGCTGCCTTTTGGAAAAAGCCCCTTTGAGACAACATATATATATGAGACCTGCATGATTTGAGAATCTCCATAGATGCCTGTTATTCTAAGTTCTATGCTCCATGTTCCAAGCATAACTACTAGATAATCTACTCTCTAAAGCATGAAGACTGCTTGTATTTTCTATAGGGCAACACTCAAGTATTTATCATTTATCAAGTATTTATCAGAGATAGTATAGGTCTACTCTTGAGCAGAGTGTTGGACTAGATGACCTTCAAGGTCCCTTCCAACTCTGTTACTGTTTCAAGTAATTCAGAGCAAATTCTCAAAGGAAAATCACCATTGTCCATTTCTTCTTGCATATCTTTACAAGTAACCTAGCCTCACATCAAGATTATATTAGCTGAAGACCAATTCATTTTCCAAGCTCTTAAAAGGTCACTCAATACTTAGTTAGGTTTAAACTAATGATTCAAGCTCAATGGCTGAAAATTAACATTTCTACATCGTGATGTATTCTAATTACAAGACATAAAAATGTACATTAACAGGACAGCCATAAATGCCACAATGCAAATATATCACATAGTAAATGAGCTAATTAGCACATAATTACTATCTATTATCAATTGCTATAGTGGGTATGGGGGATGGTATTTTCTAGAATGAAATACTTTGTTTATTCTGGCTCTACACTTTATTTCCATTATTTGCTCATACAATTCAGGTAGGGATAATTGGGAATTTTCAGAAAATGTATTTAGTTGTATGTATTTAGATTTATTTATTATTATTTATTTGTTAAATTTATTTGCTGCCTATCTCACTGTGGGACTATTCTAGGTGACTTACAACAATAAAAAGGAAAAGAGTGTAAACAGAAGTAAAATAATAGAACAATGAAATAAATAATGAAAAAGGAACATAACAAGAATATATCTATATGATAACCAAAAAGGTTTAGCTGGAAGAGTTTAGATCAGTGATGGCGAACCTATGGCACGGGTGCCACAGGTGGCACGCGGAGCCATATCTGCCAGCACGCGAGCTGTTGCCCTAACTCAGCTCCAGTGTGCATGTGATTGCCCGCCAGCTGATTTTTGGCTCATGCGGAGGCTCTGGGAGGGCGATTTCAGCCTCCGGAGGGCCTCCAGGATGGTGGGGGAAGTGTTTTTGCCCTCCCCAAGCTCCAAGAAAGCCTCTGGAGCTTGGGGAGGGCAAAAAATGGGCCCACCGGGCCCACTGGAAGTCGGGAAATGGGGGAGTGAGGGGGGTCACGCACACATGTGCAGGAGGGTGGGGCAAGTGAGGAGCTTTGAATTATGGGTGTGGGCACGCACGCGCGTGCAATAGCGCGCACACGCACTATTTTGGCACCCGAGGAAAAAAAGGTTCGCCATCACTGGCTTAGATCATTAAACTGCCTAGTCTCTGATAATAGTATAAAGATATACTTATTCTGTTCCGTCAAATTTTCTGCTATTTTTAAAAGGCATGCAAAAAAATGTTAATTTCATTTAGATATTTCACTTTAGAAGTATCTGGGGTATGACTTTTCCAATAAACATTTTCTGCACAAAACTTTTCCTTTACATATACAACTTTCAGCAACTATATACTGTATAAGATATATAAGGCAGGGGTCCCCAAACTTGGCAACATTAAGACTTGTGGACTTCAACTTCCAGAACTGGCTGAAGAATTCTGGGAGTTGAAGTCTACAAGTCTTAAAGTTGCCACGTTTGAAGACCTCTGATATAAGGTGTGTGTGTGTGTGTAGTTGCTGAAAGTTGTGTATGTAAAGGAAAAGATTTGTGCAGAAAATGTTTATTGGAAAAGTCAAGCCCCAGATACTTCTAAAATAAACTATTTAAATGAAATTATGAAGATGATGGTATATATTTACCTATTATAGGTAAAGCTATTTTGTGTACGAAAAAAACAGGGATCAGTTATTATTTATTTACTCTGTTCTGAACCTAATGTGCTTATTCATTGTTTTATTGAATCATCTTTTCCCCCCAATCCCAGTAAATAAGAGATGATCAAGAATAACCAAAATATATCATTGTGTTGTTTTAGGAAAAATTTGTGAACCTAGGGAAATCATCATTAGAGCCATACTATTGTTCAACTGCTTATCAAATTGGAAATCTGGGTAAGTTGATTTTGTTTACGTACATAATTGGTTTAGATCCACGGTTTAATGTGTGATCCAATATAATTTACTTCTGATCCAGTGCTTTTTTAGTATCTGATGAAAGCACTATTACGAATATGTGAAAACCTTTTGCATTTATTCATATTGTTTCTGAAGGTGAAACACATTACTTTGTGCAGCCTTTCCTCAGAAATTTTGCCTTTTGGAACTTTTCATCTTCTTCAAAGTCTTGCCTAATTATTATTCCATCTGCCTTCAATTTACCATGTCTTAAATATAACAAACCAAAAATATATGATAACCAGCAATATAGAGCCGGTGTGGTACTGAGCTTAAATTTCCATTAGTCATGAACTCAGCCACTGAATTGAGGTCAATGAGTCCCTCTCAGCCCAATTTACTGCACAGGTCATTATGAAAATGAAGCTGGAAGGTACCACATACGTACATCACAGATGAGTTCCTGTGAGGAGGGCAGAAATAGACACAGCATAATGTATGAATAATACACACCGAGTACATTCCACTGCAGATACAATTTAGGTTTGTACATTATATTTGTCTGTGAGGTATGCAACAGGAAGGTGCATCTAAGCATTGTCTTCCCACCTGTTATATGATTTCCACATACTGTATACAAGCTGAATTTGACAGGTGATAAGTTCTGACAGATAATGCACATATATCATTTCTCAAGTTGGGGCTGGAAGTGACAAAGAAACTTGAAACAGACTTTATGATCTGGCAGAAAAGGAAAGTTGGTTTGAAAAAAGTTTTGGGGGAAAGAAGAAAATGACTACCGTATTTTTCAGAGTATAAGACGCACCGGAGTATAAGACGCACCTTAGTTTTTGGGGAGGAAAATAGGGGAGCAGCTTCAGCATATTATTTTATCTCCTGGTTAGGACTTTAAAAAAACCTTCTGAGAGAATAACAATGAAAGAATCTGCAAGCCAGTAAGAGCTGGGAAGATCGTTAGCACCTGGTTAGGGCTAGAAAAAAACTTATTCGGAGCAAGTAGAGCAATGAAAAAAACCCTGCAAAGACTTAGGGCTGGAAAAACATTCTTTGGAGAGAGTAACAATGAAAGAGCCTGCAAGGTAAGAGCTGGGAAGATCGTTAGCACCTGGTTAGGGCTGGAAAAAAAGCTTTGAAAAAGCTACATTCAGAGTATAAGACGCACCCAAATTTTCAGCCACTTTTAGGGAGGAAAAAGGTGTGTCTTATACTCCAAAAAATACGGTAGTTATCTCAAGTGCTTAGGTTTAGATGCTGTTAAAGATTTTCATGTTCTGGAATGGTCCAAAACCCACCCAGAGATACAAGGTGAAGAGGAAGATAATTTAAAAAAAGCAAAGCGATGTGGAATCATGTCTATTTGACACAGAGTTGAAGGAGAAGAGGATCAGAAGAAGGCCACCATTCTGCTGACCTGAGAGGTTACCAAACAAGGGTCTTCAGTAACCCTAATGAACTCTAAGAAGCAAAAGGATTTAAAAATAGCTACACTCAAATCTTTTTGTAAGTTCAGCAAACTGACAATAGCAGAACTTTATTTTTGCAGACAAGGAGCTAGTTAATTGCTGAATAGTATGAGCAATTACCATCATAAAGATGTTTACTGCTTTCTACTGCATACCAAACTCTTTTATACAGTAGAGTAGATGTACTATTAAAGGGAGTTGGCTAAATGCAATTTACATGATTAGCTTGCCATGACTGAAAGAGAAACCAAGACATTCCTGTCTATATTAAAAATAAAGAAAAAGGTTTACAAAATCTACTTTACAAACTGGAGCTGTGCATCTACTCTAGTTAGATCCTGACAAATCCCCCAAAATAAGTTGTTACAAAGAGCTACAGCAGATGTAAGTAGCCTATAGGTGGTAGGTTGCAAATGCCACTTTCTGCATCTATGGCTCAAGGATCATTTTAAAATGAGGCTGACAACATTCAAGTGGGTTCCACTTACCTTCCCTACTGGTTCACATCGCAATGGTGTGCCCTGGTCACATCGCACAAATGACTGCACATGTGCAGAAGCCTCTACACATGCGCAGAGGGTTTTTTGCCAGCTGCGGCAACCAGAGAACCAGTTCGGGGCGTGGACAGCCGGCCATCACTGCCAGTTCGGCGAGCGTGTGGAAATTTCCACCACCGGTACGGGCGAACAGGTCCAAACCAGCAGCAACCCACCACTGATTCAACAATAACTTACTAATCCTGGCAGTATTGTGTTATTGTTTTTAATTCTGTGAGGAATACAAAAGTTTTATTAGGTTTTATGCATCTATTTTGAGATAACTAAGCTTTGTTCTATTTTGAGTCAAGAAAAGATCCATTGCCCCAAAAATGGATCAAAGAAATAAACACTGTAGCCTGATGATGTACATTCGCCACACTTTGTATTGTCCTCAACAAAGAAGGGGGGGGAGGTTGCAATGATTGTCCCTGAGTATAGATGTGTGCTGAGTTATAGGGGTAAAAACATTGTTCAATATTTGTATGTTAATATGTGATTTGACCCTTTCCTGATTCTATCATAAACTTCCTGTTCAGAAAGTAAATTCCTCCTTCCGTTGCTGACAGCTCTCTTAAGAAAAGATCTGTCATCTTTGTTCTTTCTCTTTCTGCTTTACACAAACAATCAGCCATTTTTACTCACCAAAGTCATTCTCAACTTCAAATACTGTTTATGTACTGTAACAAATTGTTAGGCTATAAGAGAGCTAGGCAGCAAGAATAACTATTGGTATTCCATAGTGGTCTTTTATTTAAAAAAAACTGACTGAGAATAAATTTCCCAGTAAAAAGCGTCTTCTTTTTTCCCCCAATCATTGTACTAGGTATTGCTATACAGCAGGGGTGTCAAACTCAAGGCCCGTGGGCCAGATCCGGCCCGTGGGGTGCTTAGATCTGGCCCACAGGGCCACCCTGTAAGCAGTGAAGGACTGGCCCACAGTGCCTCTGCCAGAGAAAACGGAGCTTGGGAGAGCCGCACATGGTCCTCCCAAGCTCCGTTTTCACTGGCAGAGGCCGTCACAGCTGAAAACAGAGCTCATGAGGGATGTGGGCAGACTCCTGAGCTCCATTTTCGCTAGTAGAGGGTTGCAGGAGGCCATCCCAGCTGAAAACAGAGTTTGGGAGCCCGTTTTCGCTGGCAAAGCACTCGGACCACCACAGGCACCCTCAACACAAGTGATGTTGAGCTGGCTGCAGCCTGGTCAAGCCCACCCCTGCCCTACAAGGTCCAACACAACCCTGAGGCGGCCCTCAATGAAATCGAGTTTGACACCCCTGCTATACAGATAAGTTCACAGCTCTTATTTACTGTGCAAATCAGCCTGCAGTTCCAGTCAAAGAAATGACAGAAAATGACCTTTTGATCAAAATTTAAGAACATATAGACATACAAATGACAGAGCATATATTATCTCTCCCACACACATTTGATAAATATATATCACAATATTTAAATATTTCTGTACCCAACTTCTCACAGAGATATTAAAATCTATAGAAAATTGTGGAAATACAGTAGGAATCGCTTAAGTTCTCCAAGAATTACAAAGATCAATTTTATTACATAACTAGTCTGAAATGTATATCTAGGTTTATTACTCAAGAGTAAAATAGAGGCTAAGGTTTCATCAGCGCACTCCAGGAGTTAATCAGTTCACCAATGCAAGAATTACTATATCACATTCAATAACTGCTTTGAGGATGTCTATTATCCATAGGCAATTAGCTTTGTCTTTATGTCCTATATTTCATTTCTCTCTAACCTCTCCTTCTATCACAGCCTTCTTACCAAATAAGAATTACTTTATCTTAGGTTAATAGCTTGCACATCTGATAGAAGGAACTCTAACCCTTACGCCTTCCTAAGTTTGTTAGTCTTTGAGGTTGTCTCAAGATTTTACTGTATAGTTATTCTTCAGAAAAACAAAGGACTTTTTTCTCCATCATAAAATGGAACAATTGGAACCTGCTGTATTTTATCAGGGCAAGTAGGGTAGATTTAAGTTATAGATACCAGATGAAGAACGTTGGGACATAGATCAAAATGGATATGAAATAGAATCTTTGACATTCAAAGATTATTATTGGTGATGCTTTCTTGTTTTGACTTCTACAATTTCAGACTATATTATTATTATTATTATTATTATTATTATTATTATTATTAGTAGTAGTAGTAGTAGTAGTAGTAGTAGTAGTAGTAGTAGTAGTAGTAGTAGTAGTATGAATTACACATAAAATCCCTTTGAAATCCCTTTGTAGTCTGGTGAAACCTACAGATATAATCTCAAAAAAATGTATTTAAATGCATAAAATAAAATACAAGCTACAGATTGTTTTGTAAAAGAAAACTTTTTTTCTTCTGTTCAATCATCCAAATCTCAGAGACTGCCTGGACTTAATTGTTGAGTTGTGGGAATAATGACAGGAGACAGACTTCAAAAGGAACTTCTTTACTTGGCAACTTCTCTGTACAACCAGCAACTTGTACAACCAGCAACTTGCAGTCTGACAGATAGCTCTTTTATAGGGAGCTGTCAGATGTAACAACAAATAGGAATTGGGCATTCTCCCACTCAAACACTGGACCTGGGTGAAACCATGTGAAACCATAACACTAATCACTGTAGTTTTCTTGGCCATTTTTTTCAGAAGTGGATTGCCATTGCCTGCTTCTTAGGGCTGAGAGAGAATGACTGGCCCAAGGTCAATCAGCTGGTTTCATGTCTAAGATGAGACTAGAACTCACATTCTCCCATGGTCTATCTTCTACTTTCATGCCTTAACCACTATACCAAACTGGCTCTATAAAAGAAATGAATTATACTCAAATGCAGTTATCAAAATATTTAAAAAATAGCAAATGGATCATATGTTTTCCAATTAAATCAATAACATGATGAGATAAATTTCAGTTAGTTAGGAAAATAAAATTGTAGTTTATTTCCTATTCAGGTTTACAGATCCCTGAAACCTATCTATAGACCTTCAACAGGGCTATGGAGTAAGAACCCCAGATCTAAAACAGGATCTGATAGCAGATCTCAAGCACCGCCAGTGCTGTGGAGTCGGAGTCGGAGTCGAGGAGTCGGAGTCGGAGGAAATTTTGGGTACCTGGAGTCGGAGTCGGAGTCGGAAGTACAAAAAACTGAGGAGTCGGACTCAGAGTCGGAGTCGGAACATTTATCTACCGACTCCACAGCCCTGGTCAGTGCTGTGGAATCGGAGTCGGAGTTGAGGAGTCGGAGTCAGAGGAAATTTTGGGTACCTGGAGTCGGAGTCGGAGTCGGAGTCGGAAGTACAAAAAACTGAGGAGTCGGAGTCGGAGTTGGAACATTTATCTACTGACTCCACAGCCCTGAGCACCGCTATGTCATTTTATCCAATTCCTGTTTTAAACGGAGATGCCAAGGTTGGAATGTCAGACATCTTTGATATCAAGAACTGTCTGTACAAGTGAGTTATAATCTTAATCTAGTTTTTTCCTAGAACGGGTGTCAAACTCGATTTCATTGAGGGCCGCATCAGGGTTGTGTTTGACTTCAGGGTGGGCGTGGCCAGGTTGTGTTTGATTTCAGGGTGGGCGTGGCTAGGTTGAGCATGTGTTGGGCATCACTCGTGTCGGGGGCGCCTGTGGTGGCTCCTGAGCTCTGTTTTCGGCTGCGATGGCCTCCTGCAACCCTCTGCCAGAGAAAAAGGAACTCGGGAGGGTCGTGGCCCTCCCAAGCTCTGTTTTTGCTGGCGGAGGCACCTTGGGCCCGTTCTTTGCTGTTTTCAGGGTGGCCCCACAGGCCAGATCTAAGCACCCCATGGGCCAGATCCAGCCCCAGGCCTTGGACCCCTGTCCTAGAACAATAGCCTTTTCAAACAAACTTGTTTGTTTGTTTGCTTATTTGCTTATTTATTTACTTATATACTTATGGTGCCCTTAGATTAGTTTTGACTCTTTGTTTGCCTGGACTAATCATTGTAGTTTTCTTGGTGAAGTTATTCAGAAGTGATTTGCCACTTCTGAGAAAAAGTGACTGGCTGGCTTTGTGACTATGGCGGGGCAACTCATGGTCTCCTGGTTCAAGCCTGATGCCTCAATCACTACACCAAACTGGTTCTCATTAATTTACCCTTGTAATAATGATCTTAGAGAATAATTTGTTGACCCACTCATATGAAACTTGTTTTGCTCTGCTAGGACCGCATCCTACCACATACCTCCCTACGACCAGTTAGGACACAGAGAGAGGGCCTCCTCCGGATCCCGTCAGCCAAACAATGTCGGTTGGCGGGGCCGCGGGGTAGGGCCTTCTCTGTAGGAGCCCCGTCCCTCTGGAACCAACTCCCACCAAGATCCGGACCATCCCCACTCTACTGGCCTTCCGTAAAGCCGTGAAAACATGGCTCTTCCGACAGGCGGGGTGAACAAGGAGATCAGATTCCCCCATGAATGGTGTTTTGTTAATGTTTTAATATTGTTTTATTTTTTTAAATTGTTATTATTGCTTTTAATGTATGTTTCTTATCCATGTTGTAAGCCACCCTGAGTCCTACAGGATTGGGCGGCCTATAAGAGCGTAGAAATAAATAAATAAATAAATAAATAAATAAATAAATAAATATTGCATCTTGATGGGCAGGGAAATTTTACTGCTTTTCTGAGGGTTTTCTTTCCCATTACTAGAAAACATGAAGAATCCTATCCCACAAATCAACAGCAGAAATACTGATACAAAGAAACAGATATTTAAAACAAGATCAAAAAGTAAAATGTGCCTATCTATTTGCACATACTTCCATTACTTTTTAAATGAGATATTCAGATAAAAGTTTAGTGTTATTCATAATACTTTTATGTTTATAACTGGACATATCAAAAGCTTTTCCACCACATTCTTATTCTATGCTGGGCTCTTAAAAAACACTATTCAAAATGAATGAGGAAAAAATTAGCATTTAAAAAGGATCACAGAAAACCAGCGAAAGCCATAAACCAAAAAAGAAGATATATGAAATACAGAAAATGAATGGGAGAGAGACATAAATGATACAGGAAAAGAAATGCATTTCATTTTGGATTGGCAATTCATATGAGATCAACAATCCAGCATCTTGCACAATTTTAGATGGTTTAAATAATCATTTTAGGAGCATTCTGGGACTTACACAAAGGTAACTCGGGAAAGAACCCAATATATAGAAAAACACAGCATCTACAATATAGATCGTCTTTAAGTCATAACAGTAATTCGGACTGGAATTTCTGCTGTTAGACACTGCAAGGCTCTGGGACTGTTTGCCATGTTGTGGTTCAGGGGCTTCTTGGTGCACTATGACTCTACAGCTGCAAGAAGCCCCTGGACTGCAATGCAGCATGAAAACATAGCTGCCTCTCGAAACTCCAGCAGCCCCAATCTGGACCAACAGTGTGCTGTGTGTGAAACCAGGGCCACTCAGCCAGGGAAGACTCAGCCATTTCAGTCTGACTTGGCAGCATAGCACAGTCCCAATCCCAATTGCCTTCACCAGCCTGCACTGTCAGTCCCCTGACACTCTGTGCTCCACCACCCCAGCTGATTTTTGCCATCTTCTGCAAGAGCCAAGGTGGCACAGTGGTTAGAGTGCAGTACTGCAGGCTACTTCAGCTGACTGCTAGCTGCAATTTGGCAGTTCAAATCTCACCGGCTCAAGGTTGACTCAGCCTTCCATCCTTCCGAGGTGGGTAAAATGAGAACCCATATTGTTGGGGGCAATATGCTGACTCTGTAAACCACTTAGAGAGGGCTGTAAAAGCACTATGAAGCAGTAAATAAGTCTAAGTGCTCTTGCTCTTGCTATCTTCTTTCTCCTAGTGCTAATAAGACATGGCCACCTGGTCTTTCATGAGCCATGTGCTGTCCATGTGAGGCCATTTTTCAAGGATCTCATGAGAAAAACCACAAGAAAGCTTCATGTGACCAGGAGCTGCTTCATGAAAGGCCAGGCCATACCTTATTGAAGAATCTGTGAAGATAGCATCCAGAAAACCACAGTCTAATAAAGGAGGAATGTTGGGCACATCTGTCCAAGCTGAGTGACTGAGTCAAAAAGCTGGAAGGGATAGCAACGGAGGTGTGTCCTCAACAGCTCTGACAGACTCAGTCCAATCAGCTTGGAGGATGAGGTCAACCCATTCCTGGATGCTATATCCACCACTATGGAGAATATATTTCAACAACACATATCCTGAACCTACTCTAATAAAGTTTCAAGTTGATGGGTAGATTCATTTAGAAAAAGTCACCTCTGCCATCATGTCAGAATTTTCTGAGTTGCCAGTCTTACCCTGCATAATGATACTTGCAGCAAACTGGCCTACAGCTCCAGATGAACCTTCAAGGAAAGGTATGGATAACAAAAATTAATTCATTGTCCTGTCCAGCAGCACAATCATGCTACAGTTGTAGATAGACATCTTCAGTGAAGCCTTCAGGTGTTTCTCTAAAAACCATATCAATGCAATACATACTCTAAGTCGCTATGACTAAGCCATGTCGTAGTGTCGCAATTGTCATATTAGTTCCCTGGTATCTAGAGTAAACAGAGGGAGCATTGCACATAAGCAAGACCTCAACAGGAGGAAATGTTGTTATATATCAGTGATGGATAATGAGACCTCTTTGTGTATTGTATATGCCCTGAAGAGATATTGGCATATAAATATGTCTAGGTGTGTTAACTTCTCTTTAGCTACAATCATTCTTGAAAATCTTAAAAGTGTTATGTTCAGCTTTCTCTCTTAAATCCTGCTTCATGGCAAGCAGACACTGAAAAGTTTGTTGCCCCTAGTACAGAGACACATCTTCAAGTATATAATGCTCAACTACTGCTAGAGGCCCCAGCAGTGGTGGGTTCCTACCAGTGCGGTCCACTCTATAGCACCGGTAGCGGCCCGCTGGTGATGTCACAGTACCGGTGCGGTCCGTTGCCAGTGCCTGGGTGCCGCCATTTTTTAAAAAAAATAATTTTTTAAAAAAAATTTCTTCTGCGCATGCCCAGAAGCCAGGTTTCCGGCACTGCTCATGCGCTGCCTTCCTACCCCACAGTGAGTCCAAGCAGGGGAGAATGGCTGAGGGAGCGCGTGAGACGCTGAAAGAATGGGCGGCAGGAGCTATCTCCATTCCCCTCCCTTCAGCAGTCCGAGAAGCCACGAACGTGCAGTGATGATCCTAGGCATTTTCACATGTTTGAGGCTTCTCGAGCTGCTGAGGGGAGGGGGAATGGGCGGCAGGACCTATCTCAGTTCCCCTCCCTTCAACAGTCCAAGAAGCCATGCCCACCCGGTCACATGGCTGGCAAGCCACACCCACAAAATAAGCCACACCCACAGAGTGGTAATAAAAAAATTAGGAACCCACCCCTGGGCCCCAGGGCTGTGATTTTTGATACGTCATGGATATTTTTGAGTCACCGTGATAGGGCTTGGACCCAGATATTCCACAGCTGTGACTGCTGGATTTTCTTCCCATTCTGCTTCCTCACTGTCCTGGTTGCACTCCTTAGTCAGCATCACTCCATCATACAAGAATAACAGAAGACTAAGGATTCTGTTAGTTAAATCAACACAATTGTCAAGCAATATGCCTAATAATGGACCATGGAGTTCAACAGCTTTAAGGCAGATGAGAAAAAGACTTAATAAATAGCATAGTCCTCAGCTCCTAACCATTGTGCCGCCTTTAAAGAAGCATTACTACAAAAATGTGATATTAAGACTGCTAAGACTTAGATAAAGGTACTGTTCAAACTTTTGACAATATTTTTAAATAACTGATTTCTATAGCATATCAAAATAGATCTTATCTTCCCTTGAGTTCACAGATATCATTTCACAGTTAAATGAGTCCTTATCAAAGAAGGCAGCTATCACAAATTAATTAAGTTTATATACTTTGAGATTACAATCCTTGCAATACACTAGAAACAAATACAGATCTGGATTTAAGGAACACTATGGGAATGTCACATACCTATGACATTTATATATTTGGTTTCAATTCTGGCATTTCTATAAGGCAATTGTGGCTTACCACACCTGAACAGCTCTGTGTAATAGTAGTTTTTCAATATGATGCAGGAGAAAAATAATAAGCAGCTTTTACCAAGAGTAGAGGATTGGAGATAGAAGGGAAGAGAAAGAAAAGTAAAGGTTTTTAAAGCCATTCCCAAATGAAGTGGTCCAAAAAAAATCAATTTGTAATTATCTGCTTAAAAAAATCTAAAGGCTTTTCTTTGATAAGGGTGGTAATACACAGGGCCATAATGTGAATTATTTCAAAGAATAAAAGACGTATTGTCTTCATGACCTATATAGCTTTTAGTAAGCTTTCACTCAAAATTACATTTTATACAGCTCATGAATGGCTTTTCCTTCCTCTTGTAAAAGTGGGGGATGGGTTATTCCATCTGGTAAGCTTTCAAGCTTAAGCAAGATTCGGGTTTCTTCCTATTTTGATGTCATTTTGCCTTTCTGAAAATAAAGGTCCTGGCTTTGCTGAAAAGATGGCACTTTGGCAAAACAAGCTGCCCTTTCAGATAAGAATTTGAAAAAACAGATAAGTTTGACTTGCTACTTCTGCAGAAATTCAACTTCTTAAGATTTTTTTTAATAAAAGGAAAACAGACAATCTTAAGAATAAGATATAAAAGAACTATAGTATAAAATGAACATATATTGTAGATGAATATGCAACAAAACATTCAGGGGCGAAAACTCATGCTCTGCTAAGGACAAACTAAGGACAAAACCATTTAGAGTGTATATCTGATTGTTTAATCTGATATGGTATGTGAATTTGAGGTTATTTCAGTTTTCATGTTGGATCTTTAATTATTCTAGTAACAATAGTTATTTAGAGTTTGTACAAATTCCATGTGTCTAATCACACTTGGCGAAGTTAAGTATTCCATTCCGTTTCATTCCATTCTATTCCATTTCATTTTATGGTCTCATATGCCAACAGCAATATTCCTGAAATTGAGTAAAGATAACTATTCTCCAGCAGTTACATAAAAATTTTGCCCTTGTTTTAAGTAGTTGAAGCAGTCTTCTGCTAAGTGTATACAGTGACAATTCCTTGTGATCAAAGCAGTTTTAGATAATAATAAATAAACTCGGTATTTGAAATATCTTTTTTTATATGAATTTCTGTTTCCTAATCATGATCAAATGAAAATATACTTACCACATGGTATGGAATTCTCCAAACTTACCACATGGTATGGAATTCTCCAAACTCTCCTAACTTGGTTCTTTGCTTGTATTTTATTACCCAACTAGATAACATCATCAATACAAGTGAATGTGGGGTTTGCTGCCTGTTTATATGCAGTAGTTTACCCTGCCAGTTTTGGGGGTGGCCTCCATTCAAAACTCAAGAAAGAAGCCACCCAGAGTCCTTCAGGAGTTGGGTGGCAATAAATAGAAATAGAAATAAATAGAAATAGAAATAAATAAACCCCCCAACTCCATTGATTTAGAGACAAGGTACTTTTACTAAGTTTGAAATGATATCAGCGAAAGCAAGGCAAGATCTGATTGAAAACGCGTGAAAATTACAGATTGAAAGTCACCCCAAATCCCTCCCCTCAGGATCCGGCACTGAGAGTCCAATCAATGTCCAGTATGATGTTATGGGAAAGCCCATCTTCAGGTATTTCTTCCAATTGGAGTTTCAGGACGGTTGGCCTTGTCAGAATGTAAACACCTCCCTTCAGCAGCGCCATAATTCATGAGTGCACATCTCCCTTTCAGTTCTCATGGGACTACACCAGCTCACTTCCCCACCCCAAATACTCGAGGCCCCCCCTCCCCGTTACTATTGCAACTGATAAGCAAGCTGAAGAAATCCATGGTGGAGATTCGGCTGACATAGTTTCTTCTTGATGGTTCCTTGATTATTTTTTCTGCCTGACTGTCTGGTGTTGATCCCTGCTTGTGTGAGTGTTGGCTGCTGGAGAGGCTGTGTTCTAGTCTTTCTATTTCCTTTCTAGGCTTTTTATTGTGCTTTTTGAATGGTTTGTAAATGTGGTCTACCTTTATGGGTCTACTGATGGTTGATTTATTTGAATGCCAAACTTCTAGGAATTTCCTAGCACTTTTGGATTTGGCTTAGTTTTGGAAAACATCTTAAACAAACCAAAAGATTCTGTAGTCCTAAAAGGAAAAAAAGACAAGTTTCATTTATAGGTAGCCCTCATTTAACAACAGCATTAAAGCAATCACAAGCACAGTTGTGATTTCATTTAGCAACCGCTTCGTTTAAATGACTAAGTTGCCAGTCCCAATTGTGGTTGTTAAACAAGACTACCTGTACATCATACAATGCAAGGACCACAGCAGCCATTGCATAGGAAAGACAGAAGACTAGCAGAATGCATCCACAAATACCAACTAGCTGTCACACAGGACAAACGTTTGTGCTTTTTTCCTGAAAAAGCTTGCTACCGTCCTAGCTGAACCTTTGTGTACAATTTTGAAGCATCGTTTTGAACTAGTTCCCTGCTTGATCTATGGTCATCAGCTATAGTTATACCAATTTTAAAAAATAGTTCAGTGAAAATTATAGACCAATTTCTTTGTGTTGTGTTACCTGCGAAGTTATGGAATCAATTATAAACCAATCCATCGTTCACCACTTAGAGACAAATAATTTGCTATCTGTCAAACAGTTTGGCTTTAGGAAAAACTCGTCCTGTAATTTACAACTTTTGCACTGTAAAAACATCTGGACTACATGTCTTGATCAAGGTAAAGCTGTTGATGCAATTTACATAGATTTTTGTAAGGCTTTTGATACAGTAGTACATGATAAACTCCTGTTGAAATTAAACTCTTACAGCATTTCTGGATCTTTGCACAAGTGGATTGCTGCTTTCCTGTCTAACAGACTGCAGAAAGTCAAAATAGGGAACTCGCTGTCTAATCCTGCATCAGTTAACAGCAAGGCAGCATTTTAGGTCCCACACTTTTTTTTTGCTCTATAACAAGGATTTATGTGATCAACTTAAAAGCAATTGTGTTATTTTTGCCGATGATAAAAAATTATTCAATTCTACAGATAATTCTGTTATTTTGCAAAGTGATCTCGACTATGTGTTGGAAAGTTCATTTACTTGGCAACTTCAAAGATTAATAAATGCTCTGTCTTACATATTGGTAAATGTAATCAGAATGTCAAGTATAAGCCAGGTGACATTGATCTAGCAGATGACCCTCACTTTGTTAAGGACCTAGTTGTACTCTGACGATTTATGCTCCAAAGCTCACTGTAACAGCATTGCTAAAAAAGCATTAAGAGTTGTAAACATAATTTTGCGAAGCTTTTTTTCTGGAAACATTATATTGCTAATTAGAGCTTATAAAACTTATGCTAGGCCAATTTTAGAATATTGTTCAACTGTTTGGAATCCCCACCATATATCTGACATCAGTTCAATCGAGCGGGTTCAGAAGTATTTCACGAAAAAAATCTTGCACTCTTCTGTACACAATAGAATTTTTTGTGCTACTAGGCTCGAAATTCTCGGTTTGGATAACTTAGAACTGCGTCCCTTGAGGTCAGACCTGGGTATTGCATAGGTAGTAATGTTTTACCTGTAAATGACTTTTTCTGTTTTAATCTCAATAATACACGCATGAACAACCGCTTTAAACTCAATGTAAATCGTTCTAAACTTGACTGTAAAAAATATGATTTCTGTAATAGAGTTGTCAATGTCTGGAATGCACTACCTGATTCAGTTGTCTCAGCTACAAATTTTCACAGTTTCAGTCACAAATTGACTTCCATGGACCTTACTTCATACTTAAGTGATCAGTAGAAGGGGCGTGCATAAGTGCACTAACGTGCCTATCATCCCTGTCATTGTATTTTTGTTCTCTTATTCTTGTTCCCATTTTTGTTTGACAAATTCCAATAAATAAAATAAAATAAAAATTTACATGGGCAGATTCAGCCACTCCTAAAATGGGAAACTATTAGTCTCTTAAACCAAGCCAAATCACATTGATTCCATGATTGTTATTTATGTAAAATATAAAAGAACAGAAGCAATAACATTTAGAATAAAAATACAATGTCAATCAAGACAATCATATAATTATATTTCTTCTAATAGATGCCCAGAATCTACTAAGGATATTTTATTAGCAAGATATATTGGTATATTTTATTTATTTTTATTTATTTAGTGCTCTTATATGCCGCCCTACTCCCTGGGGACTCAGGGCGGCGTACAACATTTGAAGAACAACTAAACAGTATAATTTAATAATAATTAATAATAATTAAAATGCATTTTTAAAAAAAACATCCAAAAACATACATACGTGGGGGGAGACCCAGATGCAATCGTCTCAAACCCCGCCTGCAGGAAGAGCCATATCTTCCCGGCTTCCCGGAAGTCCAGCAAGGTGGGGACAATTCGTACCTCTGGGGGGAGTTGGTTCCAGAGAGCGGGGGCCCCTACAGAGAAGGCCCTTCCCCTACGCCCCGCCAGCCTACATTGTTTGATGATTATATATATGATTAATGTTTAATATATGATTAATGTTGATATTTTTAATACTGTTTTTAAATTTTATATTGTTTAGTTGTTCTCTAAATGTTGAACGCTGCCCTGAGTCCTCAGGGAGTAGGGCGGCATATAAGAACACTAAATAAATGAATAAATAAAGTTTATTTCCATGACAATTTTAAAATGTGCAAGCAGGATAATGCATTAATACGAGCTACCAACTTTTATATCTCTGTTCTATGCTGAAATTCTTGTGAGGGGTAACTTTTTCCACTTTCCTTTTTCTAAAAAATTAGGATTACTAAACAACTGTAATTGTTCAGAAACCAAAAACAGCAGAATGGTAAACAGCAGAATAACTTCACCAAAGTAGCCCGTTCTTTCTATGGTGCTTTTCAACTACTTTTTTATAACTATTATATTTCATCATTGTGTTATTAGTTTAAAATGATTTTTTTTAAAAAAAAATCATTTTAGAAGTTTTTTGTAAGCTTGTATGCCTGACAATATTTGACTCTCAATTACTTCATGCTTTATTAATACAGGGTACAGAAAATAAAGAATACAGAAAATACAAGCAAAATATGTGCAATCCTTGGGGTTATTGGCTGAACAATTCCATTTGTGTTTCTTTCATCCTGGGTCTTTAAATATAGCGTACGTAAATCCTATATGTATAAATTATGCACATCATACAAGCACTTCAAGAGGACCCTACAAACATTGTCCTCACAAGGCAAATTATATGAGTTCTCATTAAGCAGTATCAGTGATGGATGCAGCAAACAGCTTTAGGCATTGGGAACATAATCTATGGTTAGTAAAAACTATTAGTGAAAAGAAAAGCTCATTTACAGCTTTCAGAAATCAGCAGCTATCAGTCTCTCCCATGTAAATGAGCTGAAAGGAGTAGTATTCTGGGATGGAAAACATTCTGCAGAGTGTAAACGGGAATGTACTGCTAATCATTTCTCTCCCTCGTGGGTACTTTAGTTCTGCTATGAATAGTGTGTATAGCTTGAACTGGTTATCTGGTAATAGCACTTCATTCCCTTAGAGACATAGGAAGTGAGGGAGGGGGCATTGATCAATGTCAAAACTTAAAATTTACATATAAAAGAATAGCATTATTCCCTCCCCCCCTCCGCTCCTAAACGTTTCACAAATTGCAACTAGGAATGCAAATTTAGATATCCCCATCTTCTCTGAAACATTTTGCATACATTAAATTATAGAATATCATTCTCACAACACACTAGAAGGCCTTAGAGTTATTTAGTTAAAATAAGTGCTTCTTGAATAGTGCAAACATAAAAGGAAGAGAGGAAAGCAACAATAATAGTTTTAGGAGGGAAATGTTGCATAGTGTTTAAAATTCCACTTCTGTTTATGTAGGATCTGATTCAAGCTTCATAATAAACTTTCTAAAACAAAGGGAATAAAAGGGTTTAAATGATCTCATTACATACATTCCAATGTTTATTTAACCTTCAACTGTTAAGCCGGCATTAGTATGACTCTTTTTATGTTGATTCTTATATTGCTCTTTTTTAAAAAACAATATGCTTTAATTGAATGATGCCTTTCTAGGGGCATTGTCTAATCTAAAAATGTAATAAATGCAGTCACTAAAATGAAAAAACAAATCAAATGTCACCTGTGGAAAAAATTACATTCAAACTTTGGTGAACTTTAAGTTGGATAAATAAATGAAGAGTAATTTGGGTAAAAGCAAACCAAATTATTCCTGCCTTGAAAGAACAGAACACAGGAAAGTCACCAATAGTGATGTCTCATATGAATCATTGTTTGCATAATTTTTCCAGTTTATTCTCTGTAAGATAGCAACTGAGGACATATTGCATACCAAGAGATATTTGAAACCCTGAAACTGTGTGACAATATTGGGGTCTACAATCATGTTACCAGAGAAGTGAAAATAGCTTTGGCTCTGTTACAGGATAATTTACATGAAAATAGTGACATGCTTCAGAACTAAGGACTTTCCTGGTGTGGCACAAACATATAAGCCAATGGTTTAGTGAATCTGAGAGTGCCCTAATAAATAAATTATATGGATTTGTTTGACTTAGAAGAGTATCTGTAACCATAATCTTTAATTATTCACAGTTCTTAAAATGAGAAAGTAGAAGTGACACTGAAGTCATTACTTAGGAGGGACTGCTAGAATGACATTGGCAATTATATCGGCTGCATTCTTTGTTATTCAATATCCAAAGCAACATACAGTTTTATAAATGCTACTATGAAATTCTACTGTATTATTTTTATCTTACTGCACTGTTATTAGATTGGCATTAATACTTTATAAGAGAGTCAGACTAGTGTAGTGGTTAAGGCACCAAACTAGAAATGAGACTAGAAACTATCCGGTCCTGCCATAGATATGAAGCCACCTGGGTGATCTTCAGCCAGTCATCCCCACAGCCCTAAGAAGGAGGCAATGGCAAACCACTCCCAAAAACCTTGCCAAGAAAATAGCAGGGACTAGTTCAGATAGTCACCACAAATCAACACTGGACTCAAAGGCATGCACATACATACACACACACACACACACACACACACACACACACACACACACACACACACACACACACAAAATCCAGTTACTATTTTGGCATATATTCAGTTACTATTTTGGCATTTATTATTTTTTAAAAAAGATGTTGAGACTCTAGAAAGAGTGCAGAGAAGAGCAACAAAGATGATTAGGAGACTGGAGGCTAAAACATATAAACAACGGTTGCTGGAATTCTGTATGTCTAGTCTGATGAAAACAAGGGGAGACATGATAGCAGTGTTCCAATATCTCAGGGGCTGCCCCAGAAAGAAGGAATCAAGCAGTGGTGGGTTGCTCCCAGTTTGGTCCGGTTCTCCGAATCGGTAGAGCCGGCGGCAGGAGACTATATCCACTATATTCTGCATGCACAGAAGCATTGCACGCGTGAGTGCGAACTGGTAGCAATGGGTTTTAGAACCCACTACTGGAGCCAAGCTATTCTCCAAAGCACATGAGGGCAGGACAAAAAGCAATGGGTGGAAACTAATCAAGGAGAGAAGCAACTTAGAACTAAGGAGAAATTTCCTGACAGTTAGAACAATTAATCAGTGGAACAACTTGCCTCCAGAAGTTGCAAATGCTCCAATGTTGGAAGTTTTTAAGAAGAGATTGGATAACCATTTGTCTGAAATGGGTTTCCTGCTTGGAGCAGGGGGCTGGGCTGGAAGACATACAATGTTCCTTCCAACTCTGTTATCCTATTTCTTTTTTCTGCTTATCTTTTAATAATAAGAGTTTTTTTAAATACTGAATTCTTCATCACATCATTTAATAGTGATCAAGGAGTGTCGTGAATAATAAATCCACAAATAAATAATCTTCCTCAAACCCTAAAAAAAGGGGAGAAACTTATATCAGTAAAACTAAGTACTCACAATTCCAAAGATACTGTGACAATGAACAATAAAAAAACAAGGGAGGTTTTCCTTGAAATCAGAAGTAGGTAATGACACTATTTTATGAACAACTTCTGTTTTAGGAAATGGTTTGTGGTGTACAGATAATGTTTTATGCTAACTGTGAAGAATAGCAACATATATTTCCCATCAGGTTCTCCAAAAGAGGTGAGAGATCCAGCCCTCGCCCACTGCTTTGCAGGGTCCCTCAGGGCTCGGTACTCTCTCCGCTCCTATTCAACATCTACATGAAGCCCTTCTGTGAGATCATCCCTCACCATGGACTAAGATATCATCAATATGCTGATGATACTCAGTTGTATCTGTGATGAGTTAAGCGATGTTGTGATCTCCCTCTTGCAGTGCCTGGAGGCTGTTAGGGGCTGGATGGGGAGCAATGAGTTGAAAATGAATTCTGGCAAGACTGAGTGGCTCTGGGTTTGGGTTCTTTGGCCCATGAAGAATTGCTACCTTTGGTCTTGGATGCGGTGGCACTGCCCCAAACAGACCCTGTACATATTCTGGGGGTTCTCCTGGACTTGCGACTCTTGCTCGAAGAGCAGGTGACAGTTGTGGCCAGGAGGGCCTTTGTGCAACTGTGGATTGTGCATCAGTTACACCCTTTCCTGGACCAACAATCCCTACTCACGGACACTCATGCCATAGTCACCTCCCATCTTGACCATTACAAAGCGGTCTAAATGGGGCTGCTCCTGAAGAGCATCTGGAAGCTCCAGTTGGTGCAAAATGCAGCGGCCCACATGCTTTTGTGCAGACCTCGGTGTGCACATGTATCACCTCTCCTGCAGGAGCTGATTTGCTTCCAGGTGCAATTCAAGGTGCTAGTTGTCACCTTTAAAGCCCTTCATGGCTTAGAACCAGGTTATCTGAGGAACTGTCTCTTGCCGGTCACATCTACCACTCCGTTGCCCATTTCTCCATTGCAGGATCCACTTTGATAGGGGGGGGGTGGACTTTAACAACCAGTTCACCCAAACCGGTGCGAACTCAGCTGAATCCCACCACTGGTTAAATAGTATCATTACATCTTCTAAACCTGAGATGAGAGAGGAATCTGTATCATCTTCTGGATCACACTTCTGTCTTTTAGCAACTGTTGTGCATTATTGACTTTTATACATTCTGTAATGTATAAAAGAACTAGGACTAGTTCTCGAGTTGCAGTAGTTGCTAAATTCTTTTGGATATGACTTCCTAAGAATTTCAGAAACTGTTGTGATTCAAGAACTAGTCCTATATTTAAAACAAGATCTTCAAATCCTCTTGCGTTTTCTTTGTCTTCCTTCCTTACATAACAGAGTACCTGGCTCTCTTGTTTGAAAGGGTTGGCTTGCTTCCATCTATCCTTTGTGTTTGCAACAGTCGGATTTTTTATCATGTACTTTTACTGACATGGGAGAACCATCTCTCACAATCATACCTTTCGAGTGCTCTATTCCAATCAGGAGAATCGCTCTGCCAGATTCCAGAAATACCTATGAAATCATCATTGCCTTCCTATGCTAGAAGTTCAATCTTAATTTCTTTATTTCTTATAGCATAAGAATTAAAAAAAATAAACAACAAGGGATATGATTGTTACAAGTCAATTGTTTTCTTGAGTTTCTATTAAATGTTTCAATAATCTGTTTTTATGAATCTCACATCTTTCTAAAAATATCCATCCACATCTTCAGTTCTTATTCTAGGCTCTGCCTCCAATATTCATAGGATTCATTTTGAAGTCCTCTGGATCATGCTTTAATCAAATACATTCTTCCCAGTCTTTGTCAGTTATAATCCATCCTGTACCAATCATCCATCATCCGATTAATGTAGATCACACTCCCAGAATATAATCTCTTCTACCAACATTATTTCCAGTTATTCATTTTCAATATTCTAGCCCAGCTCTATGAAATGAGAACACTACCTAAGCCTCTAAGGCAGTGGTTCTCAACCTTTCTAATGCCGCGACCTTTTAATACGGTTCTTCATGTTGTGGTGATCCCCAACCATAAAATAATAAAATTATTAGGAAACTCAGGGGTGGGTTCTAACTTACCTCACTGCCAGTTCGCTTCGTCCTGCACTGCATGGCCGTGCCTCGTGGGTGCGCATGCACTTTGCGTGCGCACGCATGCGCAGTGACATTTTTAAAAAAAAAACTTACAAAAAAAGCCAAAAACAAGATGGTGATCTATGCGTAGTGCCGGAAATTCGGCTTCTGCGCATGCTCAGAAGTTCCCATGGTACAGATTTTTTTTTTGCAGTAGTCTATTTGCATGTGGGTGGACCTACCTGGAGATGGATAGAGGAGCGTTGTCTCAGTTCCTAAGACCATCAGAAATATGTGTTTTCCAATGGTCTTAGGCAACCCCTGTGAAAGGGTCGTTCAACCCACAAAGGGGTCGCGACTCACAGGTTGAGAATTGCTGCTTTAAGGTCTTACAATTTCTTCTTATAATTTTGAAGTCTAAGATAATGCAGTTGCAGCTTTTTTTAATGACATCATAGTCAAAATGGTGGAATTGTTGCTCTAATGCAGGAGTGTCAAACTCGCAGCGTCACATTGTCATCATGTGACGCATCGTGACCTTTTTCCCCTTTGCTAAACCAGGGGTGGACGTGGCCAGTGCTTGACACATCTGGCCTGCGGGCTGCAAGTTTGACACCCCTTCTCTAATGCAAAGGCTGGGAATTGCATCACAATGCAGTTTTTTTGCCTCTTTTTTCTACAGTTGCCCCATGATAAATATTGCTTCATCAATTATGCACCAGAAATCTGTTATCCAGCAAATTGATACAAGTATTCCCCTATTTAGAAGTGCCAGAGATTTTTTTATTTTTTGTAATTTTGATATAAAGACATATATTCATTTAAAATTTCAACAAAGTTAAAAAAATATTTCTTTTAAATAAATCTGTTTCCATTGCAAAATAAAGTCAGTATTTTTTTCATTCTACAAACAATAAACATTGCCTCTTTTTGGCAAAGCTTAGCCGAGGTGGTGCAGTGGTTAGAGTGCAGCACTGCAGGTTACTTCAGCTGACTGATAGCTGCAGTTCAGCAGTTCAAATCTCACCAGGCTCAAGGTTGACTCAGCCTTCCATCCTTCCGAGATAGGTAAAATGAGGACCCAGATTATTGGGGGCAATATGCTGACTCTGTAAACCACTTAGAGAGGGCTGTAAAAGCACTATGAAGTGGTAAATAAGTGTTATTGCTATTAGCTGGATTATTGATTATTATTATTTATTTTGCATTGTGGCCATAATACAAAAGAAATAACAAGCTCTGAAGGTGAGTCAAAAAGTAATGCCATTTTCTTTATTTGATAAAAAATATCTGAATTTTTTCCAAGTTATAAATGATTATATCATTTACGTTCTGAAATATTTTGTTTCTTACTTTTCAGGTTTGTAGACTCGCAAGGAAAATTCAAAATGGCTGCCCCCTAAGAGTTGCATCAAAATCAAAGAGCAGTGATTGAATTCCTTGTTGCTGAGGGGGAAACCCCTGTGAACATTCACAGATGATTACAAAATAATTTTGAGGACAATAGTTTAGATTATAGCAATGTATGCAGGTGTATTCGGCCCCATGAAAGAGGGCTTGAGAGGCAAACATTATTCCAGTGATGAGGAAGTGAAAACTGCAGTGAAGAAGTGGCTCAAAGAACAGTCACCAAAATTTTACGAGGCAGGGATACATGCTCTCATTCGAAGATGGAACATTGCTATTGAGAGAAACGGTGACTATGTTGAGAAGTAAGGATGTGATCCACAGAGGGCCAGCTTCATTTTGATGTATGCTACATGTTCCTGTGTTGGTCATTATACCTGTCCTAAAGAAAATGGCATTACTTTTTGACTCACCCTCATACTGCCTATTTAATACTGCCTATTAAAAGCCTTTTAAGAAGTAAAAGTAAAGAAAAAGGGCAAATTACAATAGTTTTTTCTTAGCATGTCTTTTTTTTCAGGAACACAAGTGTTGTTTCCATCACCATCATGAGTTAACCCACATATTTTATTGCTATTCTATGAGCAATTCTCTATTTTTTTTAACCAGGCTCTTTGAAGGCTGCACATAGCTACTACAACTGATTCCAGACTCATGCAGCTGCTTCCTAAGTTGCTTCCAACCTTCTCCCCAACTACGACCTTGTGCTTTAATGATTCAGAGGCCAGATATTAACATATGTATAATTAAAATGTAACCTAATGGGGGCACAGGAGAAAAAAATATATTATATAATAATATATCAGCAGGATAGATAGAATTAACATTGATGAAACATAAAGAAGGAAAGATCGGAAAAACTGTATTGATAAATAAAGGAAACCCTTTCTGGGCTTGTCATAAATAATGATGAAGGGGTCACCATGATAGACAGCAAAAGAAAAGGAAAAAAACAGTTTTAATAACTGCATCAATATGACGAGAAAGCTGGCTACAGGGGGGAAAAACAATATAATTGAAAAAGCCATTACTACAATCATATAAAAATGAAAAAGAAAAACACTGTTACAAATAAATGGAAAACTAAGGAAATAACTAAGATAGGCAGATAGCAGAAAGAAAGTATTTTTGTGACATAACATCAAAAAGATGATGTGCTTATTAAAAGACAATTGGGGTGAAATTAGCAAAAGAAGGCAACATGAAACTTTAAAAAAGTATGTAAGTCAATTTACTGTGTTTACTGTAGATAAGAGAAGAGATATAAGATTAAAAACTGTACTTCTGAATAAAGAGAGAGAAAATCTGAAATAAAAAAGAAACACAATATAAATTCTAATCTTCTGTAGAATGTTATGTTTTAAATAACTATAAAACCAGCTCATTTTTCCAGTTCTAGAAATTGCACTCTATTTTCCCATTAAAGTAATTGCTATGAAGCATCTTGTTACAAGAGCAGTGGTCCAGAATGTATTTTGTCTCTATTCAGGTTGAAGACTATATTCTGGTGTCACTAACCACCATTCTGTTTGAAAAGTTCAACTCCTGAAGAAAGATGTCAGAGAGATCCCCCCCAATTAAATCAGAAATGACCTGACAATAAGACTGAATTTTACAACTTTGACTTCAAGCACTGTATACTGAGTTTTTTCCTGTTGTACTGTAACCTACACAAAAACATGTCAAATGATGGATGAAATACTGTCAATCTATTGCACATGGAAACCTCTTTTTTATATGCTCTTATTTTCCACAGTGAAAATAATCCACTGGGTTTGCTTGAAACAATACTTTACCTCTTTACTGTAGTGTTATTGTTTACCAATAAAATCAAATATTAAAAAAGAAGAAATGCTTTCAGGAATAGAAGATGTCCAAATTCTTTTAAAAGAGCAAATTTCAAAAATTATGAGATGCCCTATTTGTTCATTTTTATTGCCAATTTTTGAAACTGTTAAAGCATAAAAGAGTTGACTGAAGAAATCCAGATTTCAATTCCCCAAAACAAACAAGAATTTACTCTTTTAAACTGAGGCAATAGATAAAAGATTTGTGGTTAATTGTGAAATAGATAAAGTCAAATCTTTGTTCTCTCATATTTTTTTAAAAAAAATTCTGCACATTGTCTGCCTTCATGCCATAGTATTTCAATTTTTAAAGAAAGTTCCAGTATCAGATTAAGCTTTTAAAGATAGTGTTAGAATAATAAATAAGTGTTGCATTACTGAATGTATGTAATTAAAGCTTTTCTTGTCATTATTTTTCTTAAAAAGAAATTTGCTCAATTAAGAAACATTTTATATATTTAAAATGTTCCTTTATACAAAGAGGAAGTGGTATCCTTTTTAGTTCAGTTCTAAAATTACAGTGAATGCTTAAAATGGTTATTCTTCCTCAATTATTAACACATAAAATGGATAAAAGTGGTGCTAAAGCTTCCACAATAATTCAGGCGAAGAAGCCCTCCCATTGTCCATCCAGCCTTGAAGAGCTACTAAAAGGTATGTAAGGAGCACATTAAGTTTATATAAAAGCAAAGTACAATCCTCAAACTCAATTACTGTAGCAATTATCAGAATTACAGGTTAGCTAAGATACCTCATTATGGGATTTTTATTGCAAAATCATCTTACTTAATTCATACATTGACACAAGCAGAGAGTCCAAGCATCAACTACAATTTTTAAACCCTACTTTTCTTATTTTTACACTCTTTGTGTCTTGCCTGCTACCTCTGAAGAAAAGAAATATGGGCTGTGTTGATATTAGATTACCTTATAGAAACAATCCCATTTAGTTAACAAATTCTGTTAAATGTTTCTGTTATGAAAAAGCTAGCAGGTGAAACAAATAAAAACTTTGAGATCCTAGTTGTAATCTATATATTATTTATTTGTATACCACCCAATCCCCAAAGATTCTGGGCAGCTAAATCTCATAATAAAAAAAAAACTTCAATTAAAAAAGACACAGGAATTAAAAAACAAAGTCAAAAAAATCAAATGAGAAAATCACAGCAGATTTACTTGCAACTCCACTTCTAATGAAGGCATTACCTCCTCCTGTGTCCTATGATAGACATAACAGCTGGTTCTTAACAAACGTCTCTGCAACATATAACTAACTGTAAAAGATGTTTTTCGGTTTATGTACAGTAATACATATGTAAAAAGCTAATGTGTAACTTTGATGAATTAAATTATTTTCCTTTTTATCTGATTATAACAACATGTATTTATAAAATTTATAAAAGATTCCAATCATAAGAGGGATTTCAGCTTAAGATTTACGAGTGTTATATGTGTTATAAATGAATAGCTAACATCTTTTCCCAAAATCATTCTAACAAATATACAAATATTAATGGGCGAGATGGGTGGCAAATAGTAGAAGGAGGGAGGGAGGGAGGGAGGGAGGGAGGGAGGGAGGGAAGACCAGGTTGAGTCCATGGGAGGAGTTAAATCTATCGTCAGTCTCCAATCCTTTCACATCCACAATAGATTTAAATCCAGCCCACATTAAATTCCATTGACTCATTAAAGTCCATTAGATGTGTATGAGTTTCCCTCCATCATTTTTCAAACTGAGCAAAATTATCTGACCAGTGCAAATGTGCCCACATCCATATTTCTCTTTTTCCCTCTTCCTCAGGGATAGATCCAGGTTTGAGTTCAGCGGGGCTAAGCTGCATTTAATTTTGTTATCCAGAGTCCTATTTCTGCTGAATGTGGCTTCTTGATTTCCATCATATTATCATCCTGATCAGGGGTGAAATTCAAAAAATTTCCCTACCAGTTCTGTGGGTGTGGCTTGGTGGGCATGGCAAGGGAAGGATACTGCAAAATCTCCATTTCCACCCCACTCCAGGGGAAGGATACTGCAAAATCCCCATTCCCTCCCCACTCTGCGGTCAGCCAGAGGTGGTATTTGCCAGTTCTACGAACTACTCAAAATTTCTGCTACCTGTTCTCCAGAACCTGTCAGAACCTGCTGAATTTCACCCCTGATCCTGATTACATAACAAAAAGAGAATTTTGTTGAGGATTCAACAAAAAGAAGATGCATTGGGAATGTCAAAGGAAGAATACGGAAGGATGCAATTGTGTATAGACACACACAATTGATCAAAAGATCAGCCCACCCAAATAGGAATGCTGAACTTTAGCTCCTACTAGGCATCATCATCATTTTCATTGCATATTAGAATGAAATCATTTGAAGCAGTACCTTCAATAGTTTAAATCTTATATTGCTTCCTTCACTTTTTCCATGGCTTAATGGACACCTTGCTTTGCACTTCTGAGCTTGGTTGTTTTCTGACAAATTTTAGTCATGAGACATAGTCACCAGACTTGGTCACATCTCCACTGCTTGTTCTCATAAAATTATATTGTGACTCCCTGAATTTACAGAGAATTTTATTTAGAAGTCACAGAATGAGGCAGCAGAAGGAAATAAGAACGCACAAGTTTTGGTACATACAAAGGATTAATTGTTTCCTATTATTTTATTGAAAGATGAGCAGCCATCAACTAGGTTAACATGGCTATATTATGATTCATTCTCTATTCCTAGTGGAGATGCCAATTTTAAGTGATGTGTGCATGGCAAACCCATATTATATATGCATTTGGGATAATAGTTAACCTATGAAGATGTAAAAAAAATTGGGCCACATCCAGCTTTCTCTCAAGCCCTTTCCACCCCTATCAGAAAGTATCAAGATTACTTGCAGAATTTCAGTGAATAACAGCTGTGTAATTTTCAATAGAATTTTAGCCGGAAATTAAGATAAAGCAAAATGTTTTTAAAAACCAAAATTAACCTCAGCCTTTTTCACAGCTATTACCATTCTGTTCTAATGCCCAAGTAGTACTTGGCTTTCAGATTTATTTATTTTTTAAATGAACTGACCTTGATCACAAAAAGGCTACTTGTCATTGATATAGTAGAAGATACAAAAGACAGATGTTATATTTTATGATACTGTGCAGATGGAAAACAAAGGTGTTTTTCTCTTTTATAATAAGATAACATAATTTGTAAAAGAAAAAGATGGCTTGCAAGTACACAAAGAAGAACAAAAGATTGAACAAATTTTGATTTTTGTTCATTTCCATATTGATTATAGTACTGCAGAGAACATCAGACAGAGCACCATAATATGCACATAGGAACAAAGTGATAACTTATACAAAGCAGCAATCAGCTGCAGCGTATTTAGATGAAAATGAAACATTTCACATAAGTTGAAAATCCTTTGATTAAAAGAACAGCTTTATATCAACAGTGAGTAGAATCAACTTCGCATTAGAGTCTGCAGCTTGTGAAACTAAAGCCTTTTTTTCCAGTCTTCTGAATTAATCGAAATGTTTTAGTGTTTTTTAAAACTTTATTTTATTGATAATGAACCTAACACATCTTTGATCTTTGCTTTGATCAAGGGCCTAATTTGGAATTAATCAATGGCAGAATAAAGGGAAGAAAACACAGATGGTAATTGTGAGAGCAATAAAAGTGAATATCTTATTAGCAGAGAAGACATAGGCCCAAATGGCAGAAAATGAAACTTCCACAGAAAATATGAAAAGGAAAGAGATAAATTGGTTGCTATTTGGCCGTGCGCTGACATAGTCACGTATGTATGTAGTAATGTATGTATGATTTGATTTACAATGGCAGATTTGTTTCATCGAAGTTATTAGCCTCAACATGCTATCAGTGCTTCTTTGGATGGGAGATCACAAGGGAAAACTACGATGGTAGGTTAGACTAGAAGTCAAATTACATCTGAAAGAAGACCATGGCAAATATTTCCATATTGTTGCCAAGAAACAAAATGATTGTGTCCACAGAATCAACAGGAACTGAATTCAATTCAAGGGAGGATTTTATCATTACCCTTTAACATGCTATAGCAGTGGTTCTCAACCTATGGTGCATGCATGGACCCACAAGGAGCTGCAATATCGTCACACGAAGGTTTGAGGAAATGTTATGATTTAAACCTTGAGTTAAGCCTTGGGAGTCCTGGGCCATGCTCGGTGGCCACAAAGGGTATTTAAAAGGGGACTGTGGTGAAGAAAATGGTAACTACCACTGTGTTATAGGATTGCGACCAGCAAAGGAATGTTTTCCCTCTTCCTTGGCTTAAAGAAGAAGAAAATTCCTGGAACAAGGCAATAAACACAGGTAATTAATGCAGACATGAGGAAGAAGGCCTTTCTGACAGTTTTACTTTTAATCTACTTAGATCACCGGTGTCAAACTCGTGGCGTCACGTTGCCATCACATGACATTTTGTGACGTTTTCCCCCTTTACAGAGCTGGGGTGGGCGTGGCCTACGTGTGATGCATCTGGCTCGTGGGCCCCTGACTTAGATCATCCCCTTCCCTGTCTCTATAAGTGATAATGTAAAATAAAGATGCTGGAAGTTAAAACACTGACTTAGAATTTTTTTAAAGAGGTACCTATATTCTGAACCAAATATTCTGCAACGTACCTCTGTGCAGCAGCTTCTCTAAGACAATTCTCAAACGATGAAGTGTTGATGGTGAAATTTCATACTTGTTTACATCTATCACTGGAACTCGCTGACATTTCCCAAATACTCCATCTGGTGAAGAAGAGGAGGAATTAAATAGAAAAGGAAATAATGTTATTCTATGTTACTTCTAATACATCAAGAAATTTGTATTATCCTTTTATAATGTTTTCCACTTTCATGAAATGCAAAATAAACTGCGGGGCATTTCTACTACCACCCTTCCATTCCTTTTTATCTACAGTATGTTCCCATCCTAAGCAATGCCAAAGCAAAAAAATAAATATTCCTTGTGAAAACCAAAATCCAAAGGAAACACTGATGTTTGTTCTCAGAAGTAGTAATCTCTCTCTTTCCCCTCCCTCCTTCCCTCCCTCCCTCTCTCTCTCTCTCTCTTCCCCCCACAAAAACTCTGGAGTGGTAAATGAATGTTGAATCAATAATAGGCAGGCAAAGCTAGCTTAATGTAGTGCTGTCTAATGAATGCAATAAAAGGGAGCTATTCACACAACAATGAGATATTAATGAAACCTAATTTATTTAGCTCCATTCCATTTGCCTAAAATGACAGACTCCTCTCATCAAACTCTTTTCATATCACACCTTCTAATTAATTTAGGTCCTAATTAGTCTTTATTTAGAGAATTGTTCATTTCAAGACAAGCTTCCTATGTGAGGCGAAAATAGGCAGCGGAGGGAAGTTCAAACATAAAATTACCTTTCTCCCTTCCATACAAAAAACTAATTTAGAGCCTAGGTGTTTATAATGCCTTCTGACCATCTGCAGCCCTAGGCTCTAAAAAAAAGGAAGGAGAGATGCATTTATTGTTGTTCTCTCCTGTACACTGTGATCCAAAGAAAACCACTGAAATGCAACAAGTTTAATTAGCATGCTGTTCTTTGTAGAGCGTGTTTTAATTTAGTAATTACTGCAGATATTGCATTTATAATCAAAAGGGACAGTTAAATTTGACTAGAAGAACCTAATATTAAGAATTAATTTACAAGTGTCTTTTTCTGTGGGATTTCAACCAACCAATGAAACAATTTTTTTTAAAAAAATATGTTTTCACAATGCAAGCAGTACATCTGTAATTTATAACATGTAGAAATTATTACACTGACACAGTCCTACATTATAGAGTATATGGTTTATATCAGTGTAATTACTTCTGCATTTTAAGACTGGAATAAATTATTAACCTAATATTGTTGGGAGGCAAATTAAAATAAAGAAATCATAAACTTTCACATCATATTTCCAAAGCAAAATATCAGCAAAATTAGCCCCCAGTTTATCTGTTTTATCAAGGACAAAGGGATTTCTCACAGTAAATCAAAAATCTTGCCATGCCATATATTTTGGATTAGGAAAATACTTCCTAGTAAGGAACCTTCTATTCCTTACAAGAACAAAATGACTCTTTAATATTTCATACTATAGCATTAATTGTATATCAGTGATAACACAGAATATCCACTAAACTGCAACAATATGATACAAATATGCCCCCTGTGTTATGGCCCGCCAGCTGCCAATGGAGCTGGCGGCAGACTCGGACGATGAGGAGGTTGGGGAGGAACTTGGGCCAGTGCTGGAGTCTGGGGAAGGCTCTGATGGATACTCTGCGTCAGACACAGAGATAGAGCCAGGGCCGTGTGACATTTCCCAGCCACTGGAGAGGCAGCTGCCTTTGGAGGCTGATATGAGTGAGGAGAAAGAACAGCTGGGGCCTGTTCCAGATGCACATATGCGCAGAGCAGTTTAGGAGAGGTGAACAACAGAGGACAAGGAGTCAATTCGGGAAGCAAAGCACACATGGATGCTGAATGGCTCCTCCCTGGCTGGGGAATAAATAGAAGGAAAGGGGAGTGGTTATTGTAGGAGACAACAGTTCGTGTTTCTGAAGATTTTGCTCATTGTGTTTTGTGCCACAAAGACTGCTTGCCAGAACTTAATTTGCAGCCTTTCGGCTGGGAGCTCTAAGATCTGTACTGCAGTTAACTCCTTGAAGGACTATTGCCTGGACTTTTCGGTGGGTGAATGCAATTAATTCACAAGAGGTAAATAAAGACAGTTTTTTGTGACAAGGAGTCTGTTTCTTGTTTCTGCTAAGACTGCGTCAGAACATCCTGTATGGATCCAAACACTTCTATTATATTCAGTATTGATCAGTTAGGTAGCAATTCTGAATCAGGCAAGATATAATTATCTGAATATTTAAACCTAAAATATACTGTACAGAATTTGAATCATATTAAAGAGCAGTTTTTCTCAACCTTGACACCTTGAAGATGTGTGGACTTCAACTATCAGAATTCCCCAGTTGAGCACTGGGGAATTCTGGGAATTGAAGTCCACCAGGGGTGGGTTCTACTCACCTTCCCCACTGGTTTGCATCGCGATGGAAGTTTGCAGCACTCTCTGAGCAGTTTACAATGTTAGCATACTGCCCCCAACAATCTGGGTCCTTAATTTGCTGACCTCGGAAGGATGGAAGGCTGAACCTCAAATCCCATCAGGATTGAACTCCAGGTTGTGGGTAGAGTTAGCCTGCAATACTGCATTCTAACCAGTGCACACCAGGGCTTAACAAAGTCTCATGATTCACTTAATGATTGCAACAACTGCCAGAATTACAGTCATTTGTCACTGCAGTCATATGATTTACCATATTTTTCTGAGTATAAGACGCACCTTTTTCCTCCCTAAAAGTGGCTGAAAATTCAGGTGCGTCTTATACTTCGAATGTAGCTTTTTTCCAGCCCTAACTAGGTGCTAACAGATCTTCCCAGCTCTTACCTTGCAGGCTCTTTCATTGTTACTCTCTCAGAAGAATGTTTTCCAGCCCTAAGTCTTTGCAGGTTTTTTTTTTCATTGCTCTACTTGCTCCAAAGAAGTTGTTTTCTAGCCCTAACCAGGTGCTAATGATCTTCCCAGCTCTTACTGGCTTGCAGGCTCTTTCATTGTTACTCTCTCAGAAGAATGTTTTCCAGCCCTAAGTCTTTGCAGGTTTTTTTTTTCATTGCTCTACTTGCTCCAAAGAAGTTGTTTTCTAGCCCTAACCAGGTGCTAACGATCTTCCCAGCTCTTACTGGTTTGCAGGCTCTTTCATTGTTATTCTCTCAGAAGGTTTTTTTAAGTCCTAACCAGGAGATAAAATAATGTGCTGCAGCTGCTCCGAATAAGTTTTTTTTAGCCCTAACCAGGTGCTAACGATCTTCCCAGCTCTTACTGGCTTGCAGGCTCTTTCATTGTTACTCTCTCCGAAGAAGGTTTTTTTAAGTCCTAACCAGGGGATAAAATAATGTGCTGAAGGTGACCAGACTAAGGACGCTAGCCAGATGAATACCTGGTAGGCAGATTGTTTTCCCCTATTTTCCTCCCCAAAAACTATAAGTATAAGTATAAGGTGCGTCTTATACTCCGGTGCGTCTTATACTCCGAAAAATACGGTAGTGCATTGTTGAGCTGTATGCATTAGAATTCATAAGAATTACTATTTATTTTTCTTTATGTTCCTTTAAGTGAAGGAACGTCTTTAAAATTTGTTTTATTGTTCTTCCCCCAAGAACTGTTGCTTAATTTATAAATAAGGGATAACCCAATAAGGCAGAGTTTTTCAAACTTGGCAACTTTAAGATGTGGGGACTTCAATAAAGCTAGGTGGGGAATTTAGGAAATTGAGCCACATTTCAAAGTTGCCAAGTTTAAAAAATACTGCCATAAGGTATTATAAATGCACTCACCTAATTTTACAGCCTAATAATCCCACATGGCAAGAAAACAGTTCTATTAAAAGAGCATGATTCCTGGTTTGAAGTGAGATTGACACTCTTACATAAACACTTCTTAAAGGAACTGTTCTCTCCCTATAAAGCAAGATCGCTCTATATTTCAGCATGCAGAATCATCTTTTGGGCTTCAATTGGCCCACATTAATGGTCTTAGAATTTTAAAAACCTTCTAATACATGTTTTTTTGTGTGAAAGTGCCCATTTACCCAAGTTCACTGATCATGGCTCCTTTGCATTATGTGCAAATCAAGTCATGATAATTAAAAAACAGGATTAATATAATTCAGAAACCCAGTCATAGAATGCAATCCTGTTCAATTACAGGTTTAATTAGAATGTACTGCAGAAGAGGGGATTTCTTTGTCTTATTTTTTGCAAATAGCTGCAAACAAACCTTCAGAGTTGCTTATTGAATATTTTAAACAGAGGCAACTTCTATATAAAATTATCTTTCAATTAATCTTTTACCAAAATGTTTTATCATTTTTCCTTTTCTTAATTATGGGCTGGGTTAGTATAACATGTTATTTATTCTAAAATATGCAAGGCTAGTTTATTATTTAGGATGCCAGGCAAACTCAGACACTTGTGCTCATTCAAGAAATACAGTGATCCATGCTTCAATTAATCATGGGATGGAGTGTTTGAGCCACCACAGGCATTGTTTGAATAACAAAAGGTAAGAAATTCTGTACTATACTTAAAGCCATCAGTTTAGAATTATCACCTTGAGCCGAGTTGGTGCAGTGGTTAAATGCAGCACTGCAGGCTACTGCTAGTTCAGCAGTTCAGCTGTTCAAATCTCACCCGCTCAAGGTTGACTCAGCCTTCCATCCTTCTGAGGTGGGTAAAATGAGGACCCAGATTGTTGGGGGCAATATGCTGAACTCTGTAAACCGCTTAGAGAGGGCTGTAAAGCACTATGAAGCAGTATATAAGTCTAAGTGCTATTGCTATTGCTATCATACCTAGGCTGCAAAACAACGATAATACCACTAGATGGCAGTAAAACTCTGGAATTATCTAAAATTCTCTTTGCTGCCATCTGTTGCTCTGGAGCTTTGTGGTCTGGTAGCACTATTCCACATATTATATTTCAGGTAGGCAGTGGTCATTAAGCAAATCATTGCAGTCATTAGGAGAATCTACAGTTTCTAAGCAAATGCCATGATTGTTAAGCAAACCGATAGTTCACTGAGTGCCAATTTTCAGCAAAAGCATCATAAAATGTGGCCACATGATTGCAAGATGCTGCAAATAACTATAAATGCAGCCATACTGCCAAGCATCCGAAGTTCAGTCACATGATCACAGAGGGGGCTTCACTATCAGAACTTCAAATCGAGGCCATAAGTCCCCATTTTCAGGTCAGCCGTAGTTTCAAACAGTTGCTAAGGACCAGTTGCAAGTCGAGTACTACCTGTATTATATGTAGTAATGGAGGAATGAGGCCTCTGGGTATACAATACCATGACCACTATTTCATCTCTATCTGGAAACAAGTAATTTGGAATTACAGAGGAAAAGCTACGAGTTGCTAGCAAATCCCTCATAGCCAGTACTATGCTATGTGTACTTTAAATTCAATACTTCAGTGTTTAACAAAAATGATTATTCTTCAAAATTATTCCTCATGCTGCCATTGGTTTCAATTAACAATGTTACAAATCTGTATTTTTAAATTTTATTTAACCATGTTTATCCAACCCAAAAAAGATTCTAATCAGCAATAATTTATTGGTAAATGTTGTATTTCTCTTAACTGCAATGTGCTTCTGGTCCGGGGTGAAATCCAGCATGTTCTGACAGGTTCTGGAGAACTGGTAGCGGAAATTTTGAGTAGTTCAGAGAACCGGTAGCGGAAATTTTGAGTAGTTCGAAGAACTGACAAATACCACCTCTGGCTGGCCGCAGAGAGGGGTAGGAATGGAGATTTTGCAATATCCTTCCCCCAGGAGTGGGGAAGGAATGGAGATTTTGCAGTATCGTTCCCCTGCCATGCCCACCAAGCCACACCCACCAAGCCACACTACACCCACCAAGCCACGCCCACAGAACCGGTAGTAAAAAAAATGTGGATTCCACCACTGTTCTGGTCCTAGAAATATCTCATGAATCCACCTTCAGACTTCTGTATTATGCTTACAAGAAAAAAAAAACAAAATGTTTTTTTTTTGCATTTGGGATGATTCATCCATGAATTGCTATTCAGATCCACTGAATCTCGCAATTTTGCTTCAATGAAGTGTTAAAGAGATGGTGTGGCTTTTGTATTAATGTTGAATTCTAATAAAAGGGAGAACTTATTTCCTCTACTTCAGGTTTAACATTTTCTTACCTAGATTATATTTTTATGGCACAAAACCATTAAACTGTTATAAACCATGATAAAGCAACATTATTTGGATATTTTGGTAGTGCAATAAAGCACACAGTTTTTAATGGACTATGGAAATATACTGAGGTGATTGATTAAAAATACAGCTATTTTTATTATTTTTCATGTATTTATTCATTTCTAGCATTCCAGTGTCTACTGCAAAATAACTTTATTGAACTGGCACCACCAATGTTATCCTTAAGCTACTTGAGTCTGAGATATTGTCTTAATTAACATGTGGAATGAAAGTACTACTGATTATTATATATATTTTTCGATATATAAAATGCACTTCCCCCAAAAAAGTGGGTGGAAATATCTGTGCGTCTTATACAGCAAATGTTGCTGAAGCCCCACCACCCCCACCAGCCCCCACCTTCAGCCTCTGCCTCCCAGCAATTTGCCTCCTTGCAGCAAACAGCAAACAGCCTGGTTAGCTTCAGCACAGCCTGATTTAGCACAAGCAAGTGATTGGCAGTTGGATCTGCCTCCCAGAATACCACCTATCAGCTGTTCCAGGCTGCAGGGATCGCCACTGCCCATCACCTCCATCGCCGCCCATCGCCACTGCCGCCTATTACCACCTCCGCGCAACCCATTTTCGGCCTCCACATGTCCCGTTTTCAGCCTCCGCACGTCCCATTTTTGGCCCGTTTCAGGCAGTGGGGATCGCCACCACCACCGCCTATCCCCATCTATGGGGATGGGCAGTGGTGATACCCGCAGCCTGGAACAGCTGATAGGAGGTATTCCGGGATGCAGATCCAACCTCCAATCAGCTGCTTGTGCTAAATCAGGCTGTGCTGAAGCTGACCAGGCTGTTTGCTGTTTGCTGCAAGGAGGCAAATTGCTGGGAGGCAGAGGAAGATTTTTTTTCTTGTTTTCCTCCCCCAAAGCTAGGTGCGTCGTATAGTCTGAAAAATGCGGTATTAATATCCCATCCTAAACACTTATCCTGACAGACACCAGAGCTTTGATATGATTGAGAAGCAACCACAAATCTGCTATGAAACGAAATTGCTTTTGGCTTGTAGTAATAGAAGGGTACCAGCCAGAATATTATCTTATGAAAATGAGCAGCCTTCCTGAAAAAAACCATAGCAATATATTCTATTTTGGAACTAGAAGGAAATAATTTAAGCTTCAATGCAGTGAGTTGAATGGAATCAGGAATGGTTAAGGCAGTGTCTTAAAATCTGCCCAGGCAACCTGGCATCCACTTCCCAGCTTGATTCATAATGGGAGTTACTGGTTCACATTTGAGGATAGAAAGACAGGCATCAGCTGAGCAGCGAAATGAAGGCAGGTTATCTATGGCAGCTAATCTCTTCAATCAACAGCTCCCAGCCCTGCTCAACAACCGTTGCCAAGTAACAGGCCAGGGTACCCTTATCAGCTTCCTAATGTTTCATTGACTATTCAGACAAGAATAGAAAGCGGTGACATGGAAGCTTATAAGCAGCACAAAATAAACCTGGCACATGATGGGCAGGAGAGGAAGAAAAATCTTTTAGCCTTCTCTTTATCTGGATTGTCAATGGATATTGCTTTTTTTTTTTAAGAGTCTCCTCTCATTCTAAGCCACAAACACAAACAAGTCTGTGCTGGGTGAGAAGAGGAAAATATATTTGCATAAATAAGATTCTTCTAGTTCTCCTTGGTGAACTGCTTATTCACATCCAGCAATTCCTTTTATAGAAGCTGTTTCTCAGGTTCCTACTTAGGGCCCATCAGAGTGTTTGTGTCCATTGTTTCCCAAAAAAAAGTAAATGCCAAATCAACAATGTTCTGTTATATGTATCATTGATGCTATCACAGAACGGTACACATTTTCCATCTGAGTTGTCACTCGACATTTTTTATTTTTTCTATTCTAGCTAAGACCAGGACTTTTAAAAAAAAAATCTTCTAGGATACTTTTAATGAATCTTGAGCACGTTGCTTAAAATACACTAGGTTTAATGATGGAAGAGTAGAAAATCATAAGTGGTCATCATTCTCTCTTCAGAGAAATAAATTTCTTAGCTCTGCATTTCTTTGAAGCTACAAAACCTCACCTTGTGATACAGGCATTCCTCCAGTTGCAAACATTCACTTAGAGAAAGTTCAAAGTTACGACATCCCCACCAAAAGTACTTATAACTGGGTCCCAAAGTTATGTATGTTGCAGCACCACAGTGGTTGTTTGCCCTTACAAACAACTGCAAAATGCTGCAACATGCTCCTTTGGCGCCACCCCTGAGAGCCCTGTGCTGCCCACACTCTTCTCCTGTGTGGCCTTGGGTGCCGGAGCCCTTGTCCAGCCAGGCAGAGATGCAACGGGTCGGCCTCTCCCCTTCCCCACCGAGCCCAAGCCTCTCTCACAAACAGGCACAGCCCTGCCCCACCACTTGCTGGAGGAGTGCCTCAGAGCTGGAGAGCTTGGTGCACCACCGCCCTGTGCTCTTCGAGGCTCATCTCACTCTGTTGTCACCACTCCATTTTGGAGCGCCAGAAGCAAGCAAAGAAATTGTGGTAGAGAGGCTGTAAGGAGACAGCTCACTGGATAATGGAGCTGAGCTTTGAAAGGTGAGTCTCCACAGGCCCCCTGTGAAGACCCCACGGGCAGGATAGTGGGGAAGTGTGAGATATCTCAGTGGGTTGGGAGAGGCCTTGGGTAATCAGAAGCACTCAGCCCCCTCACAATCTTCCCCACACTGAGATATCTCATGTGCACTTAGTGTCCTGCACATTAGATTAACGAATGCATTGGGTAAAGCAGGGAGGGATCATGTTCATATAACATGATCAAATTAATGAATCCTTGGGTTACAAATGTAATTGACAGGATCTATTACATTCATAACTCGAGGATTACCTGTACTAGTTATATAATAGTCCTTAATTTATGTCTGGTCACTTACAGAATATTTGAAGTTACAACAGACCCTCCCAAAAGCTACTTACAACCCATTTTCAAAATTAGGACAGTGGCCCTCTCTGTGGTCCTATCATCACATTTGGGCACTTGGTAACTGGCTCATCTTTATAGCTGTTTGCAGCGTCCTGCAGATATGTCACCACAATTTGTGACTTTTTTTTTTACCAGTTTCTGGTGTTTACTTCAAGTTTCTGGCAAAAAAAAATGGGGAAAATTTATTCACTTTACTGCAGCTTTGCTTATCAACCATATCGACCAAAAGTGTCAAAAAATATCAGATCAAGTCATGTGACGCCCCATCTTACGACTGTGATGACTTACAACTTTAATTCCAAGCTCAATTACAATTGTAAGTCAAGGACTGACTATCTATCTATCTATCTATCTATCTATCTATCTATCTATCTATCTATCTATCTATCTATCTATCTATCTATCTATCTATCTATCTATCTATCTATCCATACGTGTGTGTGTGTGTGTGTGTGTGTGTGTGTGTGTGTGTGTGCATGTGTACGTGCACATGTCTATATATCAATGTGCCAGCAAGGAAATTCTGGGAGTTGAATTCCACCCATCTGAAAGTTGATAACGTTAAAAAACACATCTTAACAGTTGCCAAGGTTGAGAAACATTGAGCTAAACCAAGGGTGTCAAACTCAAGGGCCGGGGGCCGTATCCGGCCTGCAGGGTATTTAGATCTGGCTCACCCTGGAAACAGCAAAGAACCAGCCTGTGGTGCTTCTGCCAGCGAAAACGGACTCCCGAGCTCCATTTATGGAAGCTGAAAACGGCACTCGGGAGCCTGTTTCTGCTGGCAGAATGATGTGATGTCGAGATGGCCACGCCTACCCTGGCCACACCCACCCCAGCCTTCCCGAGGTCAAACACAACACTGATGCGGCCCCCAATGAAATAGAGTTTGACACCCCTGAGCTAAACTATTCTGCACTCTTTGAACTATTACAACGATTTACCTAGAGTTCAAGTCATTTGGAGGGGAACCAATCAAATTACCCTAGCTGCATTTTGAAGCAAATTCATTTGGGATGTTTTCTTTTATATACAACAAGGCTCCCATTAGCCAGACATCTATTATCTGCCACAATTATCTCAATTCCCTTTATATTCACATGTAGCCTCACATCAAAATAAGCCAGCATAAGCAGCATTCTTGCTTAACCAAACATCTAATTATCTGAATGTTTTTGTTTTCCTGACCACTTGGAAAAAACAAGATTTAACTGAAGTATAAATCAGCAGCCTGAAAATGAATCTTTACCAAGATCCAACAGGTCTGCCCATTGTAACCAAGTAAAAAGGTCTCCCCCATGTATGTATGGTGTGGTATGTTTTTCTTTTTAACTTTTAAAAATTGTTTTTAATGCGTTTTTATTCTCTGGTTGTTCTTTAAAATGCTGTACGCCACCCTGAGTCCTTAGGGAGTAGGGCGGCATAGAAGAACTCCAAAATAAAATAAAAATAAATAAAAATAAATAAAACAGCTTAATGCAAAACAATGTAGGTCTTGGGATTATCTAGCACTATTAAGTTACCTTTTTCATTATTATAAACATACTAAAACACTTTGCGTAAGGGTTAAGGTTAGGGAGCGTCTACATCTTTCAAATAATTTCTGCTACTCTTCGGGTCTGGTGTTTTAAAAGCTTCAGGATAATTTCTGCAAAACCAACATGGATCATCTTTAATTACTATGTTGCAACTACGGTTATTTAAAACCACAGTCTCAGAATAGTGGATGACAAACATTAATGAGCAGTAATGCACACATGGTATTCTAAATGAAAGGATAATGAAAGCAATTTATTTGAAAATTAAAATATGATTAAGAATGGCAGTCTGAACCAGAGCCCAGATGTGTGGAAAAAAGCAACTAGCATGCAACCAGACTCTCATTAATTTAAGGACCTTGTGAAATTGCTTTCCTTTCTCTGACAGTTTTTAATATACAGTAAGTTAGCTAACAGAAAGTATGTGTAGCCCAGACACCCTAAATGGAGAGATTTAGAGATATTCAGAAATATATACTCTCAATTCTATAGTTCAACTTGTACTAAGCCATTCATAATACAGCATTCTTTAAAAAAATATTATTACACTATATAGTTTTATCCATGGGATAAATCAGTAAAAGCCACCATCTTCATATTTAAATCAACACTACACCATCCCTCTCCTGATTCTGCTTAATTCTGTTTCAGAATCAGCTCTGATTCAGTTCCAGATCAGCTAATATACCGTATTTTTCGGAGTATAAGACGCACCTAGATTTTAGAGGAGGAAAACAAGGAAAAAAGTATTCTGAACCAAATGGTGCAGTAATATATTATTTAATAAAATACCAGTGTAGCAGAATACTATTTACAATAATGTATACTTTTTACAACCATGTATACTTTTTACAAACTTCAAACTTGAGAGCTTTAAGACTAGTGGACTTCAACTCCCAGAATTCCTCCTCCAGTCATGCTAGTTCAGGAATGGGAGTTGAAGTCCACATCTTAAACTTGCCAAGTTTGAATACCCTTGCACCCCTAGCCCCTAACCCAGGGGTCTTCAAACTTGACAGCTTTAAGACTAGTGGACTTTAACTCCCAGAATTCCTCCTCCAGTCATGCTAGATGGGGTAATTAGAAGGCAAAAACACTCCAGTTTTTGCAAAAAAATGGCCCATTTTTTGCTCTTTTTTTTTTTTTTTTTTTTTGCAAAAACAGGGCATGCAGAGGATCTGGGAAGCCTGCAGAGCACTCCTAGGGGGTGGGGGAAGGCAATCCCCCCATTTTTGCAAAAAAAGGCCCCTCTTTTTGGGGGCAAAAAGGTGCATCTTATACTCCGAAAAATACGGTAATGATATCATCTTAACATTTTGCTATCAAAACAGGTATGTTAGTATCTATTTGTATAGAACTGCTGCTAGGGGAAAAAAAGACGATGCCCCACTATATTAGCCACCACACTTTACAATAAATTATTATCATTACCTGAAGTCCCCTGATTTTTAAGTAAACCTATAGCAATTACTTCCTTTAATGGGGACATATTTGAACACTGAAAATAGAGACATCAGAAGCTGAAGCCTCAAGGAAGATAATTCCCATTATTCCTTCTTTTCTTTAAAAGGCTAAAAGACATACAACATGACCTGAATCAAAGAGAAATAAAGTAGAGGGAAAATGATGAGAATATAAGACTATAAAACCAATCACTTAATATTCCCCTGGGAGCAAGTCATTTCAGATACCCACAAAAATACCTATAGTCTTGAAAACGCTATCCCCAATTAATTAGTCAGAGAAGGTCAGTTTTAGTGATAGTAGCTATTTAATATGGTCACAGGATGTAACACAAAACTAGAATCTAATGTCTATGATGATGTTCGTCCATCGTATTCGAAGAGGACCTTGACATCTAGAATCGGGGGGGATGTCAAGACTTGCGCGTGAATTGGATTAAAGTGAGGGAGAGGTGCGCATAGTCAGCCTCACTCTCTCTTCCCAGATTCCATCTTGCTCCAAATAGCAGGACAAGAGTCGAAACAGTTGGAGATGGCTGGGTGCAGTGGTTGACCAGGGCGTCTTACTTGTCTTGCTGTGCTCTTAGCATACCACATCGCTTGCAGAGTCCGCCTTCATGACCGTTGTCCTATTCTAGTAGATTTCATCCACTCAGTCCACCGCAATCTGTCTTCACATGCTCAGGATAGACAAGTCCCGATCTCACTGAAGTTGATGACCCAACAGCTACTATCAACCTGATTCGGCCAGCCTGTTGAAGCTGTTGCCCGGGGTATGGCGGCTGCGCATGCTACAGCTGCTAGGAGCCACAGGTGAGAGCTGAGTGACAGGTGGGGACCAAAGGTGAATGAGCTGCCCTAAAATGAGCTGCTGTAAAGGACACGACATGCCCCTACACCAAAGGTGCTACCCCTCCCTGAGCACCCCATACACCCCCTAATGTCTACAGTGAGAAGAAAAACGACTGAACATTATAAACTCATTGATTATGGCTTTTTATTCCAGATCTGTCTCATATTGACAGTTTGCATTGATGTTAAAAATTAGCATCTAAACCAATGTAAAACAAAGATAAATAAGACGAGACAGAATCTATATATTCAATCTATACAAAAGATGCTACGTTTCACTAATACTGAACACATTAGACATCCTATGCAATATTTATTATGGTTATATACAAACAGGGGGGACGACGACAGAAAAGCCCTACTGTAAAAATAAAGAACACGATTCTGGGGAATTTTTAAATCGCAGAAAATTAGTAGAATGAAAGACATGATTGAAACATAGTGTTTGAAAATTGTAACTTGCTCAAAAGAGATAGCCCCAATCAAAAAAAGTGAAGCTTTGTATGTAAATAAATCATATGCCCATGAAGAAAGTATCTCCCAAATCTGGAATTTCTGTGGAAAGTATTTTAGTATGATAAAGGGGTTAAGAAAAACATGTATTACCATTATGGGAATTTACTACACTCCACCTACCCAGGCAGAAAATATGGATGTTATCTTTCTAATCAATTCACTAAGTTCTCAAGAGAGGCAAGCTAAGCACTAAGGCAGTGTTTCCCAACCTTGGCAAGTTGAAGATGTCTGGACTTCAACTCCCAGAATTCCCCAGCCAGCATTCGCTGGCTGGGGAATTCTGGGAGTTGAAGTCCAGACATCTTCAACTTGCCAAGGTTGGGAAACACTGCACTAAGGGATGACTTCAACTAACACAACAGATGCTGAAAAACTCAGGAAAAGTGGAATGTTCAATAGGATTCTGATTTATTTTGCTGATAATTCAGTTTTATAAAATGTGGAAGGCAAAATAAGAGGACCAGCTATCCTGGGACTATTTTTGACCAACCGAGGCAAATTAATTGACTAAAGAGATTGGCTGCCTTGGGAAATGGAGGTCACATTTTGTTGGATGTCAAGATAAAGAGAGGAAGAACAGCTGAGAGAAGTGTTTAGATTTCAGAAAGGCATATTTCAATGAGTAGGTAGATGGCACGACATGAAATCTTAATGGATAAAAAAGTCAAGAAGAAGAATTGAAGTTTCTAAAAATTAGATGTGGAAAGACTTCAGTCGGCACAAACAATCATCATGAGAAGAAAAGTAGAAAAAGCTTTAAGAGCCAATATGCAGTGAAAATCGAAACAGAAGCTGATAACCAAGAAGGTGTACGAACTGCCAGCTTAAGTCCCAGGATGGAAACTGTCAAAGAATGCAAAATATAACAAATAGACATGTGGGGGAAGTAATAACAGAATAACAGTGTTGGAATGGGAAATAGGGAAAGGAAGGGATGGTATATTGGGTGACTTCTTTATATCTATTAGAAGAGACAGAAAGCTCTTCTTAACACATTTGAAGGAAAATATGCCTTTAAATTGTGGAGTTGAAGAACACTGTTAAGATATTTTAAACCACAAGAAGAAGAAGAAGAAGAAATTGTTCAATACTAAATGAAGGGAAATCAGACTGCTCTTAATACAGTAATGAAGCAAAACTTCATTAGCGTAAAAGCAAGAGTCACTGGAGGAGATAGTTATGGAAAACAAAACTGTAAAAGAAGCCAACAAAGGGGAAGACACTATCACTGATGAGAGAAATATGATTTTACAAGAACTCAAAGAAACAGTTGCTGTCAAAGAACCCTATTGAAATGATGTCCATCTAGTTATGGCTTGTTGGGCATGACTAAACATCAAAAGGAAACAGGATACACAGTTCAGGACTGACATAGGATTCAGGATTCAGGAATCCATTCTGTCACCATAAGCTAATTCATGTCTCCAGAGCGTGATGAATTACATCCCAGGATGTGAAAACAATTGGCAGAAGTATGCTCAGAATTGTAATTTTTTGGAAAAGTGTAACTTCCAGAAAAACAGATGAGAATTTATAAGATCAGTATTATTGGAAAGGAGCATATTAAGCTCAACACTGAAAAGTGGATGAGGCTCAATCTGGGAAACTACAGAACAATGAGTTTAACATCTAATTTGGATTAAATTCTAGAACAGATGGTCAAGCATTATGTCTCCAAACACTTCCAGGAGGCAATACAGAATAAGTCAAATCAGGTTTATCTTATTTTCTTTTATTACAAGAGTGACTTATTTAATACACCAAGGGAATACTATGTGTATAGTTAGAAATATTATGTATGTAATTAATAAAGTTTTTGACAAGGTTCCTTACAATATATTTATGGAGAAGATGGATAAAGGAAGGTTACATGCTACTGCAGTCCAATTCAATTGCAACTCGTTGATCAAGTAGACTCACCAGTTGCTTGAAAGTAGTTCCACATCATTCCAGAAGACAGTTCCCTGCAGGGAAGTATTGAATGGTATCTCCATGGGTCCATGCTCAGCTCATTATTATTCAAAATTGTACAGAAAATAGAATGGATCCCATTTTCAGATACTATCAATCTAAGGAGATTGATTAAAACATTAGGAGAAATGTTTCAAACTTTTTCTTGGGGCAGAATCTGTTAGTTAGGGTTTTTTTTTAAGTCAACATTTCTAATCAAGAGGCAAAGCACTAATGATAAAATACTGGCTATGTTCAAGTCAACTTTTTTCTGTTCTCCTTATTTTCTCACAGAAACCCTCATAGGTTTTTTTATGGAATCATGGGTTGAAATAAAACTGCCCAGGGGCAAAGTCACACTTCAAAATTATATTACAGAGTATGAACACTAGACCATATCTAGTAGGTTGATGTTCAGCTGACAAATGCAATATCTGAGAAAGAAAAAACAATTGCAAAAATATAAGATTGGAGACCTATCTTGTGGCAATGCATGCAAGAAGAAACTAGAAGTACAAATGGACCATCAGCTGAACATGAGTGAGTAATATGTCTGTAGCTAAAATAGCTAAAATGGCTCAGGCAATCAGAGATTGCATTAAAAGCAGCTTTTCCTCCAAACCATGGACACAAATCATAGCTTTGCACTAATTAGATCTCAATGGTAAGCAATTACAATTGCATAATAAGAAGAGGTGGCAAGCAGAGGAAAAGATTTCTTAGAAGAGTGGTGGACACACCCCCACACCAGGGTCTACATCTGGTGTTTTATAAAGAATTGGATGACTACTTGTCTAGAACATTTTAATAGACCATAATAGACCACCTAATAAGAGAGTGTGATGGCTCAGCAGTTAAAGAGACTCAGCTTGTAAGCTGACAATCCAGGTTTGAGACCCAAGTGTGACACAACAGGTGAGGTCCCATTACTTGCCCCAGCTCCTGCCAACTTAGCAGTTCAAAAGCATGCAAATGTGAGTAGATAAATAGGTACCATTTTGGTGGAAAGGTAACAGCATTCTGTGTACCTTGGCATATAGTCATGCTGGCCACATGACCATGGAAATGTATTCAGACAACCCTGGTTCCCTTAGCTAAGAAATGGAAATAAGCACCACTTCCTAGAGTCGGACATGACTTGTCAGTGGAAAATCCTTACCTTATTCTTGTCCCTATAATTAGATTACTTTGGACTAAATTACTTTTATGGTCTATTCATACTTATAAAGCTATTATGTTATTTTTTGCTTAAATAAATAAACTTCTAAATACTTATCTATTTCAAGTTAGAAAGATCTCTGCATTTAATATACAACTTTTCATATTTTAATAAGGAGAAAATGCAAAAACTCCTAATTTACTTAACAAATCATTTCACACTTTTCCTTAATGAAAAGTCTTTTATTTGTACGCTTAGATATAAAGCTCAATTTTTTTCAAGGGGTTACTAAATTTTAAAGTATTATTCAAATTTACAGATTCTAATTATGGCCTCTATATCAAGCCCTTAAGATAGTAACTCAACCCATTGAATTAAATGAGAACAATACCTCGTTTGAGCAGATGACAGGGATTAAATAACAATGAAAAAGACATGAGGATGCAAAGAAAATTCCACCATTACTTAAACAGTGTATTTTAATTCTTAATAATACCCTTAGGATAGAGAAAAGAAATGTTTTTCTTTTTTTCTTTCTTTCTTTTTTTTTTGTCTGCAAGAAAAGCTCTATATAAAAACTCACATGAAGAAAAGATGAAGCTCTGGGGGAAATGCCAGTGTGCTGCACAACATTTATGGAAATGGAAATTGGATGCCAAATTGACGTGTTGACCTTGCAGCCTTAGCTTAAAGGGATGAAAATGACTTCTGAAATAAAAATTTGGCTATAATTTGCTAATGCTCTTCCTAAAGGGGCGAGGGATTTTTCTACCACAGTTGAACAAGAATGCTATTTATTTCACAGCATTAAATAGGGTATTTTTAAATTCCATTTATTTTAGGGCATTCAAATACGTTTTTTCCCCTAGCTTTTCTCCTATGCTTTAAGAACAGAAAAACACACTTATGCTTCCAGTGAGTGGGGAAAGGAACAACATATATCATAAAATATTGTTTGTTTATAATTCATTCTCATAGACATCTTACAGTAAATAGTGTGATTTCCTAAATGTGTTTAGTTTTTCCCCTTATTCATTCATATTGAGTTTGATTCAGGGTGAACTAGAAATGAGACATCCAGCTAGAAATACCTATATTGTCTTGAGAAAACCTTCACATTTACAAGAATCTGAAACAGTGGCCTAAAACTGAAATATATTGACCCTTCCTGTATTAAAATAAAGAAAAGAAAAGTCTACTTTCTTTTTCAGCCTTCAGCCCAAATACAAGAAAAAGTAGCAGCCTCGGCAAATCTGTAATATTTTCTATAGATGCTTAAAGATTATGGAAAAATAGAGTTTTGGATTAAGCCATAAAATCTTTACACGATAATGGTCTTTTGAACTGAGGGGTGGGAAGATACCTTTGACAACTGCCCTAGAATTAAGCAAAAACATTGGGAAATGATAAATTTGAGGAAGAGGAAGAGGAAAAGAAAGGAGGTGGAGGAGGAGGAGGGTTATATACTCTGCACTTTGGTATTACCTTGACAGAATGATGTTGGGATCTATTTCTAAAATCTGTTTGGTGTCAAAAAGAAAAGGCCTGTGACTGAAGGTATACAACTTACGTCTAGTTGCTTAGCAACCTTTTGAAATGACAACAGACCTCCCCAGGTCTATTTATAACCCAGATTTAAAGTTCCAATAGCTCCCCCCAGTCACTTGATTGCATTTTGTGTTCCCAGCAACTGGGCTGCATTTACGACAGTTTGCAGTGCCCCGCTGTCACACCGCCGCAATTGACATAATTTTTTGCCAGTAACTGGCATTTACGTCATTTCCAGCAATCAATCAATCAATTTTTATTACAGTCACAGGCCATTACAAATAAAAGCATTAAAAAAGAACAATAATAATAGTGAAAAAAGAAAATTAAAAGACAGACAAAATAATATATTACGATTGGTGGTGGGTTATCGGTGGGCAGTTAGAGAATGCCTAATTTTGCATAGAGCATTACAGAATTTGGCCACATTCAGAGAAACCACTTCATACTGATGTGATAACAGTAATTGTACATAAGAGAGATCAGTATTTCCTGGATTTTTGTTAGGTAAATTATTATAAATTGAGTTTGTGAATCCTTAGAAGATGCTGTATAACAAGATATGAGCTGTAGTTTCAATGTCCCCTTGTCCACAGGGGCACCATTCCAGTAATAAATGGCTATTGAGGACAATGGATTTGCTTAATAACCATGGTATTTGTTTAACAACTACAGCATTTGCTTAACCACAATCACAAAAGGATTGTAAAGTCACATGATGATCTGTTTAATGACTGGCTGATTTATGACCACAATTCCAATCCAGGCTCAAGTACAATTGTAAATTGAGGATTACCTGTAATCATATTTAAATATCTGTTCCTTGTGAAACTTCTCTTTTGCATAATTGTCTTATCTCTCAATCCTCAATCTGATATACAGGCAATTTCCCCAAAGATGATTTTCTGCAATCTGGTTATTTGCATAACTCCACCTTCATAATTCAGAACTACTTTTAAATATTACATTGTTTATACATGTGGATAAAAAAATTATTTAACTATCCAAAAGCAGAAGTTCCTTATATGCTAGGGATCAGTGGTGGAATCCAATTTTTTTTACTACCGGTTCTGTAGTACCAAACCGGCGTGGTTTGGTGGGCGTGGGATGACTTGGTGGGTGTGGCTTGGTGGGCATGGCAGGGGAAGGATACTGCAAAATCCCCATTCCCTCCCCACACCTGGGGGAAGGATTTTGCAAAATCTTCATTCCCACCCCACTCTGGAGCCAGCCAGAGGTGGTATTTGCCGGTTCTCCGAACTACTCAAAATTTCCGCTACCGGTTTTCCAGAACCTGTCAGGACCTGCTGGATTTCACCCCTGCTATGGATAGATGTGATTTTCTGCTGAGAACACCCACTATGAAGTCTTTTTTTTTTTAATGATCCAGAATAAAATGGTAGTTTCAGGGTACCACAACTGTCATACCAACACTGACACTAACTGTCATAGTAACTTCCACTGTGTTCTCTCTCTCTCTCTCTCTCTCTCTCTCTCTCTCTCTCTCTCTCTCTCTCTCTCTCTCTCTCTCTCCCTCCCTCCCTCTCTCTCCCTCCCTCCCTCCCTCTCTCCCTCCCTCCCTCCCTCTCTCCCTCCCTCCCTCCCTCTCTCCCTCTCTCCCTCTCCCTCCCTCCCTCCCTCTCCCTCCCTCCCTCCCTCCCTCCCTCCCTCCCTCCCTCTCTCTCTCTCTCTCTCTCTCTCTCTCTCTCTCTCTCTCTCTCTCTCTCTCTCTCTGTGAGAAATTTGTGTCCCTCTTCCTGGTTTGAGCAGGGAGAAGTTGTTTAACATTATTATTTAATGAGCAGTGGTGGTGCAGTGGTTAGAGTGTAGTACTGCAGGCTACTTCTGCTGACTGCTGGCTGACTGCAATTTGACAGTTCAAATCCCACCAGGCTCAAGGTTGACTCAGCCTTCCATCCTTCCGAGGTGGGTAAAATGAGCACCCAGGTTGTTGGGGACAATACGCTGACTCTGTAAACTGCTTAGAGAGAGTTGTGAAGCATTTTGCGAAGCAGTGCATAAGTCTAATTCCTATTGCTATTATTTGTTTTAAGAACCATCCTCTTTAAAACAAGGTATGCATTAAGATTTTTAAAAGAACACAACATAATTGAAGCCAATTTTCAAGAATTTTCAACAAAACTATTCTATTACCTTTTTTTAAGGTGAGAGAAATCAATAGCATTAAAATTACCATGAGTAAAGACTGAAGCTGGCTTTTTCCCATTGAAAATATTTAAATAACATATTTACTATATTGCAGTGGCAGTGTATTGAAGTGCACTCATTTGTCCCCTCCTTTTCAATGTAAAAGCAACATAGATGTTTATTCCAATCTATGTTTTTTATCATCTTCTTTAAAAGTACCCCAACATTGCCAATTGAAACTTAACAGTTTTATATTCAATATATTCTGTTAATGATATTAGTTTCACAAAGCACATTAGTATGCAGGGTACTCCAGAGAAAATCATGTGCTGATCTTCATACATTTAAAATTAGACAAGAAACTCTACAGTCCTCTTGACTCTTTAGGCTGTTTAACAACTTGAGAGCTAGAGATCATTCCGAATGTCATTATATATCAAAAAGATGAAGGATGTGCCTCCCTTGTCACCTCTGATGTACCATTTACACAACACAATTTAATTGTATGTTGTAGCAATGCCTGCCAAGAACCACTGTCACTGAGGATACAATAGATTGGCACCAGGCACTGCAGTAGAACTAGTAAATGTACAGAGAATGGCAATGAAATAGATAGCAAGTACATATGGTAACAGCTTTTCAGTACAGAATGAACATAAAGATAAATCTGAAAAGGAGGGAGAACTTACAAATCAATACTGAATCAAGAGGAGCAGTGGCACAAGCAACAGATTTTTAAAAAGGAACAAAATGAAGTTCCTCCTCCTTCTCCACCTTTCTCCTGTGTAAATTCAGCTCAGATTCATGGAATGTGCACACATAGCCATCTATTGTTGTTTGCGACCCATGGATCACAGCACACCAGGCCCTCTTGTCTTCCACTATCTCCCAGAATTTGCCCAAATTCATGTTCATTGTGTCGGTTGCACTATAGCAATAGCAATAGTAATAGCACTTAGACTTATATACCGCTTCATAGTGCTTTACAGCCCTCTCTAAGCAGTTTACAGAGTTCAGCATATTGCCCCCAACAATCTGGGTCCTCATTTTACCCATCTCGGAAGGATGGAAGGCTGAGTCAACCTTGAGCCTGGTGAGATTTGAACAGCTGAACTGCTGAACTAGCAGTCAGCTGAAGTAGGTTGCAGTGCTGCTTTTAACCACTGCGCCAGTTCGGCTCACTATCCAACTATCTGTCCCAAAAGTGCTTTTTCAAAAGGCAATTGGACTTTCTTGTTTTATCCTTGAAGACATTTCGCTTCTCATCCAAGAAACTTATTCAGTTCTGACTAAATGGTGGAGAATGGAAGGATTTAAATTTCTTGCAGTCATATGGTCATTAGTATTCTCTCTGGGAGTCATTGAGACCACTTGGAGATTTTTCTCTGCCCTCGGGGTCACCAGAATAGTGCAAATGGATGTGGAACCTTCTTCTGCTGAAAGGACTGCATTGTAAACAACAACACTTATGTTGATACAATACCACCCATCTCTTGTTTACAACACAATCCAATGAGTCTCATACTCATTGGCCAAAATACTTGAACTTCAGCTTAAGTATTTCCAAAGGGCAGTCAGAGTTGATTTCCTTCAAGAATAACCTTATACAGATAGTCCTTGATTACAACAGTTCATTTAGTGACCATTTGAAGTTATGACAACATTGAAAAAAGAGACTTATGACAGTTTTTCATTCTTACAACCATTGCAACATCTCCATGGTCACGTGATCAAAATTCAGATGCATGTCAACTGGCTCTTATTTATGATAGTTGCAGTAGGGACATGTGATCACCTTTTGTGAACTTCTAACAAGCAAAATCAATGGGAAAGCCAGATTCACTTAACAACCGTGAAGAGAGAGCCGAGGTGGCGCAGCGGTTAGAGTGGGGTACTGCAGGCCACTTTAGCTGACTGTGATCTGCAGGTCAGCGGTTCAAATCTCACCGGCTCAAGGTTGACTCAGCCTTCCATCCTTCAGAGGTAGGTAAAATGAGGACCCAGATTGTTGGGGGCAATATAAATATACATTGCTTACTGGTGTAAACCGCTTAGAGAGTGCTTGCACTGTGAGGCGGTATATAAATGTCAGAAATAAATAAATAAATAAATACATACATACATACATACATACATACATACATACATACATACATACATACATAAACCGTGTTATTAACTTAACAACTGCAGTGATTCATTTAATAACTGGCAAGATAGGTAATAAAGTGAGACAAAATTCTCTTAGCAACAGAAATGTTGAACTCAATTGTGGTCATAAGTCAAGAACTACCTGTATAGTACAATTAATTTTTTCTAACATCAATGAAGTTAATTATATGGGTATGCAAAATGTTTTGACTTCAATGTTCCAAGTATTCTAAGCTCAAAAAGATCACATGGATTTCGATAGCTTTCTTCTGAAGATGAAACAAAACTTGGTCATTTTTCATTTGTAGAATTCTGATCATAGGAAACGATCACACAGAAAGAAACATTGGGAGTCATTCAACCTCAAAATAAAATCCCATTTAAAAATGTACATTCTGAGCTTTGTTTCAAAATCAATCCATTGTTCGGGCAAGGCTCACACAAATAAGTAATTTCAAATGCTCCACATACCACATATTTTTCAATATATATTTTTACTTACATATTTCTTATTTCATGGTGAGAAACAAAAACACATTCAAGACTTTTTTATTTTAGATTTCTTCCAATGGAAACTTGGAATATTTCATGTGTGGCCTTTTGGCTCCTAGCCTGAGGTAAAACTTATTTCTAATTAACTAAAAAGATATCAGACAAAGTAGTTACAGCAACTTTATTATTTTTCTTTATTCTCAGCTAAAGTATGCTGAGAGTGACAGGAAAATAACACTGTCCAATGATCATATTTTCATTTGTGGTGTAAGTACAGTATTTGATCCAGATTTGATCAGGGATCCCCTTGGGATATCTTCTATATCTTCTATATCTTCTCTATAATTATAAAACTATAACTATAATATTTTGATTCCTTTAAAAAAAATGTATGAGGCTTCTTAGAAATCAAATGGGGGAAAAGGTGAATGGGACAGTAAATTCATCAAATAAGTTTATTTTTATTCAATAATTGCAGCTGACTATATGATGGTTATTTGGTAATTATGGAGCCCAATTGCATAAACATAAACGTTTCTATTAGATCTTGCATAGCATACACAGAAAATTCTACTCCAGCAAATATATTGAATCTGCTGGGGGAAAAACAATAAAAATGTAAATATGTAAAAATATGATGCATCAGAACAATGTTTCTCAACTTTCACAACTTTTGGATGTGCAGATTTTACTTTCCAGAATTCTCCAATTTTGAGAAGTGAAGTCCACACATCTTAAAGTTTGAAAAATATTGTGTTAGTGTTGAGTTGTGGGAATAACAACAGGAGACAGACTCAAGGAACACTTGTTTACTAGACAACTTCTCTGTACAACCAGCAACTTGCAGTCTGACAGCTAGCCCTTTTATAGGGAGCTGTCAGATACTGTAACCAATAGCGTTTGAGCATTCTCCCACTCAAATGCTGGACCTGGGTGAAACCATGTATACTGTCAGTACATAACACCCCTCGCCTCCTCGATGGAGCAATCCATGCGGCATACGTAATCACGCAGGTAGGCGGTGCATTTGAGAACCCTCCCTGACCTGTGCAGCTCAGTCGTTGGCGAGGCAGCAGCATGAGCGGACAGGTCTGCTGCTGCTTCGAGGTCTGAGCTTGGAATCTCCTGGAAGCTTTCGGGCATGGTCCCTTTAGATATTGGAACCGGTTCGTCATGCGATCGCCGCTGGCTTCCTGGTGCTTCAGGCTCCATTGGACTTGAGTTAGCTAGGGAAGGAGTATAATTATTTTCAGTTTTCGGATTTTGCAATTCGCCCTTTACTCGATTTCTAATTTGGTCAATGTGCCTTTTCCATAGTCAGCCATCGTTAAGCCTGATAATGTATGACATTGGACCTATGATTTTCTCAATCTCCCCAGGTAGCCATAGGGACCCCTCGGCGTAATTCCTTGAGAATACCAGGTCTCCTATGTTGAAAGACCTGGCGGTTTGGCCTGTTGTGTTGTTGTCTTTTGGGATATAATTTGGGTGCAGCTGGTCTAAGACTGATTGGAGCCTGCGGCCCATTAGCAGTTTGGCCGGGCTGCGGCCAGTGGTTGCACAAGGGAAAGGAGAAATTTGTCCACCCTGGCTTGCCAATCCCCTGGGCCAAGTCATCCTAAGGTTTCTTTGAGGAAGGATGGAAGGATGGAAGAATGGAAGGAAGGATGGATGGATGGAAGGAAGGATGGATGGATGGAAGGAAGGAAGGAAGGAAGGAAGGAAGGAAGGAAGGAAGGAAGGAAGGAAGGAAGGAAGGAAGGAAGGAAGGAAGGAATAGTATAATGTAGTAATACTGGAAATAAAGGGCCAAACCCTGTTTTTTATGGAAAAAAATTCAACATGTGATCTAGAATAGTATTCGACTCAAATAATTTGGTTTCCTTGATGCGATTTATTCCATTCCATTGCAATGTTGTTGGTTCCTCATTACTTGGGAACTGCACTGCACCATAACCATGCATTGTATAATCAAAGTACTCATAGATAAAATGAGTTTAAACTGAGCTGAGATTAACCCCAGAAAAATATGAATAATATTTGATAGTCAGTACGTCAATCTTGGTCAATCATAGCATGCCTTATTGCTATCATCCTTTAGACTGATGGTTAAGAGTCTTAAGACATTACATTTATGCACAGGGAGACCCTTATTCATGGTTACTCACAGCCATTGAACCTTCATTGGATTACTCTGAGCATTATCAAGGATATTGATAATGGAAGAATTAAAAGAGGAAATAAGGGAAAATTGGAAGACAAAATGTTATCTCACCCGCTTGAACTTCTGAAATAAAAACGTAAAACATTCATTAAAAAAGGAAGGAGTATTTTTGAACTGGGAGATATAAAGTTGAAACCAAAGAAAGGCATTAGAGCTTGAATTTCAAAATCTATCAATATCTTCCAGTAAATTAAATCATGTGGTATCCCTCAAATTCTGCTGTGCTACCTCATGGCCAGGAGATTTTCCTGGAAGAGCTGAGCAAAAAATGCCAGGAATATATGCCAAGAATATATAATCCCAGCAGAGTCACCCAAGGCATGATGGTCATCCCAGCTGTCCAGCTAAAGCAAGCAGGCAACTATTTTGGGCAGAGCTACAGAGGAAGATGCTAGAGGCAGATGGTCACTTTGAAGACAATGGCAAAAGCATAATTTCACACTGCCTGAGAGAGAGTAGTGATAAATTACTCCTGTACTTTACCAAGATAACCAGATAGATAGGCAGAATAAAATGTTTGAAGATATAATGCTAAATAATGGGTCTTCAACATTGGATGGCAGTTTTAAGAATAATGGTGTTTATGACTTGGCTAGATTAAAGCTTTTGGATACCTAGTTGCTGATGCTGCTATAAAAGAAAACAAAACCTGAAGCTGCTAAAACAGAATTATAGTGGAAATACGGAATATATGAAGTATGAACATGGAAAAGCAATACAGTGAAAGATGAAATGAATCCAGTACACACCAGATACCGTACAAGTACTCATCCTTTACTTAGGACAGGTTGCTTAGCACCATTCGAAATTATGATGGACACCCACCCCCAAAAAAGGTACATATGACCTGGATTCAAAATTCTAACAGGTGCCCCCATACGCAATCATGTGATCACATTTTGCATACTTGCATTGCCTGCATTTATTGCCATTTGCAGTTTTCTGCAGTCACATGACCACAATTTACGATGTTCTGTTTGAGAAACTAGAACATACTTCCAGTTTCTGGCAAAAAACACTCATTGGAGACAATATCTGTGGCATTCTCTTAATAACCACAGTGTTCGTTCAACAACAACCACAAAAAAAATGTCATAAAATTTGGTCGGTCATTTGATGACTTATTTAACAACTAGTATGTACATATAAAGTGAAGAGGAACTAAAGAGCCTCTTGATATGGGTGAAGAAGGAGAGTACAAAAGTTGGCTTGAAACTCAACATTAAGAAAACTAAGATTATGGCATTTGGCCCTCTCAATTCCTGGAAAATAGATGGGGAAGAAATGGAGGTAGTGACAGATTTTATTTTCCTGGGCTCCAAGATCACTGCAGATGGGGACTGCAGCCAAGAAATTAAAAGACGCTTACTCTTGGGGAGGAAAGCTATGGCAAATCTAGACAGCATACTAAAAAGCAGAGATATCACCCTGCCAACAAAAGTGTGTATAGTCAAGGCTATGGTTTTCCCAGTTGCAATGTATGGCTGTGAAAGTTGGACCATAAGAAAGGCTGAGCGCCAAAGAATAAAGTTGGACCATATGGTCCAATAAATTGGACCTTATGGTCCAATAAAGTTGGACCATAAGAAAGGCTGAGCGCTGGTGTCGGCCTTTGAACTATGGTGCTGGAGAAGACTCCTGCGAGTCCCTTGGACTGCAAGGTGATCAAACCGGTCAGTCCTAGATATTTTCAAATGTCTAAGAGGTGAACTTATGCAAATAGTCGTTGCCTGTAATTCCAGGCTCAATTACATAATAAGGCAACAACTATTTGCATAAGTTCACCTCTTAGACATTTGAAAATTGAAATAGACCGGAACTGAATACTTTCAGTCTGAATATCATATTATTTACTAGTCAGAACAAAGAAGGAATAGCATTGTTTGCATAATCTGGAAGGCTATAACAAGGACATTATTTGGGTACAATGCAATCAACGATCAAATAGTATCAATTAGACTTTGCAGAGAATCTTTTAATGCGACTATTAAAATTTATTCCCCAACCATTGATGAGATTGAAGAGTTTTATGGTCCCATTCAATCTGAAATTGACAGAATATGCTGCTTGTAGTTAAATGTCAAAAGATGGAAATATTAAAGAGAAAAATGTAGCTGGACTGTGTGGCTTAGGAAGCTTGAGGGACGCAAGTAGGCATTAATGTGTCTAGCCCAAATGCTGTACATTTTCAGAAGGCAACCTGTTAATAAGCAGTTTCAAAACCTCATAAATAACAGAGACACAACACTTAGTTCTTATGTAATATACAATTTTTAAAACATGAAGTTAATGCAATGTAATTACAGAACTATACAAGAACTATACAGCCCTATTGCAGCTGATACAGGGCATTGAATTCAAAATAATGGTAATTATGTTTAGTTTAAAATTTATGCAAGTGTTATTATTATTATTATTTTATTTTGTGAGATTTATATACTGCCTCACAGTGCAAGCACTCTCTAAGCGGTTTACACCAGTAAGCAATGTATATTTATATTGCCCCCAACAATCTGGGTCCTCATTTTACCTACCTTGGAAGGATGGAAGGCTGAGTCAACATTGAGCCGGTGAGATTTGAACCGCTGACCTGCAGATCACAGTCAGCTAAAGTTGCCTCTTTAGAGTACTGCCTCTAACCGCTGCGCCACCTCGGCTCTTTTTTGAAATTTTGAAATTCATTCAAGCTGTGCAGGTATCTATTATCTATATTGCAAGACATTGTTTTATTTTACAGAGCCAATGAAACCATTAGTTTTAATTTGCTGTCCAGTTCTTCCAAGTGTTCTTTTTTGATCAACTCTTTCATTATTTTTGCCAAACTGTATTATCTTTATAGTGTTGTCTCCCCAGGTAAATATGCTTCATTAGAAATAAATAAAGAAACAAATATCTGACAATAAATCCCTTCAAAAATTGGAAATACCTAATACAATCTATTATAATAAATACAGATACTGATTATTTGAAAAGTCTATATACAAAACACCCTTCTTCCTGATCTTTGGGAAAATATAATTTATATGAAAACACACTATACATTTCTAGGTTCTCTTTAGATAATTTCTGCAAAATGTTTATCTTTTTTTTCCCCATAAACCTTGGAGCTCTGTTGCTGCTGCTTCCTGCTAATGGATGAACCAAATTGCTTGAAAACAGCAAAATGAAACTTTTCATAAGGTAATGACTATAAAAACAGCATATTTTAGATAGCACTAGTTAAAATGAATGTCTTATTTTTTTAAAAAATAAGCAATTTTCAATAAACATTAGCGTCAAGTAGTCTTTTAAATAGTGTTCAGATATTTCATCGTTTGATGTCACAACTATTGTGACATTTCATACATAAAATTGATACCAGAAGAATCCAAGATATGTAATAATGCTTCATGTTTCATTGTGTTCACATGGTATTTAGATGTTTAACCCAGCTGTAAGATGATTCCAAATAAAATATTGAAGACAGCAGCTTACCGCCATTCAAACTGTTTGGAAGGAGAGACTAGGAAAGTATCAAAATATAGCCATGTTTTTTCTACTAGACAAGCACTAAGAACTTTGATAGTGCAATAAGTTCTTTCCAATAACTCTTATTCAACCAGTTAACCTGGATTAAAGGTCTACTTTCTAAAATGACTTCAACTCTTTTTGTTTACTGACGCTTATGAATCAAAGTCTTTGCCATTGCCTTCTTCTAAAATACGTGGTCAACCTGGCATAGTCCTTGCAGGGGAGATCAACAGTTTCTCCAATTCAGGTCTGACCCTATTTAGCTTTCCAAGAACAGTCAAGGCTGCCCAAATAATAACATTTATTTGGCCTTGGGTTGTGCTAGATTAGTGAATCAAATAGATTAGTAACTGGCTGACCAACCATACTCAACGTGTAATCCTTAATGGTACTGGCAGTCGGTGTTAGCAGGAGGGCAGAGATCGTCCCCTAGGCCCCTATCATGTGGGGTGCCTCAGGGGTCGGTTCTCTCGCCCATCCTGTTTAATATTTACATGAAACCGCTGGGGGAGATCATTCGCAGACATGGGGTGTGTTTCCACCAGTACGCTGATGACACCCAGCTGTACATCACCACCCCGTCTGACTTCAGTGAGGCAGTTGATGTAATGTGCCGGTGCCTGGACGACGTTAGGATCTGGATGGGGAGAAACAGACTCAGACTTAATCCCGACAAGACTGAGTGGCTTTGGATACTGCCTCCTAAGGACTATGACAACAGTCCCTCCTTGGCGTTCGAGGGAGCGAAACTGACCCCCCTCGGATCAGGTCCGCAACTTGGGGGTCCTCCTAGATCCGCAGCTAAAATTGGATCACCATCTTTCTGCTGTGGCTAGGGGGGCCTTTGCACAGGTTCGCCTGGTGCACCAGTTGCGGCCATACTTGGAGAAGGAGGCTCTACTCACAGTCACTCATGCCCTTGTCACCTCGCGCTTGGACTACTGCAACGCGCTCTACATGGGGCTACGCTTGAAGAGTATCCGGAGACTTCAGCTGGTGCAAAATGCGGCTGCGCGTGCTGTGGTGGGTGTGCCAAGGTACACCCATGTGACACCTATACTCCGCCAGCTGCATTGGTTGCCCATCGGTCTCCGGGTCCAATTCAAGGTGTTGATCACCATCTTTAAAGCCCTTCATGGCTTAGGACCAGGTTATCTCCGGGACCGCATTCTGCCTCACACTTCCCTTCGACCGGTTAGGGCCCACAGAGTTGGCCTCCTCCAGGTCCCGTTGGCCAAGCAATGCCGCCTGGCGGTCCCTAGGGGGAGAGCCTTCTCTGTGGCAGGCCCCGTGCTCTGGAACCAACTTCCCCCAGAGACCCGAACTATCCCCACTCTGCTGGCCTTCTGAAAAGCTGTCAAGACATGGCTTTTCCTGCAGGCTGGGGACAGAGCTTAATCCACTCGAGCTCACCCCCAAGTATGTATGGTTGTTGAATGAGTATTGGATGTTTTTAAATATTGTGTTTTTTAATTTTTATATCTGTTTTTTAATGTGATTTTATAAATTGGTGTCTTGTATTTTTTCTGTTGTACGCCGTCCTGAGTCCTTCGGGAGTTGGGCGGCATATAAGAACACCATAATAAATAAATAAATAAATAAATAAATAAATAAATAAATAAATAAATAAATAAATAAATAAATAAATAAATAAATAAATAAATAAATAAATAAATAAATAAATAAATACTGCATCTATCTGGTGGGAAGTATACAGTGGGATGCCTCAAGGCTCTGTCTTAGGCTCAGTTCTCTTCAACGTCTTCATAAAGAATTTAGATAACAGGATAGAAGATTTGCAGAAGATAGAAATTTGCAGAAGGGACCAAGCTGGCAGGAATAACAAACACACTAGAAGATAGAGTTAAAATATAGCAATAGCACTTAGACTTAAATACCACTTCATAGTGCTTTACAGCCCTCTCTAAGCGGTTTGCAGAGTCAGCATATTGCCCCCAACAATTTTGGTCCTCATTTTACCGACCTCGGAAGGATGGAAGGATGAGTCAACCTTGAGCCTGGTGAGATTCGAACTGCCAAACTGCTGGCAGCCAGTGATCAGCAGAAGCAGCCTGCAGTACTGCACTCTAATCACTGCGCCACCGCGGATCCTTCAAGATATCAAAGGATCTTGATAGATTTGATCACTGGGATCACTGGGACCTATTTAACAAATAAAATTTACTAGAGACTAGTAAGCTTCTACATTTAGGCAAGAAAAACCAAATACACAGGTATGGAATAGGTAGTACCTAGTTCAATAATACTATAGTAACTGTAAGAGGGATCCTGGAGTGGACAAACACTTAAATATGAGCCAAAGGTGTACTGCAGCTGCCAAAAAAGCTAACACAATCCCAAGCTGCATTAACAGAGAGATAGAATTAAGATCATGTGAAGGGTTAGTTATAATGCTTTGGTAAGACCACACTTGGAAAATTGCATCCAGTTTTGGTCACCACAATATTTTAAAAAATCCTGAATCTCCAGAAAAAGTGCAGAGAAGAACAACAAAGATATCAAGGGACTGAAAGTAAAAACATAGGAAGAATGGTTGCAGGAATTGGGTATGTCTAGTTTAATGAAAAGAAGGGGTGATATGATAACAGTGTACCAATATCTAAGGAACAGTGACAAAGAAGATGGAGTCAACCTATTCTCTAAAGCACCTGAAGACAGAACAAGAAGCAATAACTCATTCTTTGTCTTCTTGATATTCTGAGACCTGTATTCCAAAACATTTGGAGCAGAGGCAGGTTTCAGCAGGTTCTGACCAGTTCTGGAAAACCGGTAGCAGAAATTTTGAGTAGTTCGGAGAACCAGTAAATACCACCTGGCCCTGCCCCCATCTGTTCTCTGACTCCCGAGTCCCAGTTGATCGGGAGGAAATGGGGATTTTGCAGTAACCTTTCCCTGCCATGCCCACCAAGTCATGTCCACCAAGCCACACCACGTCCCCCAAGCCATGCCCACAGAACCGGTAGTACAAAAAAATTGAAACCCACTACTGATTTGGAGGTGTACAGATTGGGAAACACTGTCACAGTTTTTCTGATCCTTAGTAGGAACTTAACAGACTATAAAAGTTTTAACCATAGAATAATATAACAGAATCAGTATAAAATTATAAAATAGATAGAAATAGTTTAATAGTATTCCCTAATTATAATGCACTCTCATGTATATGGAAGTTTAATAAATAAATAAAAAGAGGAAGAGGAAGAAAAATGTGCATATTATCACTGATAGTTGTTGGATTGAATTTCCTTAAGTACACAGAACAAGTCAGCTAAAAGTTTCATAAGCAATTTTAATTTACCCATCACTAAGATAAATAGTCTGATTTTCGACTATTTGTTCCCTTAGGTTTGAATAGAAGCAATGCAATTAAACTTTTCACATATTAGAGGTGTTTTTTTTCTCCCTTTTGCCAACAAGATAAAATCTTTACCTAATAAACTTTTCTGGATTTATTCCAATCTGCACGTTGATTTTATATTGTTTTGGACCTTCAGTACTGCAGACAAAATTAGAAGGCGTATTTAAACAAAACTGTATGCTATGATATTGTGACAAGTATCTTCTATTCCTGACAAAATACTCCCTCTACTGTACAATTGACAGTGTTACAAAAAGGTATAAGAGCCTGAATAAATATACCTTAAAAAATTAAGGAAAGTCGTTGATAGTGACATTTAAGAAATATTTAACTATTCCTAGAATGTAGTTTATACACAATATTATATAAAGTATTTTTAAAAGCACTAATGTTCCTTATTGCCTAAACTCCTTCAGTTGTACTCTGAGATAACCAATAAAGGAGAATATTTGTAGCTCAGGGATGAAATGAGGGATCCTTAGTGCTCTCTGAGCTTGCTTGTTTTCTTGCAAATGTTTCTTTACTCAAACTAGGTAACACCATCAGGACTAGTCCTACCTAAACAATCAAGCTTAGAGAGCATCAAGGATAGTTGTTAAACGAGTTTTGCCCTATTTGGCTACCTTTCTTGCCACAATTCTTAAGTGAATCACTACAGTTGTTAAGTTAGTAACACAATTGATAAGTGAATCTGGTTTCATCACTGACTTTGCTTGTCAAAAGATGGCAAAAGTTGATCACATGACCTGGGGATGCTGTAATCATCATAAATATGAACCAATTGCCAAGCATCTGAATTTTCAAGTTGCCATGGGGATGGTGCAACAGTTGTAAGTGTGAAAAACAGTCATAAGTCACTTTTTCACTGCTGTTATAACTTTGAACAGTCACTAAACAAATTAGATTGGTTGGATACCACAGAGCAAGGGTATCTAACCTTGGCAATTTTAAGACCTGTGGGGTTAAACTCCCGGAAATCCTCAACAAAGGGCTGGCGAGGGAATTCTGAAGTTGAAATTCACAACTCTTAAAGTTGTCAAGATAAGACACTCCAACCATAGAGCAACCTAAAAATTAACGTTCTTTAGAGCTGATTCGTCCAACTTGTATCCAAAATTGATCATACTGATGAGGAATATATGAATTATAAACCTAGCATAAGATGGATATTGCTTATTTAGAATACCTAATAAATAAACAGATTAGAATGAAGCTTTATTTGGAAAAGTGCATTTTAAATATTATTAATTTTGTAGTTAATACGGGGAAACATCTAAAGATTTCTATGTCTTCCTTTTCTGTTGTTGCTGCATGGAAATGGGAATTTAGGACCTGCTACTAAAAACTGTTCTTATTTTAAAAATTGCTTTTTTGCACCTTGAAGACGAATAGATTCATTATCGCATTTATGCAATTATCATTTCTTAGTCCTAAAAGCTTGCTAAAACTATTTCCATTATAAAAGATAATAATTCAGCAATCTGTTTTGGAAACTGTTTATATGATGAATACTTTTGGTACATCATAGCTAGACAATACTTAAAAACAACCACAGGATGGCAGAAAGAGCAGCTGACAATATCACCAGCTTTGTATAAATTTCCAGGATAATAGGTGCCTGTTAAACCATTCAAAGAGGGGGTATCATATGCAAAGCTAATACTTAACTCTACAGAGCCCTCTGCTGTTGAAAATAATAGAATTATAACATGAAATATGCCACTGGGGTGTTTTTTTTATACCTTCTCAGCTGACTACAATCAACTAAACTTTAAAACAATAATGAAAAATACAGAGTTATCAGAGGAGTCAGATATAGTTACAACTTTGCATTTTTTCCCAAATAGTATGTCAGCTTCCTACAGAGAGGACAACAGTAATAAGGTAGAAAGGAAGAAGTTTAACCTTTCACCATCTCATAATAATCTTGACAAACCTCTCCTCCTAGTAACTATTTCATCTGATAGTTCAAGAGGAAAGGCTAGCAATTAGCTACTGTTTTAATCCATGCATCCGCTATTTATATTTGGCTAAACTTTCACATCATCAAAGTCATGTCTAAAACTCATAGTGTAAGGATTGCAAACATTTCATTACCAGACTAGATAATATGATGATGATGGTGATGGTGATGATAGTGATGATGATGATGATGATGATGATGATGATGATGATGATGATGATGATGTTACCTATTCTGATAATGAAACATCTGCAAGCAAACAACCAAGGACTCAACAGTTCAACCCTGAGCTACAGAAATTCTCTTCTGTTGGAATGTAAACATTACAAGAGACCTTGGACCGAATCTCCAGCCTTCTTCCCAGTGCAGTAATCAAATAATAAAACATTCCTGACAGATGGCATCGGACCAGGTTTTATTCCTTCAAAAGAGGACAGAAGATTAAAGTTTCATTTCTTTCCTGTTTCTAGCAAAAAGTCGAAAAGTGGTTTTCAGGTAGAAACAATGATAGACAAGGTATTTTCTCTAAGCAAAGTAATCAGTTTTGCCATCTCAAGCAATTCCATTAGCTTCATGATCCATGCTTCCCTTCTAGAAATTTGTAAGTCTTTCTATTATTTCTAAGACTTCTGCAAAAGACTTGCTGCTATTGTCAAAAACAGTCGCATGGAACTCTAAATATTTCTATCCCCTCTTCTATATGGTAGCCTTCTGATACATGAAGTAGGGATCCTGGGTACTCTCAGAGTGTGGTTGTTTTCTTGCTGATATTTCATTACCCAACTAGGTAACAACATCATATTGTGTCTCCTTGCAGGCTTGCTACTCTAGACGGCAGAGGTGGGATTCAGCAGGTTCTGACCAGTTCTGGAGAACTGGTAGCGGGAAATTTTGAGTAGTTCGGAGAACTGGTAAATATCACCTCTGTCTGCCTCCTGAGTCCCAGCTGATCAGGAGGAAATGGGGATTTTGCAGTAAACTTCCCCTGGAGTGGGGAGGGAATGGACACTTTGCAGTATTCTTCCCCTGCCACACCCACCAAGCCACACCCACAGAACCGGTAGTAACAAATTTTGAATCCCACCACTGCAAGACGGGATATATATATATCTAACTGTTCCACATAAATTTCTCCTTCCACATAAATTTCTCCTCCTTCTGTAATCTCAGTCACTCTCCTCTGAGTTAGTTCTAAGTGAATACTTTGAACTATTAGCTGGCAAAAAATTGCTATTTCTTTTAAATGGAAATGTTGAAGTTTCCACTCTACCTGGCTAATCACACATTTGACATTTCCACTAATAAACTTTGTGCTATTGCAGAATTATTTCTTACAATAAACTGAATCCATACAGGGTTATTTGTATAAAAACAAAAATAGTGGTTTATTCTCTCATTACTTCTCAACAGTTATTTATTGTATTTCTCATACAATAGCTATTAAAATGCACAATCTTCCCTTATCCATAGATTTCTGCCATGCACGGCTTGCCATTACTGAATAAAGATTATTAATTATGATCTTCTAATTCAAAATATTCTCATAAACTAATTTCATATCTCCTCTAATTGAAGTTCTACAGTATAGTAATAGGATTAGCTCTGGGAATATGAAAACCCAAGTGAGGAATGCTGGTGTTTTCAAAGGATGTCAGCACACAAAAAGGATGTATTAGCCAGGTAGACCAGACAGGAAATATAACCAGATAAGCTAACTCTTACTTTATTGTAAAGCTACATTTACAGAATATTGAAGTCTAAATATACAATTCTCCCACCATCACATTTACAGTGCAATAACTTAAGTAGGATCCCTCCTGAGCCTTTGATACCCCTTGCTCAGGTGTGTCAAACTCATGGTGGCGCCACGTGATGTATCGCAACTTTTTTCCCCTGCCCTAAACTGGACGTGGGCATGGCCAGCATGTGAAGCACCCAGCTGCTATGGCCTAGAGGTGGAGCTCTTGCCTCACAATCAGGAGGTTGTGAGTTCAATCCTAGGTACAGGCAGATGCAGGGTCTCCTGCTTGGGCAGGGGGTTGGACTAGATGACCTGCAAGGTCCCTTCCAACTCTGTCAATCTGTTAACTAACCTCTGCTCTAGCTCTACTCAGTATGCAGCTGGGGGCTAAACTCCCTCTTATCTGACCATTCCTAGGCAGCATCATTCCCCCTGATTTTCCCAAGTTCATTCCTACATACCATTACATCCTACCATAAAACTATTTCTGCCACAATTTTGGGGATAGATTCTCTACAATGGATATCTTGGTCTTACTCCAACCACGTGCACCTGAAGCAGTGCAAGCAACTTCCATACAGCAATTTTTACCTACATGAATAAGTTCCAAATATTGGCTCACAGCTGGAAGGCTCAGTTAGCCATTAAAGGGTTAGCCATGGTTATCTACTAGCTGAAGAATATCCCAAATGTGCTTTTTCAAAAGGCAACTGGACTTTCTTTGCTCTTGCTTGAAAACTGAAGATGCTTCTTAGATGAGAAGCAAAATGTCTTCAAAGAAAAACCAATAAAGTCCAGTTGCCTTTTGAAATAATACCTTTGAGGCCACCATGACCTGGATGATTGAGAATCTCCATAGATATTTAGCTGAAGAATACAATTCTAGTCTTTTCTTATATGTATTTTCTCATAACTTTTATTCTAAGTAAACATTACTTTTCCACAATCTGTCCCCAGAATGCTTATAATTTCAGGGACTAGAAGAGACTCAAAAAACACTAGGAGAATGAACCAAGGACACAACTCACCAACAAGAACTACATCCACAAACCAAGATTTACAGATCTTGGAGAAAGATCTGCAGCATCTTTCCTTCCTTCTATTTCCTAAACCACTTGCTCAAATAAGATCTCATGCTGGAACTGCTGGAAATGTAATCATATGCAAGGGACATTCTACCACATGTGGTGGACATGTCCCAACACAAAGAAATATTGGAGAAAAATCAAAAATTGAATCGAGGAAATAACGGAACAAAAGATTGAAATGAAACCAGAATTTTTTTCTTTTGGGAATAATAAAAGAAAATATCAGAAAAGAAATATATTACATTATACAACATATTTTAACAGCAGCGAGAATCACATTTGCACAAAATTGGAAGAAAGAAAAGAACCCTTTGAACGCAATAATTATAAAAAAGATGCTAGAATGTGCAGAGATGAGTAAACTAACAATGGAACTGAAAGGGAGAGAGGAAACAGGGTACTATAAAATATGGGACAGATTCAGTGATGGGTTCCTACCAGTGCGGTCCACTCTATAGCACCGGTAGTGGCCTGCTGGTGATGTCACAGTACCGGTGCGGTCGGTTGCCGGTGCCTGGGCACCGCCATTTTTTTTAAAAAAAAAATTTTACATTAAAAAAAATTTTTTCTTCTGCGCATGCCCAGAAGCCGAACTTCCGGCACTGCGCATGCGCTGCCTTCCTATCCCACAGTGAGTCCAAGCAGGGGAGGATGGCTGAGGGAGCGCGTGAGACACTGAAAGAACGGGCGGCAGTACCTATCTCAGTTCCCCTCCCTTCAGCAGTCTGAGAAGCCACGCCCACCCAGTCACATGGCTGGCAAGCCACACCCACAAAATAAGTCACGCCCACAGAGTGGTAGTAAAAAAATTAGGAACCCGCCCCTGGACAGATTGTATGATTGGCTCGAAAAGAAAAGTAAAATTAATGTGTAAACCAGGATAAAAAAGAAATGTTATAATAGGGGAAAATGTGATGTAACTTTAAATCTAAATGGTTATAAGATAATGTATATAATAATGTATAATAAAGTATAATTATTAACTAATAGTGTATAAATGAACAGATAATGGTAAAAGATGTTCAAGTATAAAACAACAGACACAATTAGGAAAAATGTAGAATTGAGAAGGAATATTCCGATGCTGTAAAGCTGTATCAGTGGAACTAGATTTTATGTAGGTGTATGTTTGTGTGTTATGTTGTTTTGTTTTGTTTTTAACCTGGAAAATTTCAATAAAAATTATTTTTTTAAAAAAGATCCCATTTGCTTCTTTCAGCTGTTTAAGGGCAGATTCTGAAATATTGGTAAACATTGACTTGCGGTCAATTCAACAATATTCAAAGTTATAATGGTCCTGAAAAATGTGATTTATGAATTGTCCTATAATTTTTGCAGTATCCCCATGGTCACATGATCAAAATTCCAGCAATCGACTTGTATTTACAATGTTTGCTGTGTCTCACTATCACATGATTGGCATTTAGAACCTTTCCAGGGGGCTTCCAACAAGCAAAGTCACTGGGGGAAGCCAGGTTCACTTAACAATCATGTGATTTTCCTAACAATGGTGGCAAAAAAAGGTTACAAAATCAGACTTCACTCACTTAATGACTGCATCGTTTAGCTACAGAAGTTCCAGTCCCAATTGTGGTCGGGGATACCTGTATCCCATATAAAGAACACATCTGCCTTTGAAGATGGAAGAGGCTGGCCATATTTTTTCCCCATGATACCCTAGGTACAGATTACATCATTAAGATACATCACACCTTTCCCAGGCCACCATCAAAGCCAATCAGTGCAATGCCATGTGTCTGTTGCCTTCAGACAAAATGACTTTTACCACACACGATCACAAATAGAAGTTGACATGAAATAAGATTTCATATCCTTGCTTACCAGTCACTTGATTATTAGCTGATCACAATTTAATTTAATTCTTATCTGTCTCGGCTTGGTTTTAGACAGGAAATATGTATGTTTAGTTCTATTATGCATCCTTCTATAAATGATCCATTGTGTTAATTTTATTAGTATCATTGAGTGTCTTATCTCCCTGATCTTTGGTTGTAATAAAATTCCTTCTTCCACAATAAACGATATTAAATTTCTGATTAATTTTAGGTATATAATTTAACAACTTTTACATTTAGAGTAGCAATTTCTATTATTAATCATTTTGCATTAATTCTATTTTATGAGCTGTATTTCATAGCTCAGATCACTTAACAGCAGCATTATCATTTTATCTCTTCTGAAATTTATGCAGAGCTGTAAAGTTTTATATCATTAAGTTAGTAGTATTAAGTTTTGTTTTCTGCTGTAATACAAGGCTGTAATCCTTGTATTACCATGATTATATGTCATTTTATGATTTTTTTACTGAAGTAAAGATTTTGGCTTTGGCTACTTTAGGCTAGTAAAACTTTTGTTAGTGTTGCTAGGTTTTCCCTCATGAATTAGGATTCACTGATAGAAAAATCACCTCTAACCAAAGAAAATAATTTAAAACAGGCTTTTTCATTATTATACAATAGGTAAATATTTCTCACCTTGGCAAGCTCTAACATTGTACAGTATCTAAATTTCAAAAAAAAATGATGTTTTTTAAATCACAATCTCTTGTGGAACCCTCTTTGAGATAGGCTGCCGTAATCGAATCTCATATTGTATCTGTTTCCATTCTCTCTGCCCACAAAGAGAAAGTCTAGTCTAGTGATTAAGGCACCAGGCTACAAACCAGGAGATGATGAGTTCTCATCTGGCCTTAAGCATGAAAGCCACCTGGATGACTTTGGGCCAATCACCAGGAGACTGGGAGTTCTAGTCCTGCTTTAGATATGAAAACCACCTGGGTGACTTTGGGTCAGTCACTTTCTCTCAGCCCAACTCACTTCACAGGGATGTAGATGTGGAAAAATAGAAGGAAAGAGTATTAGATATGTTCACTTTGAGTTACCGTATTTTTCGGAGTATAAGACGCACCGGAGTATAAGACGCACCTTAGTTTTTGGGGAGGAAAATAGGGGGGGGGCGAATCTGCCTACCAGGTATTCATCTGGCTAGCGTCCTTAGTCTGGTCAGCTTCAGCACATTATTTTATCCCCTGGTTAGGACTTTAAAAAAACCTTCTTCGGAGAGAGTAACAATGAAAGAGCCTGCAAGCCAGTAAGAGCTGGAAAGATAGTTAGCACCTGGTTAGGGCTAGAAAAAAACTTATTTGGAGCAAGTAGAGCAATGAAAAAAAACCTGCAAAGACTTAGCGCTGGAAAAACCTTCTTCAGAGAGAGTAACAATGAAAGAGCCTGCAAGCCAGTAAGAGCTGGGAAGATCGTTAGCACCTGGTTAGGGCTAGAAAAAAACTTATTCAGAGCAAGTAGAGCAATGAAAAAAACCCTGCAAAGACTTAGGGCTGGAAAAACATTCTTCGGAGAGAGTAACAATGAAAAAGCCTGCAAGGTAAGAGCTGGGAAGATCGTTAGCACCTAGTTAGGGCTGGAAAAAAAGCTCCGAAAAAGCTACATTCGGAGTATAAGACGCACCCAAATTTTCAGCCACTTTTAGGGAGGAAAAAGGTGCGTCCTATACTCCAAAAAATACGGTATTTATAAATAATAATGTTGGGATAAAAATAAGCAAACAAACAATTTTGAAGCTAGTAACATTAAGGTCAGCAATGGTATTTTAATATGTAAACAGTCCTCCTAACCTGATTCCCTTAAAGTGCACGTCAACTTACAGTATACAATATTCCATTTCCACTTAGCATGGCTTTTGTTATTATGTTTTTCTCAACTGGAAGAAAAGGAAGCACCTTTCTATTTGCCTAATTCTCCAACTGGATGTGAGGGAAATTTCCATCTAAATGTGAACATATGAGGTTGACTCAGCCTTCCATCCTTCCAAGGTGGGTAAAATGAGGACCCAGATTGTTGGGGGCAATAGGCTGATTCTGTAAACCGCTTAGAGAAGGCTGTAAAACACTGTGAAGCGGTATATAAGTCTCTGAGTGCTATTGCTATATCTAATATTTCATTTTTAAATCAATACAGACTTATGATTACAATGGAGCTTGGAAGTTATGACAGTCATAAGTCGAGGCACCCACATGGCAAACCCACTCTTTTTTGTTGTGATCATAAAGTGAATACCATGATTGTTAAAGCTAACATGGCTGTTCATTCATTCCTACATATGTACAATATTGTACACTGCAAACACTGCAACTGGCCATAAAACTGAGCTGGTTGCCAAATGACCAAAATGCAATCATCTGACTCTGTGTGTGTGTGTGTGCGGGTGCATGCACACGCACACACATGCAAATACACACTGCCATTATAAATCTGGAACTGGGTCATAAGTTACTTTGGGGGGCATTGTAATTTCAAATGGTCACAAAGGAACTGGTCTTCCATTAATTACAGTAGCAAGGGCTACTGTAATTAATGGAATGGAAACCAAATTATTATTCTGAATTAGGATATTCCCTATCTGAATCTGCAGATAAATTCCCTCCTCGTGGGCTAATAAGGACATTAATATTTTAGATAACCTAATTGCCAACCAAGTTTAAAAATCATTTGAGTTAATAAAAATCATTTTGGATTATTTAAAACTATGATATGGCAGTGCATTCTATTTAAATATTTAGTAACTTCTAAAATTCCTGAAAGAGCCAGTTTAGTGTAATGGTTAAGACATCAGGTTAGGAATCGGGAGTCCATGAGACATAGTCCCACTCTGGACCCAAAACCAACGGGAAGACCTTGGGCCAATTACTTTCTTTCAGCCCTAGCAAAAAAGCAATGGCAAGCCACTTCGGAAAAACCTTGCCAAGAAAAATACAGGGACTTGTTCAGCAGTTTCCAAGAATCATTCACACTTGAACAGAAAAAAAAATACCTTGAATTAGTCAGTGCTATTTTTGTAGACAATTATGCAGGGGTGAAATGCTACCGGTTCAGCCTGTTTTGGTGTACCGGTAGCGGCGGTGGCTGGTGGTTCAGACAACCGGTAGTGGCAGCAGCGTGAGGCTCTGCCCACCTGCCCGGATGTCACCATTTTCTTTTTTTTAACCCTCTGCGCATGCACAAAGCATTCTGCGCATGCGCAGAGGGTGAAAAAGCACGTGCGCGAATGGAGCACAGGTGAAAAAGAGAGAGCGCTCACATGAGTGGAGAGAGCAAACACACACGAAGCGTGCACTTCCGAACCGGTAGGGAAGGTAAGTAGATTTCACCGTTGAATTAGGGATTATTTTCTGGTGATTCGTTATTTGCAAGAAATTTGGAACAAAGGATTAAATAATTAACAGTTTTAAAGAATATCAGTAATGATCCTTATGATCTTAAAATGATATTAATTCAGGAAAATATTTTTCATGTTTATTAGATATAGTATCTCAGAGAATGTTTTAAAAGAGCTGATTGTCAATTTTATTATGCCAAGCATGTAAAATTATGGAAGGGAAGCTTAAGCATATAATATGGACGTTTTATCCTAGGTCCATAAATTCAATTAATGGTTGAGAAGACAAATATAGTTAGGCCTGGAGTAAATATAATTCTGAAAAAATACAACAGAACACCGATATCTACCAGGATATGAAGAGCTACAGATTCATTGAGGTTATGGGGAACTTTATGTATTATTATGAAAAATCAGTATCAACCTGCCTTACAGTGGATTGATTTTTGTTTCCTTGGTATAAAAAACATGACAACAGATTATTCAAGAAGATTCCTTGAACAGGAAGGGCTCCATTCAGAGTTTAACTATTTTTTTACATATTTGTATTTAATCTATGATCATGAATAATATGTTTGTGATATTTCTCTCTTTTTAGGAACTGGCTCTTTATTGTAATGGAAAGATAGTTAAATTGTAGGGTTTTTTTGTTTAAAAATTAAATCTATGTTTTCTGTTTTCTATAACCACAGGTAATTCTCAACTTACATCATTAAGCAAATGCTGCAGTCATTAAGTAGCTCCATTGTCACTGAGGAACGGTTTTGCCAAAAACAGGAAATAAACACTGTTTTCTGGCAAAATGTCGTAAATCATTGTTACGTGACCATGGGACACTGCAAATAGACATAAATGTGGGTCAGTTGCTGAGCGCCCAAAATACCATCATGTGACCACATTTCAGAAATTTGAAACCAAGTTTAAGTAGTTTTTGTGGCGTTCATCATAACTTCAAATGGCTGCTAAGTGGCCACTGAGAAATGAAGGGCTTCTTGTACTTATTTTTCTCCTATTTCTATTTTTCCCCTTAATTCTCTTTTTGGGGAAGATATCATTTTTCTTTATTTCTTTATATTAAAGTAAATGAATAAATATTTTAAAATCATTCAAAATGGGTACATTACAATAGAAATTTTGGACCACTGTAAATTTTGAATAATTTTAAAAAGCTGAAAAAAAATTCAGGCAAATTCTGCTTCATTCAACCAATCCTAAATACATTTAAAATAAATATTGCATGCATAAAGACCCATTTGCATAACAGAAAATCCACTGCTGCTTTTTACAGTAGCAGAAGAAAATAGATCAGTGACATAAATATATAATTGTAAAGACTTTTCTCATAAATGGGGAGCAGAATTTAAAAGAAGTCAATATCAAATGTACACAACCCTATAAAAAAAGAAACAATTGTTGAGATCCATGATACCGTATTTTTCGGAGTATAAGACGCACCCTTTTTCCTCCCTAAAAGAGGCTGAAAATTTGGGTGGTCTTATACTTCGAATGTAGTTTTTTCGAAGCTTTTTTTCCCAGCCCTAACAAGGTGCTAACGATCTTCCCAGCTTCCTATTCCCTCCGAAGAAGGTTTTGTCCTGCCCTAAGTCTTTGCAGCCTTGTTTTCATTCCTACTCCCTCTGAAAAAGCAGTGCTTTTCAGCCCTAATGCAGTGCTAACGATTTTCCTGGCTTGCTGCATTTATTTTTATTCCTACTCTCTCCGAAGCAGTTTTTCCTGCCCTAAGTCTTTGCAGGCTTGTTTTCATTCCTACTCCCTCTGAAAAAGGCTTTTTCAGCCCTAACCAGAGGATAAAATAATGTGCTGAAGCTGAACAGACTAAGGACACTAGCCAGATGAATATCTGGTAGGTAGATTTCTCCCCCCCTATTTTCCTCCCCCAAAACTAAGGTGCGTCTTATACTCCGGTGCGTCTTATACTCCGAAAAATACGGTATTTGCCAAAGGAAGTACAATAATGAATGCTATTTTATTCACTTCTCAATTCCAGTCACATCAAACTAGCTTGGTAATTACTGTCAATAAAACTGTAGGTTTCTGCAGTTCAAATTACTCAGTCAACAGATCATTCCAAAGGGATTTCTGTAAGGTTATAGAGAGAGACCACCTTCAATCATGTATTCATCTACATCAGCTTCAGCCATTAGGATAAGCATTTCAAGCAGAAGCATAATTACAAAGAGGAAAAACAGGCAGTACATCATTCCCTATGCTGCTTCCAGGCACACATTCATATCTGTGAAGCTGAGTCTATACAGTGAGCATTTCACAGCTAAATATGTATGTTATGGGGGTGAAATCCAGCAGGTTCTGACAGGTACTGGAGAACCGGAAACGAGAATTTTGAGTAGTTCAGCGAACCGGTAGCAGGAATTTTGAGTAGTTCAGAGAACCGGCAAATACCACCTCTGGCTGGCCCCAGAGTGGGGTGGGAATGGGGATTTTGCAGTATCCTTCCCCTGGAGTGGGGAGAGAATGGGGATTTTGCAGTATCCTTCCCCTGCCATGCCCACCAAGCCACGGCCACCAAGCCACACCATGCCCACCAAGCCACACCCACAGAACCGGTTGTTTAAAAATTGGATTTCACCACTGGTATGTTATTTCAAACTTTGTATTCCTCCCTTTAGAAATTATATAGACAGTGCTTCACTTATGACCATAATAAAGCTTGCCCACTGGCAAAGCAGATCATCACATGATCGGATCCTTTTTTGCAGTGGTCATTAAGCGAAAGCAACAGTCATACAGTGAACACTGTGGTTATTATGCAAACCAATTGCTATGGGCTATTTTCCCCAAAAACCGGAAGTAAATGTAATATATCACAGTCGCATGATGCTGCAAGCAGTTGTAAATGAGGGCTGGTTGCAGTCATGTGACCACAAAGGAACAGCCTTACTAACTTCAGAACTGGGCTATATCTTTGTGGGGGGGGGGGAGGAAATCCATCATAACTTTAAACAATTGGTAAATGATCGGTCGTAAGTCAAGACTATTTGTATTGTACTCCTCTTCTAATTGATAATTTTTTCATAGTAAGATAAAAGTCATTCTTCAGATGAAGGAGTTGGTCAGCTAATAAATTCAAATACATTTATTATATATTAAATGTGAAATGTTGGCTTTAATAGTGGTTTGGCGCTGAGGTGGCGCAATGGTTAAAAGCAGCACTGTGACCTTCAGCTGATTGCTAGTTCAGCAGTTCAGCTGTTCAAATCTCACCAGGCTCAAGGTTGACTCAGCCTTCCATCCTTCTGAGGTGGGTAAAATGAGGACCCAGATTGTTGGGGGCAATATGCTGAACTCTGTAAACCGCTTAGAGAGGGCTGTAAAGCACTATGAAGCAGTATATAAGTCTAAGTGCTATTGCTATTGCTATTGCTAATATGCATCAAGTTCTTCACAAAAACCTAAGCTGTCATAATGTATTGGCGTAGTATAAGTGTGGATCCAAGTAGCACGTCCATTTGCAATTGACGGATTAGAATTTGTCAATGCACAGATTTTCTAAGTTATTTTCTGTTCACAACCATATGAACAGCTGCCAGTTCTTTAGTTGGCCTTCATAATGCATTCATAATACTTGCCTAACATACCTGGGGCTAGAAACTGCAAGCACGCTAGACAAACAATTTATGCTAGCACATTCCTTTCAATGCATATTCCTCATTATGTCTCTTCTTACTCTCTTCTGATCCCTTCTTCTTCAATAAATGTCTATACAACCATTAATTTCCTTCTTGCTAATTATTCCAGCATTGGGGTGAGCATTCCAAGCTTTCCAAAGGATAGGGGAGTTAAGGGGAGGGGGAATAAAAATTGAGATAAAATCATAAGCATAGCCACATTCACAACACAGTGACAGTCACTTAGCATCTAAGTTGCCTGTCCCAATTGTGGTCACTGAATGAGAACCACCTGTATGACTCCTAACAAATTTTGTATTATTTGTATTTGTTTATTTGTCAAGCATAAATGATTATAAGCAAAGTACAAACAGTAAAACATGATTGAATATATATGTAATATTACAAGCATGAATAAGAGTAAAAGAGGTATGAATATATGGGTACATTAGGACAGGAACGGTAGGCACGATTGTGCGCTTATGCACGCCCCTTACATCATACAACACATCTAATTTTGTAAGATTTACTATGAATTAATAGAGAATATTGTGTTTGTTAGTTTTGAGATATGGCCCTTGATTTTTCTTGCCTATTGAAAGTCTTGTATTTATTGCAACTGCTACAAAAAACACCCTCAGGATAACTGTCATTTGTAAGATAATCAGATATGGTATATAATCTTTTGTGCTAAGTCCACATGCTGAACTTTAAAGCCAACAGCATGCCTGAGAAGAAAGGTTCAGAAAATGAAGTATTCCCATTAATGAGCTGTTAGCTATGATAGCCAAAGGCATTAGCTAAGTTAGTTCAGAAAGAAGTATGTAGAACTTCCCTCTTCAAAGGTAACATGTCTCTAATCAGCAGAGTATAAAAGCAGGACAGGAACAAATAATGGACAAAACTATTTGTTCATGTCTTCCTTTTTTCTTGTTCCAACACTTGCAAGACTATCTCCACCCAAATGACCCTACCCATCCTGCAAAATCCAGCAAGAGAGGCATTCTCAGGATCCCATCTGTTAGGAACTTCCATCTGTTAGGAAAGTTCCCAGAGGACAGCCTTATCTGAACATCATTTCTCTGGAGATTAGAAGTGTCATGACCTTACTGGCCTGCCATCAGGCCTTAAAAACCTGGCTCTGTTGTTGAACCTGGGGCCCAAGTTGTGAGATTGAGCCGCATATCTTGGTTACATTAATGGTACTGGTTGGTTTTATCTCAGTTCCTATATTTGTTATTTATTGTTTTCTCTGACCATTTTTTTAACCTTGCTTTTATTCTGTTAGCTGTCTAGAATCATACGCTTGAGATGGATGACAATATAAATAAAAAGAATGGATAAATAAATATTGTTTGGAAACATGACAAAAACGTAACAATGAACACCACCAAATTTCTTCCCATAATCTTAAAAGCTTTAATACCCATTATGTAGGCTCCTTCTGTAATGATGGTTCACACGAGAAGATTTTTTTTTTACTGTATTGCTTTATTAACACCCTCAAAATAAAATCCAGGAATGATTTAGGTATGATTTAAAAAGGAACTGGTATTTTAATACCTTTTCTAAAAAAAAATAATGCTTTTACAGTAAACTGTAATTTTAAAATGTTTTTTCCATTTGAAGTGTTTTGAGTTACCTGATTTCAAACATTTGAGAAAAGAAAAATAAGAGTTTAAAAGAGATAAAAGAATTATTGCTTTGATTCAAATAATTATTGATGATAAAAAAGATATCAAAACAATAAGCCCATTCCACAGTCATAATGAAGTATACCCATGGATTATAACATAATTACAAAATTCCTCTCTCCACTATGTTCTTTCTTGTCTTGTAATTTATACATAAAAATTCATTTACATTAATTTCACTTGATTAAATAGAAAATTAAGAAGTATGTCCATGTTTTCTTAAAAGCATAGAGTTGCATTCAGGCATAGAAGATAAATACATGCAGATATAATTATATGACTAAGTCTGCACTTCTTCAAGAAGGCAATAAATTTCTTATTTGATTTACAATCCTCATCTCTAAAGCCATCCCTGTTATATGAAATACACCTAGGCTCTTTTAGTATGTGTTGTGATCTATTTCCAAAAGGTAAAAATAGACTATGGATGGTAGCCTTTGTCCAGTCGGACTACAAGATATATAATAGCATCACCAGGATGTCAGGTCACAACCAGGGATTCAAAGATTTTTACTACCGGTTCTGTGGGCGTGGCTTGGTGGGCGTGGCAAGGGAAGGATACCATAAAATCTCCATTCCCACCCCACTCCAGGGGAAGGTTACTGCAAAATTGCCATTTCCTCCCGATCCGCTGGGACTCGGGAGGCAGAGAATAGATGGGGGCGGGGCCAGTCAGAGGTGGTATTTACCGGTTCTCCAAACTACTCAAAATTTCCACTACCGGTTCTCCAGAACTGGTCAGAACCTGCTGAATACCACCTCTGGTCACAACCTATTTCTAATAATACCTAAAGATAATTAAATAAATGGAGAAATGTTGTTCAAATGTGGTAGAAATGAATCTCTGCTGAGTGAGATGCAAATGGCTATGTAAAAGAGTAAAACTGTGCCCACTTTATTCTGCAAAGAGAGAACTGGGTAAATCAGCGAAAACAAATTGGGCACAAAAGGTTACTTAAAAAGTGTGTAGGGCAGAACAAGAAGACCGAGACTCAAGAATGGATGTGTATTGAATGAATGTTAATTGGAACACAAATATGAGAAACAAGCTACACAGAGGTCACAGGTGGATAATTAATGAAGATCGAATTGCAAAACAAAAATATCAAGGAAAATTTATGGGTTGAGAGGAAAACAAAAACCGAGAAAGTCATAGAATCGTGATTGGGTGCAGCTGATAGAAATTGTCAAAAAAGAAAAAGATAAGATCTTTGAGGAACAAAAGGCATGAACCAGAATATAGATATGAGGAGGGGGAGAGAAGCAAGGATAATTATTAATAATTGAGTCAGTTTGGTTTAGTGATTAAAGCACCAGGCTAGAAATCCAGAAATGATGAGTTCCAGCCTCAGTCATGAAAGCCAGCTGGGTGATCTTGGGCCTGTAACTCTCTCTCAACCCCACGCACCTCATAAGGTTGTTGTTGTTGTGGAGAAAATAGGAAGAAGAAAAAGTATTAGGTATGCTCACCTCCTTGAATTATTTATAAAAAAAATAATAAAGGTGGGATGCAAATAAATAACTTGCACAGTTAGTAAGATATGGAAATGGTCGCAAATGGTCTTGTTGCAAATGGTCTTGTTGTAAAGTAGATTTGCTCTACCGTAGTTAGTTTCCCTTTTCTCTTCTCTTTGCCTCTCCAAGCTAAAGAGTTCAGAAATAATCTAAGAGGAAAATAGCATCGGTTGCTTTAAGAACCGGAACACATTTCAAGGACAGTAATCATCTCTAAGGAAAAGGAAAGAAAAGCATGAAGAGGAGATCAAACATCACTGAAGCCTTAGATGAAAGCAGTGCATCGAAGCCTCATATTGGGATTTTCCATTAAGAACTCTTCAGCTCAGATTTTATGATGAATGCTCAAGTTGAAAAAGGCACTAGCCTAGTTTTCTTGTTAAAAAAAAAACCTCTTTCAAAATAGCAGCATAATTTGTTCTCATGACTATTCCCCACTTTTGCAAAAATCACATCAATGTGATTAGTCATTTGAATTCTTATTTAACTTTTTTTTTATGACACACTGAAACACATTTTCAAAAATATGTGTTGGGAAGGGTGGAGATGCAGAGTAGAGAAAATATGAATAAGGTCAAGGAAATGAGCTTCCAAGATAAGAAAGGGAAAACTATAGACCTTATTATCACTATTAAAATTAATGAGCAGGTCAAGAAAAACCAGCAGAACAAACCAATAGTAACAACACTCTAAATAAAAACATATGAAACAATTAACTCAAATGGACTTCAAAACCCTGAATATTTCCCCTTTCAAGTATGGATACTAAAAAAAACCTATATAATACCAATTAAAAGAACTTCATTTTTGTTAAGTACATCATCAAATAAATGTTTTAATAAACAACAGGATAATGCACCAACAAAGTGATAAAAAGGTTCCTAGGTCTGGCACTATTTCATTTATAAAAGCAACGAAATTGAACATTTTATATCCACTCAAACTTGTTCAGATAAAAATGTTGTTCCAATTACCAGATAGGGATCAAACGCTCCAAAGTGAAGCCTTTAGCCAGAGAAGATTACTGAGTTCCTCCCATTCAAAATGTGAATTGCAATGGATTTACTACAAGTTGTTAGTGATTTTCATTCCAATGGCACTTTCCTGAACTTCAGAAAAAATGAGATCTATAAAGTGGACTTTGATAACTTGTTTTCTGTGCTTCTTTTAATGCATTGTAGTTGCTACTGAAGAAAACACTTTCTGACATATTTCCTTTTTTTGCAGAAAATCCTTTAAATAGAAGTTATGCCACAATTTGTTCCATTTCAGAAGAAAAGTAAGTTGCACTATAAACAGATGGCTGGGTTCTATGTGAATAAGCATTAATTATGCAGTTTTAAGACAGCTGGAGCATTTTTGCACAATATTATTCCTAATAATAAAAATAAAATTTCAACAAAGGCAAAGATAAAAAAAATCCTACTTCAATTAAAGACCTTTTGCTCACTTTTTTGCTTGCTTTCTGTCATTACTAAATTTTAAAATAATTTCAAAGATTCAGTTGAAAGTGATGCAGCTATATCAAGGTTTTAGCATAAATTTAGCTTTTTTCCTCCTTCTTTTCAGCAAAAATCTGACACAAATAATTTAGGCCATACATTTTTAAAAGTACAACTTGCATCACACATTACAATTTTGAAAGCAGTTGGAAAGTAAAGTAAAAAAGAAAAGACAATTCTGTAAATTAAAGTTTATAAAACTTTTGATTTTTACTAAACTGAATGCTTGAAAGCCTCCAATAGCTACTATTCAAAATTATACCTAAATTATGAAGTTTTAGAGGAGGATGTTACAGAAACAGGCATCATCTATCTATCTATCTATCTATCATCTATCTATCTATCTATCATCTATCAATTTTATTATTTTATTTTTATCCCATGTATATTATCTTTATAAATAACTAAAGACAGCTAATATATCTAATACTCCTTCCTCCTCCTGTGAGATGTGTTGGGCTGAGAGAGAGAATGACTAGCTTAAAGTCACCCAGCCAGCTTTCATGCGAAAGGCAGGACTAGAACTCACAAACTCCTGGTGATTGGCCCAAGGTTTTCCAGCCAACTTTAATGCATAAGGGGGCTAGAACTCACAGTCACAATCAATGTTCCCTGTAATATCAGAAAACGCCGTGTGGCAGTTAGAAACTGCAGCGCGGCATTCTCTTTTCATCTGCGCGGCCGCACAGGCGTGCAGCCTCTGCCATTAAAAAATGCTGCGTGGAAGTTAGAAACTTCCGCATGGCGTTCTCTCATTATGTGCGCGGCCGCGCCGCCGCACACCTTAGAGGGAACAGTGGTCACAATACAATATAATGATACCAGAGTCTTAGATTTTAAAAGAGCTGATTTTAATGAACTGAGAACGAGCTTGGGAAAAATTCCTTAGATGAATATCCTAAAGAGGAAAACAACTCAAGAAGCTTGGAAAACTCTGAAATATATGACCATAAAAACCCAGTCCAGCACAATACCACTAAAAAAGAAAAACAAGAAATCCAAGAAAAAACCAGCATGATTGCACAAAGATCTCTCTAATAAACTGGAAGACAAAAAAGTTAAATACAAAAAAATGGAAAGGGGGACACATAACTAAGGCAGAATATCAGCAGAAAGCCAGAATCTGCAAAGATAAAGTCAAACAAGCAAAGGCTCAGATTGAACAGAGACTTGCAACAAAAATCAAAGATAATAATAATAAAAATTATTTCAACATATAAATAACAAAAAAAAATCAAGAAAACAGTCGGTCCACTAAAGAGAGAAGACATCAAGGAAGTAACAGGCAGTAGAGAGAAAGCAGAGCTGCTTAACTCATTCTTTGCATCAGTCTTCACACAAAAAGAAACTATATCCCAACCTACCAAAAACATAACTGTAAAAGACAGACTAGAAATAAAAATTAAAATAAGCAAGAAAATGATAAGAGAATACCTGTCTGATCTGGTTAAATATAAATCACAAAGACCTGATGGATTACATCCCAGAATTCTAAAGGAGCTGGCAGATGTCATCTCAGAACCATTCTACCATTTCTTTCAAAAATCCTGGAGCACCAGGGAACTACCTGAGGACTGGAAAAGAACTGATGTGGTTCTCATCTTCAAAAAAAGACAAAAAAAAACCAGACCCAGGAAACTACAGACCAATCAGCCTAACATCAATACCCAAGAAGATACTGGAAAAGATAATCAAAATCAGATCTGCAAACATCTAGAAACAAATAAATTAATAACTACCAATAATAACTAAAGTAATAACTACAACTATATTACATAAAGTAATAATTTCTTTGTAAGCTAAAAAAAGTGGGATAGATAGCATCACCACCAGATGGATTTGTAATTGGCTGACAAACCATACACAATGAGTAGTTCTTAATGGTACTACATCTACATGGAGGGAAGTAAGCAGTGGGATACCAGAAGATTCTGTCTTAGGCTCAGTACTCTTCAATATCTTAATAAATGACTTAGATGAGGGAATAGAAAGGAAACTCATCAACTTTGCAGACAATACTAAGCTGGCAGGAATACCCAACACCCTTGATGTTAGGCTCCATATCCAGATGGATCTCGACAGATTTGAACACTGGGCTCTATCCAATAAAATGAAATTCAACGTAAAGAAAAGTCTTACACTTAGGCAAGAAAAACCAAAATTACACATACAGATTAGGTGAAACCTCACTTAATAGCAGTAACTGTGAGAGGGATCTTGGAGTCCTAGTGGACAATCAATAAAATATGAGCCAGCAGTGTGCAGCAGCAACCAAAAAAGCCAATGCAATCCTAAATTGCATCAACAGAGGGATTGAGTCAAGATCATGTGAGGTACTAATACCACTCTATAAAGCCTTAGTAAGACACAACTGGAATACTGAATCAGAATCAGAATCGAGCTGGAAGGGACCTTGGAGGTCTTCTAGTCCAGCCACCTGCTCAAGCAGGAGATCCTACACCATTTCAGACAAGTGACTGTTCAGTTTTGGTCATCACACTGTTAAAAAGATGTTGAGACTTAGAAAGAGTGCAGAGAAGAACAACCAAGATGATTAGGGGACCTGAGGCTAAAACATATGAAGAGCGGTTGCAGGAACTGGGCATGGCTAGTCTAGTGAAGAGAAGGACTAGGGGTGACATTATAGCAGTGTTCCAATATTTGAGGGGCTGTCACAGAGAGGAAGGGGTCAACCTACTTTCCAAAGCACCGGAAGGCCAGACAAGGAACAATGGTTGAAAACTGATCAAGGAGAGATTCAATCTAGAAATAAGGGAAAATTTTCTGACAGTGAGAACAATCAACCAATGGAACAGAAGTTGCCTTCATAAGTTGTGGGTGCTTCATCTCTGGAAGCTTTCAAGAAGAGACTGGACAGGCATTTGTCAGAAATGGTATAGGGGGTTGGACTAGATGACCTACAAGGTCCTTTCCAACTCTGTTATTTTGTTCTGTTTTATCTCCTGGTGATTGGTCTGATTCTGTTCTGTCTCCTGATGATTGGCCTGTTGCCTTAACCACTAGACCAACTGGCTGTCTAACTCTTCTCTCATGAAACATAACAGCCACCACCCAGCCAAGACCTCCAATTTAGACCTCTAACCATATACATTTTCATGTGTGTAAACATCTCTCAATAATGTGACTCATTCGATTCACCTAATTAACATTTATCATGGCTTAACTGCATATGATAGCTTTTTCCATTCTGACTATATAACATAGTTATCTCATGATTACAGTTTATTGTACTGCATCTCTGGCAAGAGCAATTGAGGGGGTATACACGTTGACAAATTCATAAATACATTAAATAAACCTGCCATTTTGCTAGATTCTCAAGTCAACTTCTGCAGTTTTAATGGAGAATAAATTACGTCCTGGTTTAATTTATCTACTTGACATATAAGCTAAACTTTCAAAAACACTTTCTGAATGAAATATTATCCATTAGAAGCAGATCTCTTTAAAATGACAGGAAGAGAAATGTAAAAACAAGACTACGATGATGAAGTTAGCTATTTCTGTAGCTCAGGATTAAATCGTAGATTCTTGGTGTTCTCTTGGTTGCTTTCTCTTCCTGCAGCTGTTGATTACCACGCTAAGTACACCATCAGGCCACTGGTAATGAAACATCTGCAGGAAGCTTGGAAAACACAAAGGACCCAAATGCAGTTAACTCTATTTTATTTGAGGGAAATGAAATGAAGCATTCCAAATTTACAAAATAGTTTTCTGGGTTTGGTCAAAGAATGATAATCTAGTAAAAATTGTTATATTCTAAAAGCACATTACAGGTAGTCCTCAACTTAAAACAATTGGGACCAGCATTTCTGTTTCATAAGCAAAGCAGTTATTAAGTTAATTTTGCAACCTTTATGCTACAGTTGTTAAGTGTCACGATGTGAACATTGCCAGTTGAGCACCTCTGCCATATTTCTAGGTTTACTGTATTTTTTCTAATCAGTGACATCTATTACTGCGCATGTGTGCATTTCAGAAGTCTCTTCCTTCCTTCTTCTCCTGTGAGCCTCGCCCGAGGCAGACGTGATTTCTTAGCTGAGACAATGTAGCTTAATAATGTTTATATTCTTTTGTTACTTTTGTACTGAAATAAATATTTTGTTAATTAGAATTGAATCTCGGTTTTATTTTCTAAATAAGGATGACTTCAAAGAAGCAAGATCCTATATCGCCTCGATAGGAATAATTCTTATTCCGTCATTAAGGAAAATCACTGCAATTGTTAAGTGAATTATGCAGTTGTTACACAAATCCAACTTCTCCCATTGACTTATGTTGGAAGCCGGTTGAGAAAATTGCAAAGGGTGATCACATGACCCAAGGACACTGCAACCATTGTAAGTACATTCAGGTTGCCAAGCGCCCAAATTTTGATCACATGACAGTGGGATTTCTCTGAGTCATAAGTGTGAAATCCAGTCATAGATCATTTTTCTCAGTGCTATTGCAAATTCAAATGGTCACTACATGAATGAGTTGTAAGTTGAGGTTCACCTATACATTACTTCTCCAGAGCCCTTTTTAATATGTTTGCAGCAGTGATTTAAATAATAGTACAGCAGATACCATAAGTTCAGTTACAGAATAGCAAGCGATATAGCTTATAAGTACTGTATTTTTTTCTTTATTACACAACCAATTGGCAACATTCTAGTCCTAAATATATCCTGTATTATTTTGAGCTTTCCAGTCTCATGCTGTTAAAACTTTTTAACTGATTAAAAAATTTTCAATCTATTTACTGATGTCTGAGAGACTCATTCTGTGGTCAGATATATGTCATAGGCATCCCAATCTGCACTCATTCTCAAGGAAGGGGTAAAATTAAGGCAAAGGAGAGAGAATTGCCTAGCATTAAACTGGCAATGCTTCACATTTAGTAAATAATCATGTTTACACTGAATATAAAACATGAAAATACCAAGGAGTGGAATGTTATTGGACAGAAATATTCAGTCATCTATTAAGTTGCGCTCCACATGGGGCTACCCTTGAAGAGTATTCGGAGACTTCAACTGGTGCAAAATGCGGCTGCCCGTGCTGTGGTGGGTGTTTCAAGATACACCCATGTAACACCCTTACTCCGCCAGTTGCATTGGTTGCCCATCGGTCTCCGGGTACAATTCAAGGTGTTGATCATCATCTTTAAAGCCCTACATGGCTTAGGACCAAGTTACCTCCGGGACCGCATCCTACCTCATACTTCCCTTCGACCGGTTAGATCCCACAGAGTGGGCCTCCTCCGGGTCCCGTCAGCCAAACAATGCCGGCTGGCGGGGCCTAGGGGGAGGGCCTTTTCTGTAGGGGCCCCTGCTCTCTGGAACCAACTACCCCCACAGATCAGAATTATCCCCACCTTGCTGGCCTTCCAAAAAGCCATTAAGACATGGCTCTTCCTGCAGGCGGGGTGACTTTGAGACTACTTTCCCCCATGTATGCATGTTGTATGTTGTTTTTGATACTTTTTAAAATTGTTTTTAAAAATTTTAATGTTTAGTTGTTCTTTAAAATGTTGTACGCCGCCCTGAGTCCTCAGGCAGTAGGGCGGCATAGAAGAGCATATAAACAAATAAATAAATAAATAAATAAATAAATAAATAAATAAATAAATAAATAAATAAATAAATAAATAAATAAATAAATAAATAAATAAATAAATAAAGTTTATCAACTATTGAAAGAAAAGTGATTTTTCAAAGTCAAATGACATGAAAAAATTATTTTTTTTATTCAAATATGCTCTTGGAATTGTGGTTAAGGAAAAAAATAGACAGAACTGAGTTACAATCAATACATTTGATGTTTGACTATAAATGTTTCGGGTGCAGGCTATTTATTGCAATATTAATTTTGCTTATTATTAATATGTCTAAATGCTTTCTACCATGATTTACTCTCATTAGGTTTCAAACTTTCTTCTAAATGTTAATATATTAACACATACTAAAGCAAACAACAAAAATAGTATAAATAGTCCTCTTGAGATACTAATTTTCTTGGCCTTTATGGACATGTTGCTTTCTAATATTCAATGATAATTACATTCAACCATGCAATTCTGCAATTATTTTATCCTAGGTAACCATGTCTACATATTTAATAACTCCTTTTTTCTGCCTGTTGAAAAATCTTTCTCCATTATGTATTGATTACTCTCCACAGCAAAAGAAGACTGGCAGAATAAGAGGTCAAGTTAAATTCCCTTTTCGTTGTAATGAAATTCAGTTGAGAAGCAAAGAAAAACGTAATTTTCAGTAATGCAACCTATTGAGGTTTGATTGCTCTTAAGCCTCCCAATTATAATATATTAGTAGTAAATGTCTCACTGAGCACTACTTTATTTTAAATTGCAACAACTCTCATATTTATGAAAAAAAGTATACAAATTAAAAGGATTTAATTTTTCTGAAGCCTCTTCTCAATTGCTTCCTGATACAGCTAAATAATCTATTCCATTAATATGTAACAGCCATCTGCCTCAAAACAAAACAATTATTCCTACAAACACAGCAATATGTCTTCCAATTAGACAACTGCCTGAAAAAAATCTATAGCATTCACTAAAAGTATAAAACTTTTATCATACAAACTAAAAACATTATTGGAATTGATTTCATATTTTCTTAATCTAAATCTAAAATGAAAAGTATAAGTTCTCATAGAATTGAGAAAATAGCAATAACAATAGCACTTAAGACATATACTGCTTTATAGTGCTTTATAGCAGTGCTCCCCAACCAGTGTGCCACGGCACACTGGTGTGCCGTGAGGCCATGCCAAGTGTGCTGCGGCAAAAGCTCGCGTCATATCCAGAACGGCCTGCCACCCACCGAATGCTAGATTTTGCCCAGCAACGTTTTGTTGCATTCGATGTGCGGCCGCAGCCCTACAGCTCTGAGTCCGAGAAGTTCTATCCCCCCCCTTCCCCCGCTCACGATTGTCCTGATCACAAGTCTACAGGGCCTGGACAGAGCAGTGTTCATTATTAGGTATTACCTATCTGTTGTTTTCTGCACTGTGTTCTAATTTTTAAGTTCGCGTAGTAACCTAATTATCAAATAAAATAATAAATCAAGTAATTCTGTTATGCCCAGTTTGACATTCCTATACTATTATACTCTTCAAAATGATATTTTGAAGATTATATTTGTTTTTTATCCAATTTTTGTATGTGGTGTGCCGTGGAATTTTGGGAGAGGCTATGGTGTGCCGAGGGTGACAAAAGGTTGGGGAGCACTGCTTTATAGCACTCTCTGAGTGGTTTACAAATGTCAGCATATTGCCCTCAACAATCTGGGTCATCCTTTTACTGACCTTGGAAAGATGGAAGGCTGAGTAACCCTTGAGCCAGTCAGACTCGAACTCCTGGCAGTGGACAAAGTCAGCCTGCAATACTGCTTTCTAACCACTGTGCCACCAAGGCTCATCAATAGAGATGATTTTTTTTCTGCTCTCAGTACAGGAATTGATCCAGTATACTCGTGATGGTGAACCTATGGCACGCATGTCACAGGTAGCACGCGGAGCCATGTCGCCTGGCACACCTGGCATCGCCCATTCATCTTCCGGGTTTCTGGCATTAATGCGCGTGCAACAATCAACAGCCAGCTCATTGTTGCACACGCATGCACACAATAACCAGAAGACTAGCCAAAACCGAAAGTTAATTCAGCTCCTCTTACAAGTAGCAGGTGTACGAAGCTGAACTGTTGGCTGCTCTCTGGATCCTCACTGTCTCCGCTTGCTGCTCTCGCTCCTCACCCGCTTGATTGTAAGTTGCCCCATTGAGTTGGTCTGGTGCGCAGGGGAGGGAAGCCTGGCTGGTCCCCGCCGCTGCCACTTCTGTGCTGCACTGCCCCGATCAAGTTGGGCTGGCGTGCTGGGAGGGAGCCTGGCTGGTCCCCGCCACTGCCGCCTCTGTGCTGCATTGCCCCGATCGAGTTGGGCTGGCATGCAGGGGGGGAGCCTGGCTGGCACCGCTGCTTCTCGTCTTCCTTATCAGCTCAAGGCATCCAGGCGCCACTGCAGTGAAAGACCAAGAAAGGGGGGAAAGCAGGGAGGGAGCAAGCCAGGAGGGATAGGGAGGAGGAGGGGGAGGAGAAGGAAGCCGCGGTGCAGGCCATCGAAAGTATGGGGAACTCAGAGAGTTGCAGGTGGAGTAATGCAAACTTTAGCACCCTGTAAGGAAGACTATTTTTCCCCCTCTTTGTTTCTAGCATTTCTCATGTTTCTCACGGTCCTGGCGTCTGCCACCCCTCCCCTTCCCCAACTTCTGTGGTTTTCACCACCCAAGTGTTCTTTTCAGGCAATGGTGGTGTTTTAAAGAGGGGGAGTCATTACATTTAGCCACTTCCACCTTCGAGCTGGCCTCGCTGGAACATCTCGGCTGTTCTAATTGCAGCTGCGACTCCTCCCCTCCACCTCTCCTTGCATTTTTACCATATAAGAAATTAAATGTCTGATTATGTAAAAATAGCTCATAACTCACCTTGCTAGACAGCTATTATCATGTCTAAAAGCAAGATACTCTTCTCCATCTTTTGTCTGGAGTACAATTTAATCCAGAGCCTGACTTCAGGAATTAAAAGGCTGGTAAAAATGCAAAGACAAGGAGTACAAGGAGCAAATAAAATACCATGTTGGGATTGGTTCTGGACCAAATCTTACTTTTGGGACAGAAACCAGCTCTCATCAGCCTTGTGGCTCCTTGAAAAGCATCCCCCCCCCACATGCTCCAACACCTGAGGAGGCAGGTGTCCTGGCTGATCCCAAGGGGTGTGGTAGTGAGTGTGAATTTCCCCAGACAAACCATCCCACAGCCCTCTCCATCCCCTCTTCTGTGAAATTGCTTCCTTCCACTCGCTGGTGGTCAGCAAATTCAAAAGGAACCCCCAGCTGAGAATCACTGCTGCAGATTGGTTGATTCAGGGGATTTCTTTAGTGTTAACTAATAGTGTTAGCTATTTCTGGTACAGGGATAGATTTGTATTGTATGCCTCATTTTTTTTCAATTTTGTGTTTTTGTAGACTTCAAGTCTTGAATACCCGAAAATGAGTGAAGCAAAAAAAGCAAAAGCAGATAGTGGAAGATCATTCCAAGAGGAATGACAGAGTCATTTGGAGTGATTGAACACAGTGGGAAAGCATTATGTACTTTGTGTGGTAATGGGTTCTAAATCCCGTCACTACCGGTTCATGCGCGCATGCGCAGAAGCATCCCGGGTGGGTGGGCAGAACCTCCCACCGCCGCCAAAGAACTGGGCCAAACCGGAAGCAACCCACCACTGGATGAAAGTGTTGTGTGTCACACATCAAGTGTCAGACGGCACTTTGACACCAACCACAAAAGTGTTGCTGAACTTGCTGCAACCGAAAGAAAAGAGTTTATTGAAGGATGTGAGGAGATATCATTCCCAGTCTCTTAGTTTTTCCAAATACCTGTCCAGAACAAATAGAATAGAATAGAATAGAATAGAATTCTTTATTGGCCAAGTGTGATTGGACACACAAGGAATTTGTCTTTGGTGTGTATGCTCTCAGTCTACATAAAAGAAAAGATACATTTGTCAAGAATGGTTGTCATAGGGTTCAAGTAAGCAATCAGGAAACAATCAATATGAATATAAATCATAAGGATATAAGCAACAAGTTACAGTCATACAGTCATAAGTGGGAGGAGATGGGTGATAGGAACGGTGAGAAAAACTAATAGTAGTAGTAATGCAGCCTAGTGAGTAGTTTGACAGTGGTGAGGGAATTATTTGTTTAGCAGAGTGATGGCGTTCGGGAAAAACCTGTTCTTGTGTCTAGTTGTCTTGGTGTGCAGTGCTCTATAGCGTCGTTTTGAGGGTAGGAGATGAAACAATTTATGTCCAGGATGCGAGGGGTCAGTAAATATTTTCACAGCCCTCTTTTTGACTCGTGCAGTATACAGGTCTTCAATGGAAGGCAGGTTGGCAGCAATTGTTTTTCCTGCAGTTCTGATTATCCTCTGAAGTCTGTGTCTGTCTTGTTGGGTTACAGAACCAAACCAGACAGTTATAGAGGTGCAGATGACAGACTCAATGATTCCTCTGTAAAATCATCTAACAACTGCCAGCTTTCAAATTTCACTGTGCCTAGCAAAACATGGCAAGCCCTTTTCTGATGGGGATATTATCAAAACGGCCATGTTGTCTGGGAGTAATTCCCTTTTTCATGATTTCCCAAACAGGGATAAAATTATGAAACGAATCTCTGATGTGCCACTTAGCAGAAATACTATTAAAGATCGAGTCCAGCGCATGGCAAGTGATGTTGGTCAGCAGCTCACCACTGACTTACAAAAGACAGCCTGTTACTCCATGTGGATGAAAGCACAGATGTAAATAATCATGCAAGGCTAGCAGTGATTTTGCGTTATGCTGCTGGTGACATCATAAGAGAAGAGCTGGTGAAACTGGTGTCTTTGCCTGAAAGAACACAAGGGAAAGATATCTACAATGCTGTAATGGAGGCTTTTTTGTCATATGACATAAGACCAGAAAAAGTGGTTTCAATTACTAGTGATGGGGCACCTTCTATGGTGGGGGCAACATCTGGTTTCATACAGTTGTTTGTTAAAGAAACAAAGCATAAAGTCATTCAGTTCCATTGTATTATACATCAAAAAGCTCTTTGTGCCAGGGAAAGCAGCAAAAAATTTGAAGATGTCCTCAAAGATGTCACAAAAATGGTGAATTTCATCATGGCTCGTGCTCTGAATTATCTTGAGGAGGTTCAGGCACAGTATAATTGTCTACTTACCGTATTTTTCGGAGTATAAGATGCACCGAAGTAATAATAATAATAATAATAATAATAATAATAATAATAATAATAATAATAATAATAATAATAATAATAATAATAATAATAATAATAATAATAATAATAATAATAATAATAATAATAATAATAATAACAACAGAGTTGGAAGAGACCTTGGAGGTCTTCTAGTCCAACCCCCTGCTTACGCAGGAAACCCTACACTACTTTAGACAGATGGTTATCCAACATCTTCTTAAAAATGTCTAGTGTTGGAGCATTCATAACTTCTGGAGATAAGCTGTTCCACTGATTAATTGTTCTAACTGTCAGGAAATTTCTCCTTAGTTCTAAGTTGCTTCTCTCCTTGATTAGTTTCCACCCATTGCTTTTTGTTCTACCCCCAGGTGCCTTGGAGAAAAGTTTGACTCCCTCTTCTTTGTGGCGACCCCTGAGATATTGGAACACTGCTATCATGTCACCCCTGGTCCTTCTTTTCATTAAACTAGACATACCCAGTTCCTGCAACCGTTCTTCATATGTTTTAGCCTCCAGTCCCCTAATCATTTTTGTTGCTCTTCTCTGCACTCTTTCTAGAGTCTCAACATCCTTTTTACATCGTGGCGACCAAAACTGTATGCAGTATTCCAAGTGTGGCCTTACCAAGGCATTATAAAGTGGTATTAACACTTCACATGATCTTGATTCTATCCCTCTGTTAATGCAGCCTAGAACTGTGTTGGCTTTTTTGGCAGCTGCTGCACACTGCTGGCTCATATTTAAATGGTTGTCCACTAGGACTCCAAGATCCCTCTCACAGTTACTGCTGTTGAGCAAGGTACCACATATACTGTACCTGTGCATTTTGTTTTTCTTGCCTAAATGTAGAACCTTACTTTTTTCACCATTGAATTTCATTTTGTTTGATAGCGCCCAATGTTCAAGTCTGTCAAGATCCTTCTGTATCTTGAGCCTATCTTCTGGAGAGTTGGCTATTCCTGCCAGTTTGGTGTCATCTGCAAATTTGATGAGTTCCCCATCTATCCCCTCGTCCAAGTCATTGATGAAGATGTTGAAGAGTACTGGGCCTAAAACAGAGCCTTGGGGTACTCCACTGCATACTTCTCTCCATGTGGATGCAGTTCCATTGAGCACTACACGTTGAGTGCGGTTGGTTAGCCAATTTCGAATCCATCTGGTGGTGATGCTGTCTAACCCACATTTTTCTACTTTATCTAGTAGTAGGTTATGATCTACTTTGTCAAATGCCTTACTGAAGTCCAAGTAAACCACATCGACAGCATTCCTCTGGTCCACTAATTTTGTCACTTTATCAAAGAATGCAATAAGATTAGTCTGGCATGATCTGTTTTTGACAAACCCATGTTGGCTTTTGGTTATTACTTTGTTTGCTTCTAGGTGTTCATTGATTCGTTGCTTGATTATCTTTTCCAAAAAGTATAAGACGCACCTTAGTTTTGGGGGAGGAAAACAAGGAAAAAAGGCCTCTGCCTACAAGCAATTTGCCAAACAGCAAACAGCACAGATGATATACACTGTTTGCTGTGTATTTCTGTGCATGTGTGCTTGACCCATAGAAATAGCAAAGAATTGGAGAAATGTACATTATGCCAGAAAGTTTTCTTAAATGTAGTCACACTAACTCCTCCCAATTACTTAAATAGATCTACTCCAAGGTAACTAAACTCTAATACTAAACAGGACATTGTTACATTTCAGACTATACTTGTACAGAGCTGTTAAAATTAATTAAAATTTCTTGTATACATTATTTTCTATTATTTAAAAGAAGATACAATAGCACTGGGCCTCTTCAGAGCAAGCATTTATTTTAAAAAGCTTCATTTTGTTAAGATTTACCGGGATCTCCAACCTTGGCAACTTTAAGACTTGTGGACTTCAACTCCCTGAATTCCACAGCCAGCAAAGCTAACAAAGCTGGCTGTGGAATTCTGGGAGTTAAAGTCCACAAGTCTTAAAATTGCCAAGGTTGGAGACCCCTGGCTCTAGAACAATAATAAAGCAGCCTTTAAAAAATAAGTCTAATAATTTGAACATTCTACAGACATTATAGTTGTTCACTTACTCCCTTCCATCCAGTTCATCAAAAAATAAAAATCTGCGTGTCTCTCCCAGCTATTTGCCTCTTTGCAGTTTCAGTTTCAGTTTCATTTTAGCATGTAGCAAATCAGCTGTAGGTTGGGAAACTGCTAGTGACTTGCTTGGCTTTACAGGCTCTTCCCTCTTTGCTACAAACAGGTAAATTGCTGGAAGACAGAGGCCAAAGGGTGGGGGTGGCTGGGGCTACATTCGGTGTATAAGATGCACCCAGGTTTTCACCCTCTTTTGGGGGGGTAAAAAGATGTGTCTTATACTCTGAAAAATATGGTATGTACAATTATGTCCGGTGGCTGAGCAGAGGACGAGTCCTGGAGAAATTTGTAGCCTGCTTGGAGGAAATTAAGCTGTTTATGAATGAAAAAGGACAGGAATATCCACAGCTCACTGATATGGCTTGGGTTACCAACCTCATGTTTTTTACAGATTTTACAGTACACTTCAATGCACTGAACAAACAACTACAAGGTTTTGGGAAAACAGCAGAAAGGATGTTTTGTGATATCAAAACATTTTAGAGAAAACTGCAAGTTTTTGAAAGAGACCTTGAAAGTGGGCAGCTGAAATATTTTCCAAATCTAAAAAAGCATTTAGAAAATTCTACAATATTTGCAGACAATCCTACAAGCCATCAGGAAATCTACAAGGAATTTTCTAGCATTGTAGCAGCTGCAAAGGTGAATTTTAGTAACGGGTTTTTACAGTTCCATAAGATGGAGACAACCCTGTGTTTTCTTACTTCTCCAGATAAAGCCAAATTTGAAGAACTTGATCTTTCCTGCTTACAGTGGTTAGATTTAGGAAATCTGGAAATGGAGCTATTGGAATTTCAAGAGAGCTCCATGTGGAAAAATAAATTCTGTGACCTGCATGAAACACTTGAGAAGATAGGAGCCGAGGTGGTGCAGTGGTTAAAAGCAGCAACCTATTTCAGCTGACTGCTAGTTCAGCAGTTCAGCTGTTCAAATCTCACCAGGCTCAAGGTTGACTCAGCCTTCCATCCTTCTGAGGTCGGTAAAATGAGGACCCAGATTGTTGGGGGCAATATGCTGAACTCTGTAAACCGCTTAGAGAGGGCTGTAAAGCACTATGAAGCAGTATATAAGTCTAAGTGCTATTCCTATTGCTATAGAAAGGATGACAGAGGAGTACTGCATGTGTTGCTCTCAAACTTACAAAGTATAAGCCAAAGTTAGAAAAATTATCAACGGGCATACAACAGCAAAAGTCACATTAATAAAAAGCATGCCAAATGCAAAGTTTTACATTTCAATAAAAAGTTGTTTGTATCATTGAAAGCGCTGTTATTGGGGGGGGGGGGGGTTTTCAGAGAAAATATGTTCTAATTTTTTTTTCTTCTTTTTTTTAATTCTTTTTTTTTATTCAAAAAGTTTTATTAGTACAGACTTACATAAGTAGTAGCAAAATATTAAATATAAAGTACAAACATTTTTGTTTTTTTCTCCCCCCCCCGAACCCACCCCCTTCCCTCCCTACCTCCCCCCCGGACTTCCCAGAGATAATACAGGGCATAATAATAAATTTAAATTGTTAATAAAAAGAGAAAAAAAAGAGGAAAAAAAAGAACACTGTTTTTTAAAAAAACTTCAACTCCAGATTATACACTACTAATATATCGCATTTATATACAATAGTAAAGATACAAAAAAGAAAAAAAAAAGAAAGAAAGAAAGAGAAAACTCTTTAACAATACAAACAAACAAACCTCCTACCTCCTCCCTTCAGTCCTCTATCTTATACAAGGTAAATGTTACAAAAGTAATAACTAAATATAAAATACACAAATCTTAAACTGATATTATTGACATTAAAAATAACCTCTAAGATAAAACTTAACTAAATGTTACATAAGTGATCATCAAATATTAAATTTCGTCATGATATTAATAAGATAATATTATTCTAAATTAACTTACTAACTTCAATAAACAAAAAAAGAAAATAAAAGAAGAATAAACAAATCTTCAACAAACTATATATATCTAATATTATTAACATTCAAAATAACCTCAAAATTATATAAAACTTAACTAAATATTGCATAAGTAATCATTAGATAGGGAAAAGATAAAATACAATCATATTAGTCTCTATCCGTCCAATATATTTCAACATCACATCGTTTTGTATCTTGATAGTTCATCTTTTAATAGTTCACTAAATTCGAATTTGTCGAGTCGTCTCCCGTCTGATCCCAAACCTCCATCTCCTTTTCCCCAGCTATCTGGTTCAGGCACTCCTTTTGGATTTTTGAATCTATTTCCTTTTGATCCATCAAAGGTGGCTTCCCCTCCTCCTCCTCTTTTATTTTCATACATCCTTCCTCTGGAATCTTGGATATATCAGCCTTTAGAACATTGACATAAAATTCAGTAGCTTTTTTTATCGTGTTGAGCCGGTATCTTTTTCCAGAAAATTTCACTGCTACTCCAACTGGCGCTTCCCATTTATATTGTAAATTTAATCTCTTAAATTCATCAATCAAAAAAGTATAGCTTTTTCTGGCTTTAAGCATTTTAGAGGGGATTTCTTTCCAAATCTTTAGTTCCTGACCATTCACCATAAGATTATTGTTAAACGTTGCTTGTATAATTCTGTTCCGTAGAGCTCTTGTGGTAAAATATATGACAATGTCCCTTGGTAAATGCTTTTGTTTAGCATACCACGAATTGATTCTGTAAATTTTGTCGATTTGTGTAGCCAATTCCACTTTAGAAATTCCAGACACCTGATCCAATATGTCAACCATCCTGCCTTTTAGATTTTCATATAATCCTTCTTTCAAACCTCTAATCCTTATAGCAACTTCCATGGATCTGAACTGAGTCATTAAGACCTCTTTTTCAAAATTTGCAATATCATTTTGGATTTTATCTATGTAATTCACCGAAGTTGCCAAAGCTTGTTTATTTGTTTCAATACGTTCTGCCAAAACTTCAATATTGGTTGCTAAGCCTTTGCAAACCTCTAACACATCAAATCTGAGTTGTTGATTCATATTTTTCAAAGCAGCCTGCATTTTTTGTCTATCTCACTTATTTTCTGATTAAATTCCAAAGTAAGTTCATGTTTCATAATCTTTAAATTATTTAATAAATTTTCAGGTGTCAAAAGCTGTGGAGGTGTTAGCTCAGTGTTAAGTTGCATTTTAGAAATATATCCAGATGAATAGTCATTTCTTTTAGTCAAAACAATCTTTCCAGACTTTGAAGCCATTGGTGTTTCAAAAGAGTACAAAAAAGAGAAAAAGCCAGATGCCTGATTAAAGTTCTTTCCAGTTTAAAAATCAGATAGTCTTTTATTATTGGAAATATTTCTATTATAACTTTAATCCAGAGTTAGGAGACAGAGAGAGAAAAAACCATTTTTCCAAGTTAAAAGTTTCCATAAGGGAGAGAGAGGAAAAAAAAAAAGCCTCTGGGAAAACGAAAGTCACTTTCACTTCTCAATCGCCATATTGTTACTCTGTTTCCTTTGTTCCCTTGCCGAAGTGAAAGCTTACCCAGGAGTTGAAAAAAAAAGAAAAAAAGAGGTTTCAGTACTTGCCCATCTCACGCCTGTTTCTCTCTGTCTGCTTCTATAGTTTAAATGTAGTTATAAATCCCATTTTTGAAGCAGCGGCTGGTCACTCCATCTAGCTCCGCAAAGACGGAGGTTTCCTGATCTTCGGAGCTGGAGACAGGCTGCATGGGGAGCTCTCCCTTCGCGCCCTACCAGATGGCTCCTAGGGCGCTGGGGGGGCTCTACCCCTCCTGTCAGGCTCTCATCTCTCCCCTTTGCCCGGGGAAGAGATTTCAAAGCCGCCAGACAGCTGTTCTGGTGGCTTTTAACAAAGATCGGAAAGGCGTCCGACGAAGGGACATCCGCGATGAAGCGCTCCAAACAGGAAGTCCTCAGAGAAAATATGTTAATCACATATGAGTTGTTTTTTCTAAACTAAAACCTCAGTATTCAGGTTAAATTACCATATTGGCACTCCGATATAAATACATGGGTTTTGGGTTGTGGTTTGGGCACTATGTCTCAAAAAGATTCGCCATCACTGCAGTATATCATATTTTTCGGACTATAAGATGCACCTGACTATAAGACACACCTAGGTTTAGAGGAGGGAAACAAGAAAAAAAATATTCTGAATCAAATGGTGTAGCAATATATTTAATAAAATATAGCAGAATAATATTTCAACCATGTAAAGTCAACAGCGGTATTAAGAACCGTCATCACTGTCATTAACAAATGAGGAGAGACTTTACGGTCCAAGCACTCTTCTAATTTTCTGGAAACCCCAAGAACTCATCATCAAGAGCCGAGATGGCGCAGTGGTTAAATGCAGCACTGCAGGCTACTGCTAGTTCAGCAGTTCAGCTGTTCAAACCTCACCAGGCTCAAAGTTGATTCAGCCTTCCATCCTTCCGAGGTGGGTAAAATGAGGACCCAGATTGTTGGGGGCAATATGCTGAACTCTGTAAACCGCTTAGAGAGGGCTGTAAAGCACTATGAAGCGGTATATAAGTCTAAGTGCTATTGCTATTGCTATCATCGCTAGAGTCAGAATTTAGGAAGCTCAGTTGCTCACAATCATTGATATCACTTTCTTCGCTATTTTCATATATGATACTATCTTCAGTTCCATTTAAGGCAGGGGTGGCCAAACCGTGGTGCATGTACCAAATGTGGCACATTGGATGATTACAAGTGGCGCATTGCATCTCAGTTCAATTCGTACAGCCTTCGGTAATGTTCAACTTCTCGGTGTCTGAAACTTAGAATGGAACTTGTGAGATGTTACTTTAGGTGGGTTTACAAACGTACGAATATATTTATTGGTGTTGCCATTGCGCATTCCTGCTCAAACGATCGCAAATACCGCGCACTAGCAACACATCATGTGTTTGAAGTCACGTGCGAATGAGCAGTGAGCGTTCGATATGGTCAGTCAGTTCTGAGTGAGCCATCGTGGCATGGAGTTTGAAGCAGTGTTTTATTGAGTGTACTAGCGTGGTTTTTGTATTGAGAGTGATTGAAAGACAGATTCAGGATTAAATATATATTACATTTGTCAAAGAAGAGCGCCACTACTTTTTCTTGACGCGAACATAGAATTCAAATTCCACATAATTGATATTCTGTGTGATACGACGTACGTACTTGTGATCTATTTGTTCTTTTTCACTTTTTTTTTAGTTTTATACTTTTCTATGCTTAAATTCCTGTTATCCATTATAGTGCAAAAGAAAATGAGCAAAAGATTGGTGCTCCAATAAGCATGTGTCTTTTGAAATGGCGTAAATTAATTAATTGGACTGCGTGATTGAGTTATTCCTTTTCCTCCCTTAAGCAAAGCAAATCCTACCCCTATCCCTATTTTACAACCCCAAATGTGAAAGTAAGAAGGTGAAAAACATGCTTGGCGCAGCTGAACTCGTCTGTGAAAAAATTGGTGCATGTTATGCTTAAGGTTGGTCACCACTGATCTAAGGCATTGCTAATGCTACATTTTTTGAATGACTGTGCAACGATTTCGTCCTTCACTGAGTGCCATGATATTTTAACCCATTCACAACTTGAGTGATTGATAGTGGACCTCTTCATTCATCCAGTAGGTGTCAGATCTTGATTACCAGCAGCCATCCATTTGTTCCACTCATCTCGCATATAGACTTTAGTTTAAATGGTTTGTTGATGGAAACTTCAAGAGGTTGCAACTGGCTAGTAAGACCCCCAGGAATTACAGCTAGATGAGTCTTCACTTCTTTAAATCTCTTTTTTGTGGTTTCGCTAATATGTGCTCTAAACTGGTCGAGCACTAATAAAGCAGGTTTTTTTCAGAAGCCCTCCAGGACGTTTGAACCACATTTTTTCAACCCATAATCTCACTCCATTTTTGCCCATCCATCCTTTCTCATGAACATGCACAACAACTCCTCATGGAATCACTTCTTTTGGAAAGGTTTTCCTTTTGAAAATTAACACTGGTGGCAATTTTGGTGCCGTCTGCACAGCAGGACAACACAACCATGTAATGTGTTTTCTCATGCCCTGAGGTTTTCACGGTTATGGTTTTGGCACTTTCAGATCAACAGTCTTATTAGATGGAGCATCTATTACAAATGTATGAAAAGATAGAATTTTAGATTCATATTCTTTTGGCATTTTTTGCGCAATTCTAGTTTTGGTGTGCATAGCAAGGCCATATTGCCTCATAAATCTGTAGCACCACAATGGAGATCCAGTAAAATCCTGAATGCCTTTCTCTACAGCAATGAGTTTGGCTTCATATATTACCATTTTTGTAGAAACTGCAAAGCCATTATTCTGGTGATGTGTGAGTCATTCTTTCATGTCCACCTTTAACTGTGGCCATTTTACAGCAAGACCACAAAAATTGTGCTTACTTTTAGCTTTTACTTTTTGCAGCTGATCCACCTGTTTCCTCCACTATCTTCCAGGAGGTGGCCCAAAATGTTTCTCCGCTGCTCTGTTTCTGTGTTCCTCAGCATATTCTATTACTTCCGGTTTAAAAGAAATTTTATATGCTTGTCTTTTCTGGTTTGACATCCTTGTATGTAGCATGAGGAGGTACCGTAGTATTTTTCTGCAAGAAAGAACTGTCAGTAATATGTCCTTTATTGTAATGAGAGCACTGGAGCTGAGAACATCAAGGAATGACACACTATTATAGGGGATCTACTGCAGACATACTGCTTTGGGGGACATGTTTTACCTTTATGGGGGAGAGTTTATTAAGAAGACACTTTATTAGAGGACACTTTCATAGGCACTATTCATAGGACTGTATTTTGTTTCCGCAGTGCCCCCTTACCTCCCCATGTACCGGTATGTGTAAATTCACTCTAACTGGCCTAGACACAGCCCCCTAGCAAACAGGTTGTCCTTGATTACCTTGCCCATCATGGTTGTAAATTGTGATGGTCATAAAGTATGCCATTCTAACCATTGTTTGCAGTTGTTGTTAAGCAAATGCCACTATTGTTAAGTGAACCCATTTTTGCTATGAGGTCTTTTGTCAAAAACCAGAAGTAAATTCTGGCTTTCAGCAAAAACATTATAACTGATTGCTGAAGTGCAGTCACATAACCTGGGAAGTGTGTGAGAGAGCCATTAGAACTTCAGAACTGGATCATAAGTACCTTTTGGAATAAGTACCTTTTGGTCTGTAGGAATTTCAAACAGGTTGCTAAGTTGCTGGTTGTAAGTCAAAGACTACTTGTAGTTTCAGGATTCCAGAAATCTTTTATCTTTTCGAATTGTGAACAAACTAATGCCTAAATTGAATGTACCCAACAGGCTTCTCTTCCTTTGCCTGCATCACAATCACAACTGTGGTTCTAGTCCTTCAAATAAAGTATTCTATTTTTATACTTGATCTATGGGTTGGATTTGGATTTGAATTTTTTTTCTAAACAATGTTTACATGTTTTTGACCTTGGTCAGTCTTTTTTATTCTACTTAAATCTGTAACAGCACAGGCTGGGCTCATATACCACTCAGACAAAAACAAATGAAATGAGAACCTACATGTGTCTCAGCATCTGTGAACCAACTATGTCAAGACAAAAAACAACAATTGTAGAAACCAGCAGCGTGTAGCAATGCTGGAATCACCTTAGTTATTCACTGTGATTTTTGGGGTGGAATAGAAGTCTTGGGATAGTTCAGAAAAAAATATACAACAAAGGAAAAATAATTATATCAAGACTGTTAAAGAATTTTCAAAATGGTTTTGGTTTTCTCTGTTTTATTTTGAAAAGTGTAATCATCTAAACAATAATAATTGCTTAGTACAAAATTAAGAAAAATAAATTGTTTGTTCAGGTCTACACAAACATATACCACAGCAAACTCATTAGGTCCAAAGAGTTGAATTACTGGTTGGGAAGAACAGACAGACACACAAACATGACCATTCAGAGGTGATCAAAAGATGGAAACTGTGTCTACACAACTGAAACCCACCAATTATTTTACATAAGAGTGGTGGTGCAGTGATTAGAATGCAGGCTACTGCAGGCTACTTCTGCAGACTGCCAGCTGCCAGCTGTTTGGCAGTTCGATTCTCACCAGGCTCAAGGTTGACTCAACCTTCCATCCTTCCGTGGTCAATAAAATGAGGACCCAGATTATTTGGAGCAATATGCTGACTCTGTAAACTGCTTAGAGAGGGCTGTAAAACACTGTAAAGTGGTATATAAATCTAAGTGTTATTGCTATTAACAATTCATGTAAAAGGGGGTGGGGCTTCTATCACTTTTACATAGACACATACCCACACATATAAGCATACTCCACAAACAACCCTATAAACTTTTTCCAGGAAATCTATATGTGATAATGAAGGCTATACTAACAATCAAGACTGGTTAAAAGTCATGATCTTTATTGAGCATTGATGAGTGATATAGGGTGTGTAGACATGACATGCATTCCAAAAATTTTGCTAGGGCTGCTGAATGCCTGATGAAACAGAAGCCAGTCTGTTATCCAAAACACTCAGATTCCTCATGCTCTTTTTCTAACCTAATACCCCAGTAATGTTAAAAGAAAAATTCACATATACTCAGTTATGGACTGTGTTATCTCCTCTCTCTCCACCAGACTATTCCTCTTCTTTCCCCACTTGGTTATAACTGAATACCAGCTGGCAGGAGCATGTTCTGTGATGCTGGCAGATAATTTTGGATTTGCATGGTTGAAGTGCACCCAGACCGTTAGAAGGCTGTTTTGACATAAGTGTTCACATCTTGCCAATACTTTAAGAACACTTGGTTGGGAAGTGACTTTGGAAACCATGGGGGGGGAGGGAAATTCACCTGCATCTCATCTGCTGGAGGGAATTGGCAGTAATCGGAGCTGTTTTGTTTTTGCAAAGGTTTTTTTTAAGTGTCATAAAGCCTTGGTGTTTATGCATTTTTGTAGATATCTGATAAGGACACTTGCCTTGTACAAAATAGAAAATAAATGACATGAAATTCTGTGGAATATGGCAGCTGGTATGTTCTCCAAAGAACAATTTCTTACAATGATAATCTGATGCTTTCACACAGATTCACAAAATCTACCCCAAAAGGCTGAGTTGCACCAAGAAGCAGCTGCTTCTTGATGGAAACTAGAGAGATATGGAGAAAAACCATCCATATTGAATCATGGGCATAGCCTCAGTTCTATATCATTTTAATACAATATCACTTGTTAAATTGTGTCCAGGACTAGTTCTCCTATTCTCCTTCAAATGAAATGAAAAACTATTAAATTCTACAATTTGCAAGAGAGTCTGGTAACACCTTGCTAACAGATTCTCAGATTCACACAAGATTCTCCCTCTGTAGGAGGAGGAGTGGCAGACACACAGGCAAGCCCAGAGAAACAGCCCGGAATGGCAGAGAGACCCGAGCACCAGCCCCTGTGATTATACCCCAGCCCAGTCCACCCAAGGATATCCGGGCCGAACTACCGGCTGAAGGGGAGGTTGAAGGGAGCGAACGTGTGCTGAGTAGCCATACTTTTCCCTCAGGCTCACGATTATGAAGTTCGGCAAGTCAGGATCGTTCAGCAGCTGGATCCCACCTTCGTCGCCAGTGCTGTATAGCAAGTCGAGGTGGGTGAAGTCATCAAAGTGAGTTCCAGACGATGAGGTAAGTGCAACCCTTTTATTCACGTAACACAACTACAAGCCATTTAACACATTGCTGGAACTGAGGTAACTTCTGCCTGACAGCCGGCTTTTATAGCTGGCTGTCAAAGCGCTCGACCAATCAACAGTTGCTAACTTTCCCGCTTCTAGAGCGGCCCCTAGTGCCCATCCGGCACACTACATTTAAGAAAATAAACTCGAAGTATTTTGCAAATTTAAAAAATGCAAAAATCCTGTGGTGAGAGTTTAATATTAATGTAAATCAAATGAAAGCACTTTCACCATCCAAGGACATGTCATGTTTCCTTACAAGGAAAATGAAAATTATTCAAAACAACAGCATAAATCAAAGGGGGAAAGAACAGCTACAGTCCAGAAGGTTTAAAATAAATCAGCATTCAGCCAGCCAGTGAACTTTTAAAGATAAAAGGCAGAGTAAAACAGAAAATTCAAAAACTGAAGTTAAAACCCAGGCATGCTTAAGAAAACAAACTGCCAAAAGGAAGATGGATGCCCATTGCTTTCCAACTGCTCCCAAAGGGAATTGGAATCTTCAAAACTCCCTTCCCAAAAGGATTCATGACTATCCAAAAGCCTCTTAGGTCATTCCTAAGTGCTCCCATTCAAATCCAGGGAGTAGACTGCCACAGAACCAGCTTTGGCAGCAAAACCAACAAATAATCAGCAAGGGAGAAAAAGCCTCTCATCATTCAGCAGCCATCTTGGGCAAGAGTCATCAATACTCCTATTTCCTATTTATAGTATCCTGCCACAATAATCCTGTGAAGTGAATTGGGCTGAGACAAACTCTAAAAGACAACTAAAATTCATAGTTTCCTGGCTTCTAAGCCAGTACCTTGATTGCTACAAATAGTTCTTGACTTGCAACCATAACGAGCCCAGAATTATGATTGTAAGTCATGGAAGTCATTAAGTAAGTCACCATGTGACATCGAATTTTGTGACCTTTTTTGCAAACATTATGTCATTAAGAGAAACTGCTTTCCCCAATGGCTATATTTGCTGAAATCCTGAAGTAAACACCAGAAAAGGGGGGGAAATGGCATAAATCACAGTCACATGACTGTGGGACATTACAAATGGCCATATACTGAGCCAATTGCCAAATACCAAAAATGCAATTATCTGGCCAAGGGAATCCGGCCTTCAAAATTTCGAAAACAGGTCATAAGTAGCTCTAGGACAGTCCATCATAACTTCAAATGTTGTTAAGCAAGAATGACCTATTATACCAAAGCAGTTCTTGTAGATGTTACTGCATGAAGTTTTAAAGTTATGAAATTCATGCTGCAGTTTAGCAACGGTGGTTGAGCAGGGAGGTGTGCCTGGCAGAAGAGTAGTTTTATTTCTATCCTGTTTTTTTATTGTTCGTTGTGAGTTGCCTAAAATCATTATTTTACATCGGCGGTCAAAAGTGTTTTGTAAATAAATAAATAATTTTAAGTATTTTAGCTAAGCAAGATAATTAGTCCAATTGTTGATTTGCTATAGCATTCACTATAAACTAGACCAAAAATTTTGTTTGTTAAACAGGGGCATATAGTTTTCATTCAATTTATTTTTAAAGTTTATATGCCACTTTAAAACTTGTTTTGAATATTTATATGATTTAATTTGAATCACACCAAATTTTTTAAAGTCAAGTTTCCAGTTCAGAATATTTAATTCAGTACAGCTTCCATCACAGATTGATGTCACAGTGTTAACAAAACCAACAGTGGAAAAGAATGGGGAAGACTTGTAAATCAGTTATAATGTTAGCAAGAGAACAATATCATCTTTAAATCTGATCAAAATGAAATACTGACGGTTGCTAGTGGCTAAAAATACAACATTTCTGTCCCCTGGAGCACCAAATAATACCCAAAGGTTGTGTTAAAAGAGATTTGACTGACAGGCTAAGGAAATTCCTTCACTGCAAACCTTCTTTGCTCCTGGCTAAATGGTTAATTGGCTGAATACATTCCCCTAATGACCTATTTTTGGCATTAAAAAATTCATGCATGCAAACAATAAATAATATTACGCTTTTAAGGTTATTCAGTTAGTCCACCATGAGATTTACCTTCGGAGCTGAGCACATGAATGTTACCTGATGAGTCTCAACACAAAAACAGAGTGTGTTTTCTTTTCAAAGCAGCCCACATGTTGATTTTTTGATATGCAGATTATGGAAAGAAATTGCTTTTGGATCCAGCAGGTGCTTTAAACTGAGGTTAATGAAACTGGGATGCACATAGGTCTGTTTTTGTCTATTAATATCTCCGTTTCTACCGCTCTAGTAAACAGGAACCACCTGCTCCAACATTGGAGTGCCTTACAGCTCTCTGAGGCTTAGCCATTTATGAGGCAAGTCAACCAATAAACAGCTCCTTTGAGAACCTTCTATTGAGTAGAGCAATGTCAGGTAGCTAAAAGACCAAGAACTACAAGCTGGGCAATTTATTACAAGTAGCAATATATTACTTAGAACTCAACACATATTCAATTCAGATGTAAATCATTCAGACCATCAGTTCATTGAACCATTCCCTGTTTTTCTTTTAAAATAGAGTGCCATATCCCTCCATCCATCCTGCTGGCAGAACTTCCTACAAAAAAAAATGTTTTCCTACCAGCCCTGATTCTGTTTTATCAATATAAGGCAGGAGAAGAAGATATCTCACTGTGACCTCCACCTCCAAAGGATCAAGCCTGCATAGTTACAAGTTGTACATACAATCAACAGTGCAGCAAAATGTAAGAAACTCAATCTTCTACCCAACCGTATAAAATATAGTCTTCAGTCAGTCATATTAGGACTGCAGGATGGTAATTCTAGACTGCCTTGAAACCTATCCATGCTGTTTTCTGGTCCAACCTATTCTTTCCAAGTTTAGGTTTTGCTATACTATTTCATACTACTGAATGTGTTGCTTATGTGGGTTTTACTTGATGGTATAACAGACAAACAGACAGACAGACAGACAGACAGACAGACAGACAGACAGACAGGTCATTTCTATCATTCGTACTACCAATGAGATTTATCCTCAAAAATGCATCTGCACTGAGATTTTCTAAAAAGTGCGTGCATATCTTTCCCTTCCCTTCCCTGTCCTCTCCTCTCCTTTTCTTGGCCAAACTATTCCTGTTCCCTTTTTCTAGACCAGTGATGGCGAACCTATGGCACGGGTGCCAAAGGTGGCATGCGGAGCCATATCTGCTGGCACACCAGCCGTTACCCTAGCTCAACTCCAACGCGCATATGTGTGCATGCCAGCTGACTTTTGGCTCGCACGGAGGCTCTGGGAGGGTGATTTTGGCCTCCGGAGGGCCTCCGGGGTGGCGGGGGAGAGCATTTTTGCCCTCCCCAAGCTCCAAGAAAGCCTCTGGAGCCTGGGGAGGGCAAAAAATGGCCCTACTGGGTCCACTGGAAGTCAGGAAACAGGGGAGTGGGGGAGTCACGCACGCATGCGCAGGGGTGTGTGGCAAGTGGGGGGCTTTAAATTATGGGTTTGGGCACCCACAAGCATGCGATAGCGCGTACATGCACTATTTCAGCACCCGAGGAAAAAAAGGTTCGCCATCACTGTTCTAGGCTATTTTTCAACTTACTAGTCAAGCCTACAGCAAGTCCTAGGATTTCTGTGCAACCAAGGACAAATACTGAATTGGTCTTCTAAGAAATATATGAAGAATCAGAGTCCACAAAATAGCCAGAAAAAATAAATTAATGAAGCAAGGAAAAATTAATTTCAACTATATTAACAGTTTCACTTAATTCAAATGGAATACACCTAACACACTAGTGTTCATTTTCTTATCAATTGTTCTTATGAACAATTTTGACTTGGCAACTTTGGAAGGAAGCCTGAGCATCTGTCTCTTGCTAACAAGGGTGTTAACGTTATACACTGTAATGGATATAGGCTTTTCAATGTTCAGCCTTCTCTGCAGCAGCATTCTCCCAGAACATCGACTTGTTCAATTTATTAAAGATGTATGGAGATATTTAATTATCACAAATACTCTCAAAGCCACACTCCCTCTGGATTCTAGGTAATAATTAAGTGCACAAATGTATTGCAAAATAAATTGTATTAATTACCTCTTCTAATTTTACTTCTTCTAATTTTAAAACCAGGCTCATCTTCTTCCAATTTAGCTTCCCTTAATATATATTCAGTATGTAGGCTGAATAAATAAGGGGAGACTATACAATCTGGTTGCATACTTTTGTCAACCTGTTACTATTTACCTTTGTGTTTTGTTTTGTTTTGTTCTGATCAAATATAAGCAGTAATATCTTTCATATAATTAACTTTATTGGAAAATGCTGAGATTTGTTGCATGCAGGAAAACCTTCTAATGGAGAACAGAAATGTGGCCAAGAATCTGAAGAAACGATTGGTCCATTGCTGGGAGAAAGTGGCAAGAAGGTGACAAGCAACAGGGAGAAACCAGAGCTACTTAACTCGTTTTTTGCATCTGTCTTTACACAAAGGGAAAAAACAGTCCAACCTATCAAAAACAGTACCACAAAAAACATATTAGGAACACAAGTTAAAATAGGGAAGAAAATGGTAAGTAAACACCTGTCTACCCTAGACGAGTTCAAATCACCAGGACCGGATGGATTACACCCCAAGGTTCTGAAGGAACTGGCAGACGAGATCTCAGAACCACTGAACTATATCTTTCAAAGATCCTGGAGCACTGGGGAACTGCCAGAGGACTGGAAAAGAGCTAATGTAGTTCCCATCTTCAAAAAAGGGGGGGAAATAGATCCAGGAAACTACAGACCTATCAGCCTGACCTCAATACCAGGGAAGATTCTGGAAAAGAAAATCAAGCAATGAATCAGCGAACATCTAGAAGCAAACAAAGTAATAACCAAAAGCCAACATGAGTTTGTCAAATACAGACCATGCCAGACTAATCTTATTGCATTCTTTGACAAAGTTACAAAATTAGTGGACCAGAGGATGTCGATGTGGTTTACTTAGACTTCAGTAAGGCATTTGATAAAGTAGACAATAACCTACTACTAGATAAAGTAGAAAAATGTGGGTTAGACAGCAACACCACCAGATGGATTCGAAACTGGCTGACCAACCGCACTCAACGTGTAGTGCTCAATGGAACTGCATCTACATCGAGGGAAGTATGCAGTGGAATTCCCCAAGGTTCTGTTTTAGGCCCAGTACTCTTCAACATCTTCATCAATGACTTGGACGAGGGGATAGAGGGGGAACTCATCAAATTTGCAGATGACACCAAACTGGCAGGAATAGCCAACACTCCAGAAGATAGGCTCAAGATACAGAAGGATCTTGACAGACTTGAACATTGGGTGCTATCTAACAAAATGAAATTAAATGATAAAAAAGTAAGGTTTTACATTTAGTCAAGAAAAACAAAATGCACAGGTATAGTATACTGTATGTGGTACCTTGCTCAATAGTAGTAACTGTGAGAGGGATCTTGGAGTCCTAGTGGACAACCATTTAAATATGAGCCAGCAGTGTGCAGCAGCTGCCAAAAAAGCCAACACAGTTCTAGGCTGCATTAACAGAGGGATAGAATCAAGATCACATGAAGTGTTAATACCACTTTAAAATGTCTTGGTAAGGCCACACTTGGAATACTGCATTCAGTTTTGGTCCCCATGATGTAAAAAGGATGTTGAGACTCTAGAAAGAGTGCAGAGAAAAGCAACAAAGATGATTAGGGGACTGGAGGCTAAGACATATGAAGAACGGTTGCTGGAATTGGGTGTGTCTAGTTTAATGAAAAGAAGGACTAGGGGAGACATAATATCAGTGTTCCAATATCTCAGGGGTTGCCAAAAAGAAGAGGGAGTCAAACTATTCTCCAAAGCACCTGAGGGTAGAACAAGAAGTAATGGTGGAAACTAAACAAGGAGAGAAGCAACTTAGAACTAAGGAGAAATTTCCTGACAGTTAGAACAATTAATCAGTGGAACAGCTTGCCTCCAGAAGTTGTGAATGCTCCAACACTGGAAGTTTTTAAGAAGATGTTGGATAACCATTTTTCTGAAGTGGTGTAGGGTTTCCTGCCTAAGTAGGGGGTTGGACTAGAAGACTTCCAAGGTTCCTTCCAATTCTGTTATTCTATTCTATATTTATTTCACTATCCCTACTTTCCCTCAAAAACTATTTGAACAGCTCAAGGAAACTGGCTCTGCTAATCAGTTACCATCTAGCAAAAGTGATCAGACTGTGAAAGAATGAACTGAAGTTTGAAATAAGAATTTGTCGTATATAAAGACCTCACAATGCTTTATCTCTAGATAACTTCCATAGGCTACCAAATGTAGGTTTTGTGTTTTATTCAGTAATAGTGATTCAATCTATTCTGGCTCTGAATGACACATAAGTTCTTTAATAACATTTTCCTTCATTAAACCATAAATTCTTGCCAGTGAATTTGTTAGCAAGATTTAATGATATAATAAACATCAGACAGTACATTTAATTAACATCAGAATTATTTTCTAGATTCAGATCTCAATTATCTAATCCAGGTCATTATTTATTATTTTGGCAACTCTGCCCTCCATAAATAAACAACTTATCCTTGCATAACGAGTTCTTTTGAATTTTTATCCTTTTGAGTAAAGGGCAGAATGGCAGAATATAAAATAATAATTTTTAAAAAAAGAACAGCAGATGTATAAATTACATTCAAGTGCAAATTAGATAGGAAAAAAGTGTATTGCTGGTATCTACAGTTTATACAGCAATCATTTTCTCCAAACATATGAGAATATTCACTTAGCTTATGCATAAATCATAGGAAAGAAAAACACAAAATATGACAAAACTAACCTAAACAAACAGAAGTTTTTCCCCAAAGGGGAGATGATAGGTAGGTAGGTGGGTGGGTGGGTGGGTGGATGGATGGATGGATGGATGGATGGATGGATGGATGGATGGATGGATGGATGGATGGATGGATGGATAGATAGATAGATAGATAGATAGATAGATAGATAGATAGATAGATAGATAGATAGATAGATAGATAGATAGATAGATAGATAGATAGATAGATAGATAGATAAATAGATAAATAGATAAATAGATAAATAGATAAATAGATAAATAGATAAATAGATAAATAGATAAATAGATAAATAGATAGATGGGCAGGCAGGCAGGCAGGCAGGCAAAAGACAGAAAGACAGAAAGACAGAAAGACTAATTGCGACTCTTCAATTTAATATACTACCTTATGATAAATGGACTAAATACATTCTGTACTAAACTATGATTTCTTCTAAGCAAGTTGTACAAGCCAAACCATTATAATTTTTAATATACAGTTTATGGATTTGCATGTGCAGAGAACTCAACTGTGTTTTATTTAGCAACATGCTGGACACATGTAATTTGCCCTCAGAATGGGGCAACTTGGCGTGACCAACTCACCGCAGCCAACTCATCATTGAATAACTTGCTATGACCAACTCACCATGGGACAACTCATTATAGGACAATTCCACAATTAAATTTACGTATTTAAAATGATTTTAAAATTATTTGACTATTCCTCATTCACATTTCATTTTGTCCTTCCTTTTGTATCTTTTCTTTAATGATTTTGTTCCACCATTTCTTTGATAATAATGTAACTCTTGTCCTATGGCAAGTTGACCCACGGTGAGTTTGGTGTGGTGAGTTGGCCGTGCTGAATTGGCAGCACTGAGTTGTTCCAGATCCTTTGCACCACAGGTAGTCCTCAACTTACAACAGTTCATTTACTGACCGTTCAAAGTTACAACTGAAAAAAGTGACTTAGGACCATTTTTCACTCTTATGACCATTGCAGCATCCCCATGGTCATGTGTTCAAAATTCAGATGCTTAGCAATTGGTTCAAATTTATGACAGTTGTAGTGTCCCAGAGTTATGTTTAAAGCCCTACATGGCTTAGGACCAGGTTATTTCCGCATCCTACTTCATACATCCCTACGACCAATTAGGTCCCACAGAGTCGGTCTCCTCCAGATCCTTTCAGCCAAACAATGTCGGTTGGCGGGACCAAGGGGGAGAGCCTTCTCTGTGGGGGCTCCGGTTCTCTGGAACCAACTACCCCCAGAGATCTGAACTATCCCCACCTTGCTGGCCTTCCAGAAAGCTATTAAGACATGGCTCTTCCTGCAGGCGAGATGATGTGACCAATGAACATCTTAGGTCTCCTCCAGGTATGAATGTGTTGTTAGGCTTTTTAATCTTTTAATGTATCAAATGTTTTTAAATCCTTTATTATTTTTCTGTTACTGTTTTTTTATATTGTTCTTATACTCTGTTGTACGCCGCCCTGAATCCCCAGGGAGTAGGGCGGCATATAAGAACAGCAAAATCAAATAAATAAATAAATAATAAATGTGATCACCTTTTCCGACCTTCTGACAGGCAAAGAATGGGGAAGCCACAGTCACTTAACCATGTTACTAATGTAACAATTGCAATCGTTCATTTAACAATTGTGGCAAGAAAGCTCATAAAATGGGGCAAAATTCACTTAACAAATGTTTCGCTTAGCAACAGAAATGTTGGGTTCAATTTTGGTCGTATGTCGAGGACTACTTGTATGCTAAGGTTTGCAGGTGATCACATCTCTATGAGAGATGGCTATGACTTATTTACATTAGGATTTTTTTTTCCACGGCAACTCCAAGTCTTTATAATAAACTCCAAGGAAGGGTCTACTTAATTCAGATGATTTAAATTAGATCTAGATCCCATCTTTCATTCAGGAGCTCTAATAACATACATAGTGTTCCCTCCTGAATCTCACCACCACAACAATCATATGAAATATGTTAGGCTAAGAAAAAAAGGGATTGACCTAAAGTCCTCCAAGGGAATTCTGCAACCAGAAGATTGATTAGAACCTGGACCATGTCATGTCCAGTACTTTGTCCACTTCATCATAGTAGCTCTTTTGGAAAAGAGCTAATGAAAACTTCCTGTTTTCCTAGCATTCTCTGTAACCTGGTTGGCTAATACTTCAACGATTAATAAAAAACATAGGTAGTCCTTGTTTACCGACCACTCATTCAGAGAGGATTCAAAGTTATGATAAAACTGAAAAAATAACTTTAAGGCCAATGTACGACCATTTATGAACTTTGCAGCATCCACCAATCACATGATCACTATTAAGGTCAGTAAACATTATCCTACATTTGACTTGTTGGCTTTCTTTTTTTTCCTCTTGCAAAGTGGCAAGATTGGAGAAGAAGGGATTAGAAGAGAGTAAGCAGGCACACAATCAGAATACATATCTAAAGCTGATACCGTCAGCCACAAAAGTGCTCAGCAAATAGCCAGTGCATTCCCTATTCTGTCCTGCTTACTCTACTCTATTTTAATCCCTTCCACTCCAATCTCTCTGCTCTTTGAGAGGAAGGCAGAGGAGAGATTGCCTATAGAATTTGTTTAGCAGGGCTCTTCTTTCCTAAAGGGTGAATGGAGAAGAGGAGCTGCGGTTGGCATATGGGAGGTGAAGGAAGGCAGAGAAATAGCAAAATGACTTGGGCATCAATATGGGTGGGGAACAGAGAACTGCATGGTGTTTCCTCTTTCTTGCTTTGCAAACCAGGATGAGGATGGTGCATTTGGATACATGTGGAGCAGGGGTGGGTTCTGGATTCTCCCACTGCCGGTTCGCTCAGGGACGTGCCACATGGGTGTGCATGCACATGCGCAGTACTTTAAAAAAGCTTCTGCACATGTGCAGAAGCAAAAAACAAGATGGCGCCGCCTATGGTGCCACCAGGAAAACCAGCTTGGGGGCGTAGCAGGCCTGGGTCACTGCCAGTTCTAGCGACCCAGGCCACAAAGTTATTACCGGTTCTATAGAACCAGTCTGAACCGGGAGGAACCCACCTCTGATGTGGAGGTATTGGTAAGGGGAGAAGGAGATGCTTCCAATCATGTATATTGTGAGGGAGGAGGCATGGGTACTGGAAGGCAAGAGGAGAAAACAGTGAAGGGTGGGAATTCACTAAGGACCCTGTTGCATGCAGCACCCGAGTAGAGCAAAGTGGCAAGGTGGCTTCCCTCATCCATTGCTCCTATCCAGGACTTTTACTCCTGCTTGGACATAGCAAAGACCTGGCATTTGTCTTGGAATGATACCCATCAACTCCTTTGAATCTCATCCTGGCTGGATCCAAGGGGACTCAATGGAGTATCTTCCTGGCTTTGTAGGCCTTCCAAGTTGTATGCAGTTGGAATCTTCACTCCAATGCACTTGTAAAGAAAAAGTGCCCACAAACAGATTTGCACATTGGCACCTGAATATTGTTTTCAATGCGTATTCCACATTGTGTACTTGCTCTTCTCTTTTAAACCCCCTTTTCTTCAATGAACGTAAACACAAATATTAATTTCCTTCTTGTTAATTATTTAGCACCCAGATGAGCACTGCAAAGTATGGAGAATAGAGTAGAGTAGAGTAGAGTAGAGTATACTCTACTCTACTCTACTCTACTCTACTAGAGTAGAGTAAAGTAGAATAGAATAGAATAGAATAGAATAGAATAGAATAGAATAGAATAGAATAGAATAGAATAGAATAGAATAGAATAGAATAGAGTTGGAAGTTAGAATAGAATTCAATAGAGTTGGAAGGGACCTTGGAGGTCTTCTAGTCCAACCCCCTGCTTAAGCAGGAAAACCTACACCACTTCAGATAGATGGTTATCCAACATCTTGTAATTAAAAGGCGACAAAAAGTTGAAGGCATGAATGATCTTGTCAGTTTTGAGCTGAAAGTACAGTTGTAGTCATGCGATTTGCTTTTTTTCAACAATAAATTTTCTTGAAGTTTACATTTTAATAAATTTAATAACATGTACCTGGATTGCCGGCCCCAATTTGGTCACTAAATGAGGACTACTCATAAAGCAGTATGCTGATATAGAACCAACTCTGAATCAGTGACTTTTTACAAAATTAATAAAATAGTTCAACAGAATAAATTAATGCCCATGTTTGCAAATTTGGAAACGAGATTAAGAGGCCAGAAATAGCCTTTGTGACAAAGTTATTAACATTAATGCAATATTTACTGTTATTACCCGGAGGACCTGTACAAGGCTCAAATATTCTGATATTTGTTTCTGCTAAATTAATGGATAGAAAAAAATATGAACACTTGGGAGGAATTTTTTTTAGATATTATACAGCAATCAAACTTATGTGGAATATGAGGGAAAGAATTGTACTGGACTCTTTCATGAATGCTACTTTTCTTAGTTTTCATAGAAATATTTCTTTTAAACACTGTAGTAACAGAACAAAACCAATCTTATAATTCTACAACTTTATTGGTTGAAAAATTACTAAACAAATATCAAATCAAATAAGTTTTTTTAATTGTTCCATTTACTGAAACTGTGCAAGCGTTGCACTGAAATATTTATAAACATATTTAATATTTAAATGATTTCTACAGCCACCCATCTACAGACAATGATTTTAGGCAGCGAGTAAGGATTAAAACCAATCCCCTCCCAATCAACTATCCAAAACCAAATGTCCAACATCAGAGAAATAATTCTAATTATGTGGGGGGGGGGGAATAAAGAGCAATCAGCCAGCCAGTTTTTCTCAAACGCGATATATTATCCAAGAGTTTACATATGTAGCCTTTGGCCATACAAGAGTAATGGGCTGTACAATCCTTGCCTTTGGAATCTATAAAATTATTTTTGGCTTAGCACAATTCATGAAACCAATTATGACTTGTTCAACAAACTGTGGGGAAACACAGTGTTTTGTACACCTCTGCAGTGTCTAATGTACTTGGTGCTGCACACACACAAAGCAATCTTCCCCCTCCATGTTCCAATAAATTGTTTTTTCTTGACAGGGTTGAAATTTGACACAACATAAATCTGAGAAAGGATGCCTTCTTTCTGATGGTGTACTGATTTTATAACTACAAAATAATAGCTGTAGCTATTCAATTTAAAAATTGAATGTAAACTTTTTTTTAAGAAGACATAATCCATTGAAGAGTCATTAGAAATGCAAAAAAAGAGCCGAGATAGCACAGCGGTTAGAGAGCAGTACTGCAGGCCACTTTAGCTGACTGTGATCCGCAGGTCAGCGGTTCAAATCTCACCGGCTCAAGGTTGACTCAGCCTTCCATCCTTCCAAGGTAGATAAAATGAGGACCCAGATTGTTGGGGGCAATATAAATATACACTGCTTACTGGTGTAAAGCACTTAGCGAGTGCTTGCACTGTGAGGCGGTATATAAATCTCAAAAAATAAATAAATAAATAAATAAAATAAAATATAGTAGCAGATGACCATGTTGGCAAACCATTGCTGCAATACATTACAAACTTGCAACCTGCAGATTGTTCTAGATGACAAATGGGCACGCATTGGAGTAGAATCGAAAAAGCCAAGATGGCATTGATATACAAAAAAGGACATGGCTTTGATCACATGTTTATGGCGCCATCTTGACAGTGGACACCCCTTCACTGGACAACAACAGGTAGAAACATGGATGTGCTTTTGATGTGGTCTCAAATAGCCTCATTTGGGCTACCATCTTTTGCAGACCTCTCCTGCCACAACTCTTCCTTTTCTGTTGGCAAGAAGGTATACCCATATGAGGGAATGAACAACCCAGGACCAGCCCCATCCTGGCACAAGACCCTAAAACAGTGATGGTGAACCTTTTTGGCACGTTGCGCAGAAACGTCATGCGTGCTTGCTTTATTTATTTATTTATTTAATAGATTTGTATGCCGCCCAACTCCCAGAGGGACTCTGGGTGGCTCACAGCATATTAAATACAAAATCTAAAAAAACAGTTAAAAAAATTTAAGAACAAGATTAAAATAATGTAAACAATTAAAACATTTAAAAGCATTTTTTTAAAAAAGCCACAATTTAAAAACCCAATGATGCACTCATGGGACCAAGAATAATAGGTGTTATATTAAAATCATTGGCCCCAGGCCTGTCGACAAAGCCATGATTTTAATGCTTTCTGAAGGCTGGCAGGGTGGGAATTATGCGGATCTCGGGGGGTAGAGTATGCCAGAGAGCCGGTGCCACCACAGAGAAGGCCCTCGTTCGTGTGCCCACCAGCCGACATTGTTTGGCTGACGGGACCACCAGCAGACCAACTCTGTGGGCTCTAATCGGTCTTAGGGAGGTATGTTGGAGAAGGCATTCTCGGAGGTAAACTGGTCCTAAGCCATGTAGGGCTTTAAAGGTAATCACCAACACCTTGAATTGCGCCCGGAGCCCTATGGGCAATGCTCCGGAAAAGCCAAACTTCTGGGCTCTAGTGCACATGCGTGCCCGACAATCAGCTGGCCGGCGTGCATGCGCAGGCCAGTTTTTAGCACTGGCACACGCGTGAAGAGATCGCGCTCCGGAAAAGCCAAACTTCCGGGTTCTGGCACGCATGCGCACCCGACAATCAGCTGGATGGTGCACAAGGGCACACCAGTTTTCGGCACTGCCGCACGTACAAAGGACAGCTGATCATTGCGTGCACGTGCACTCCAGAAACCCGAGAGACAAGGGTTGCATGCCAGGCAACATGGCTTTGCGTGCCACTTTGGGCACAAGTGCCATAGGTTCGCCATCACAACCCTAAAATGAAGGGTTGTCTAATGTCAACCCTACTAGAAAAACCAGATCAGGAAATCAACTCCACTGAAGGGCTAAATTTACTTTTATTGAAAATAGCTAGAATAGCAGACTCTTGCAGATCTGATTATTCTATCCCTCCTCCTCTGTCTTCCTATAGTTCCGTGAATTAGGGAGGTGTCATTATTCTGGACTTTAAAAATGTTTCAACCCCATTGCCTGAGTAAAATTTCCTGCATTCAAGATTATCTCATGTGTAACAATCTCTTTACTCTCTATATCTGCCTCTATATCTACTCTCAGGTTGCCTTCCAATCTTTAAGTTGTTTTCCTATAAAAGTAATCTAAAATTGAGCTAAATTTCCATGGCCCTTTATTGAGAGACTAAAACATGACAAATTGAAGACATAACCTGGTCTCCCCCCTCCCCCCGCCCTCTTAAAGAGAACTGCCAATATCATTTTTATTTCTTGGCAGAATTGGAAATAATTTTCAGACTGAGTTACCCTTTCCAACAGCAGGTGAATCCTTCCAAGTTTCAGATGATTAGATTCAAGGGCTTTATATTGTTATTATATATATATATAATCAAACCAGATATTGGTGCAACAGTTAATGAAAAATGCGGCCAGATAGATGTCCAAAATGAAAGAGGGGGAAGTTGTTTTGTTTTGAAGTAAATCACTTATTTTTAATACATGACATATAATTTATTTAACCTTAATACATTTCTATTTAATGCATACTATCATTCTCTTCGTCTTCAAAATAGTAGATTTTTGTTTTGATATATAAAAAGATTTTATTGTTATGATCTTTGGTGTAACAAATTAGTCTTCATGAGACCATCTATGGGGGGGGGAATCAAGATGGCAGCCATGAAGTCCTGCCCCATTTAACGTGCCATGTGCACAAATAATGATGATGAAAAAAGAATATGGTTTCAATCGTATAGTCACAGCCAACATCTTGTCTTAGTGCTCAAGTGGCTCCTGTGAGTTGAAAGCAGAGGTGGGTTCCTGCCGGTTCTGACCGGTTCTATAGAACCGGTAGCGGGAATTCCCCCCCACTCGCCGAACTGGCAGTGATGGCCAGCTGGACACGCCCCTGAACTGGCTCTCTTGGGGGCGCCCTAGGCGGCACCATTTTGGTTTTTTGCTTCTGCGCTTGCACAGAAGCTTGGGGTTTTAGCACTGCGCATGTGGGTGTGCCCGCGCGGCACATCAGGAAATGAACAGGCAGCGAGGTAAGCCAGAACCCACCCCTGGTTGAAAGCCCTTATCTATTTAATGCCCACACACACATTCTCTCACTTACAATCTTTTGGACTAACTGAGCCAAATTCAACCTCGATTTCATTCATACATAGATAAGAGCACTAAATTAGTCTCTCTAATATTAAGAAAAGCTGTTTCCTGTAACAGGGTTACAAGAGGCTCAAAAAATCATTCAGAAGAAAGCAAGAAAATGGCATGGTCTTCTTTATGAAGTCACTTTATGAAGTTATCTAGTTTGGGTAATGAAACATCTGCAAGAAAACAAACAAGCTGAGAGCACCAAGGAACCCTCATGAAGTCAGGCAGGCTGGACAGAGACAACCAAAGGGCTGGTTATGACCCAGGGCCCATAAAATGCCCAAGTCTGTTCTGGCATAGATTTGTCAAAGCCTTCTGCAGAAAATAAAGCAAAAGTAGAGTTTCTTATTGTATTGTGATGGTACACCACATTTAAACACCTACATTCTTTGCAATATTTTGGAACCAACTTCATGATTTAACAGTTAGCAGAAGAAGGCAGGAGATGTGTAAATACAAAATGAGATAAAATTGTCATTGGGCTGGGAATTACTTCTTCACCTGGCATGCCTGATCTCTCCAACTGGAAGAATTACTTAATTATTCAAGGTAAAATTTAGGTAACCAGATTGTGAGCAGCACACGTGTATTTTTTTTAAAGGAATGATTATAGATCTTGCTTTTGCTCTCCCTTCTTGGACAGTCTATCAGCTAATATGTTACAAAACATAAAACTTTCATTGCCTACTAAATGAACAATGTACTTGATATAACACAAATATACAGTATATTTTTCAGTTGAATAGGCATCAATGTACAAAGCTTTCAGACAAATGTGCACAAAATTCAGAGACTTACCATTTACACAGATTTCATAAGTTTTGCAGAGATCATCCTCAAAGAGACAGCCTAGGATGCAACAAAAATACACAATCAAAATAAGATCAGGCTAGTTCAAACTATAATCTTTCATTTCTGGTTATACAAATCAAGGCAAAGCAAAGATTAATTTCATATTAAAAGTGCAAGCTAGACAGTGCTGAATGAGAAAGACTGAAAGGAAAAACAAACAGAAACCAGAATTCCTAGTTTTAAAAGATTCATTTTTTTCAACTGTGCTTTCACAAAACATTTTCACTGTTACCCAGAGGCTCCACTAAACAACTTTGAGGAAACATTCCCATCTATATCAGCAATACTTAGGGATAGTTTCCAAAAAGAACATACTTGAAGAAGTAGCAGCATAAAAACAGTTTTAATGGATTATTTATTTTATTTGTATTTATTTATTTTGTCAAGCATGCATATGATTACAGACAAAGTATAAACATGATTGTGAATATATAAGATGTACAAGCATGGTTATGAGTATATGATATTTTACGAATACATGGGGACGGTAGGACAGGGACGGTAGGCACGCTGGTGCGCTTATGCAAGCCCCTTACAGACCTCTTAGGAATGGGGTGAGGTCAACGGTAGATAAGGAGTCCCTCTTAATCTAAGACTTTTATTTTTCAAAATAGGATGCCCACAAGCAAAAGTTAAAGACATAGCTTCTCTCACCATTCTTCCCTTCAAATTGAATTTGAAGGACTATTACTCCTCAGAGATAATGTTGAATCTGCAAGGCTTAATTGTCCTGCCTTTCATGAATTTATCCAATTCTCTCTTTTTAAAAAGGCATTTGAGACAGTAGCCTTCACTATGTTCAATACTGATGAATTCCACAAGTTAATGCCCTGAGTAAAGTTCTTTCATCTTAAATCTCCTTCCAATCAACTTCACAGGATGATTTCTGGTGAGAGAGGTGCATATTTTTATCTTCTGCTTGTGAACACCCTACAGTGAAAAATGAATGTCCTAAATTAAGAGGGATTCCATATTGTTTCTCAGATCCATGCATGATTGTATATACCAGTGGTGGCGAACCTTTTTCGGCTCGCGTGCCGAAAAAGGGGGGGCGCGCTCGCGCGCGCTCGCGTGCCAACACCCATTCCCTCCCCCCCACGCATACACACAACACCCCCCCCGCTGCCCCCTGCGCATGCGCACACACCCCCACCCCCGCACAGGCCCACTTACCGGAGCCTGGAACGACGAAACGGAGCCTGGAACGATAAAACCGGCAAACCGGAAGTGCGTTTTTTCGCACTTCCGGTTTGCCGGTATGCTGTTTTTTGCACTCCGGAGGGTTCAGGGAAGCTCCCTGAAGCTCCGGAATGCAAAAAACTACAAAACGGACAAACCGGAAGTGCGAAAAAGTGCACTTCCGGTTTGTCCGTTTTGTAGTTTTTTGCATTCCGGAGCTTCAGGGAGCTTCCCTGAACCCTCCGGAGTGCAAAAAACAGCACACCGGCAAACCGGAAGTGCGTTTTTTCGCACTTCCGGTTTGCCGGTGGGAACCCTCGCGTGCCGGCTTCTATGGCTCCGCGTGCCAGCTCTGGCACGCGTGCCATAGGTTCGCCACCATGGGTATATACTGTACCTTGGTCATCTCCATAGTCTTTTTCTATGCTAAGATAGCCCTTTCTTGCCAAGGAAGATGCTTGAGCATTCCGATCACTTTGGCTACCTATATCTTCTTCAAATGCGGCAACTAAACTATATGCAGTATGTGTACTGTAAATCCTTCCTCCAATGATTTGCAGTTCCTGCATATTGAGTGAACATCTTTATGGAACAATCCACTATGATTCTGGTGTCTTTTTCTATTATCAGTCATTTGGTCAATTGAGGAACAAAGGAATATTCCCTCAAATTATTTTTCAATAACAATGCAACAATTGAGAATGTCCAATTAAAACAATTAAATTAAATTAAATTAAAACAATTAAAACATTAAAACAATTGAGAATGTCCAGAGATATTTCACAAGAAGAGTATTACATTCCTCTGTTCGCAACAGAATACCTTATGAAACCAGACTTGAAATTTTGGGACTTGAAAATTTAGAACTACGCTGCCTTCAATCTGACCTAAGGGTAGCTCACAAAATTATCTGCCACAATGTCCTACCTGTCCTACTTCGGCTTCAACCGCAACAATACACGAGCTCACAATAGATACAAACTTAATGTAAACCGCTCCAAACTTGATTGCAAAAAATTCAACTTCAACAACAGAGTGGTCAATGCCTGGAATACATTACCTGACTCAATTGTTTCTTCCCCAAACCCCAAAAACTCTAACCTTAGATTCAACCTCACCCCATTCCTAAGAGGTCTGTAAGGGGCATGCATAAGCGCACAATCGTGCCTCCCGTTCCTGTCCAAATGCTGTCCATATATTCATACTTCTTGTACTCATAATCATGCTTGTACTATTATATATATATACAACCATGTTTATACTTTGTTTATACTTTGCTTGTTATCATATACACTTCACAAATAATAATAATAACAACAACAACAACAACAACAACAACAACAATTTCCAGTATCATAATTTCATCATTGGAAGAAGTTCTGTTTTTGTCTTCCTAATTCTCAGGGAAGGCAGATTCAACTGAACCTCTGTGGTTATTTGTTTATGCTTGAGACCTAATGTTCATCACATTTCATTTCTTATACTTAATATTGTCTTCCATTTTGCTATTGAGTCACCAAGTTTAAACAAATTGCTTTGGAGCACATGTGTAATTCAGATAATACCTTTCAATTTTACTCAGTCACTTTTGTATTAACATCTAGTAAGCAATCAATAAGCACAGGAAAAATTGATTATATAATGCTGCATTTTCTATCTGTCGACAAAAGTTAGCAATTACATGCTGATTAGAATGAGGTACCTGATGCAATTAACGATAAGATATGTGTCCTGAATATCAAATTAATAAATATGTGTATAGCAAACTCCAATACTTGTTTTCAGAAAAAAACAGATTAAAATGGCCTTAAAATCTCCTTGAAAATACAATATTTTAGTAGAATTTTTTATTTGAAATGAAGCTGAATGTTGCACGTGCTTCACTTATCAACCAAGGTCTATTATAAATATCATTTGATTTGGATTATAATTTCCTAAAACATTAAATAACAGCAGACGAGAACATGTCTGCTGACCAGAAATCATTGGAAATGTCAGAGGGCCAAAAACATGGCTCAAAGTTCCAGCCAGTTGATGGAGCAGTTGGCTTCCACTGGCGACCACCGGCCAGAGTCATCTGTCCCTGTGAATGGGGCCCCCAACCGGTCAAGTTGGCATCCATGGTGACAGTCATTCTGTGTGGCTCGCAAAAGAGACACCCCCGGGCCAGTGCTGGTGAGCACCACCAGAACAGAGAGTGAAAACCTCCGGAGGGACCAGGACCCTGGACGTTGAGGTGCTGCAGCCACGCTCTGGAAGGGCAAAAGGAACCATTGAAGATCCCTAGAGTGTAGGCGTGCCCAAGGGGTGATAGTGATACATGAAATCATTTTCCCCAGGAGAGTAGACAGAAGAGCTAAGGAGACCCTCTGCTTGCATTGGATTTGGGCGGTAAGACTCCTAATGCTATCCTGCTGCTCCTAGGATAGGGAAACCCTACACTCTAAGGAATCTATAATGGCTCCCAGATGGAGCAGGGAGGTGGAAGGAGAGAGGTGACTCTTGTCTAAATTGATCGAAAACCCATGCTGTCGGAATGTTACAATGGTTACCTGGAGATGATGCACTGCGAGGTGCTCAGAAGATGCCTGTAACAAGATATCATCCATGTAACACTGGACTCGCATGGGTAAGGATCTGAGATGAGCCGCCACTGCAGCGAGGACTTTCATGAAAACCCAGGGGGCCAAGGAAGGCCAAAGGGAAGAGCCCTGTACTGGAAATGTCCACCTGCATAGCAGAACTGAAGGTACTGCCTGTGAAGATGGTTAATCAGTATATGCAGGTAGGCTTCAGTCAGATCCAGAGAAGCTAGGTAATCACCCTGTCTTACGCACCCCAGGATAGACTGCAAAGAATGTATCTTGAACTGTCTATATTTGATATATCAGTTCAGATGCTTAAGGTCTAGAATTGCCCTCCACCCCACCCTCCGAGGCTTTGGGGACTATAAAGAGGATGGAATAGTACCCCTCTCCCTGCTGATCCAGAGGAACCTGCTGGATGGCTAGAATGTCCAGTAGGTGTTGTACTGCTGAATCCATAAGGGCTTTCTTGGATGGCACCCTGAATATGGGACATTGAATGAAAAACCTCAGGGGAAGGGAGAGAAACTCTAGTGAGAGGCCCTGACTGACCATTTCAAGGACCCATCTATGGGTCTGCTCCCACACTGCGGAAAATAGGGTGAGGCGACCTCCAATGGGAGGATCAAAATGGACCCTAATGGGAGCGGCAGAAGGGGTGACCCCCTCCTCTTCCCCTGAAAGCTCACTTGAACTGCCTCCCCCTCCCGGATCTATCCTAAGGCTGGCACTGCCTAGATCCGAACTGACCTTGGGGCCGAAAGAAGCTGAAGCCCTGATTAGCGGCCTGAAAGGGCCATCAGGGATAGGGAGACGGCGGAAATTGCCCTTCCAAGAAAGAGACGGCAGAATCTTCCTCCTATCCCAAGTCTCGATCAGAATCGGATCCAAAACTTCACCAAACAGAGTCTGACCCCTGAATGGGGCAGTGGCCAAGCATCACTTGTGGCGGGTGTCTACTGACCACTGACAAAGTCAGTGCATGCACCTCACAACTACTGAAGCTGTTATCACCTTGGCAAAATGGGAAGCATGGAGGGTGGCATCTGCCGCAAATTGGGTGGCTGTGAAGACCTTATTAAGGTCTTGTTGCACCCTCGTTTGGATGCCAAAATCTGTTCCTGGATGAGTTGCAGCCAGATCAGTGAGGAGTGAGCAAAGAAGGAAGCTGATGAAGCTTTCACCACCCAGGCGGCCGCCTGGTGTGTCTTGATAAGGGCCTGCTCAGTTCTCTTGTCTTCAGGCTGCAATAGCTTCTCCGATTCACCAAGCATGGTGGTCGGAGAATGCAGGGCCACCACCAGGGCATCCACCGGAGGAACTGTGAGAAGGGAAGTCAGCTCTGGACCCACATTAAAATTCTTATGGTCAAGCGACGATGGCATAGGCCCCAAAGCCGGGGCCAACCATTGGCGCTGGACATTGTCCAGAAATAGTTGCAGAGCCAGAACGACGTCCACCTCCAGCGTGAACTCTGCAAACAACGGGTCAAGTTGTTGAGAACCCGAGGAGTTGGGAGTGGGCATGGGATCCAAACCAGCCACAAAGCGAGCCTTGTACAGCAAGGACTTGAAGACCCCCTGGGGGGAAAGGGTGTTAGAGACTTGTTGATTGTGGGCTATCCCTTCGTCCTCCGAAGCTCATAGTTGCCGTGGTCCAAATCCACCAAGGGATCTCCAACTTCCTCATCTGAGACATTGGAATAGTAGTCAGGGCTTTGGTGCCTGGCCCTGGGCCCAGGTCTGGGAGGAGCCCGCTCAGAGTCCACTAATGAGGGCCTGCCTAAGAACTTCAGGCATGCAGATAGGCCCTGTTGAACAGTAGAGGCCATTAACAGTTGCAAGGTGGCATGGTCCAGAGGAAGAGCAGCCCCAGCCAAAGCGGTTATCAATGAGGAGGGCATGGCCGAAGCCCAGGAGACCTGGGGAACCCCTGAACAAGGAGATGGGAAGGCTTGGGAAAGCCAACTGAGCCCCGATGTCCATTGTGCCCCTATCAAGAGTAAGATTGTCAAGGGCCAGCTGTTCACTAGATGGGAAGGTAGCAGCACCATCCCCTGGCACCTTTGAAGAGGTATCCTGAATCCGTGAATGCAGGTATAGGTCAGCTGAGGCATGGTTGCAGATCTTTTGCAGGACCTTGTGCCTGTGTTGCTCTGCCCACTCCGAGGCTTTGGCACCCTGTGGGATATGAGAGACCCCTGCCACAGCCTGAATGGAGGGTCCAGCCTGTTCATCATCACAAAACAGTGGTTTGTTTTGTGTTGCCACTTGCCTCGTGGCTTTTCCTTTAAAGAGGCTCCATTTGCCATTTTGATGCTTGAATGGCAGCCCAAAATGGCCACCGCAACTGTCAAAGACGAATTGGCGGGCTGGCGGGGAGCCAACAAGCCGCTCATACCGACCAGGACAAGCCCTGTGCGGTCCAGGCACTCAACGAGCCTACAACAGGCTCAGGCCACTCTCCAGGCTATCAGGAGCTGGCAGAGAACAATCTATGGGAGGATACACGAGCGTGAGCTCAAGCGTCAGCAGATCACCCCCAAGGCAGAGACAAGCTGTAAGGACGGTGGCCACTGCGTTCGTTGTTGAACAGATTAGCTGGAGTTAAGTGGTGAGGGAGAGAGAGGGTGGAAATGCCCCCTGTTGGCTCTTTTAGTGAGTGGCGCAATGCTCCTCAGAAGGAGTGAGAATGGCAGTCAGTGCGCCGTATTGCTTCGGTAATCGGCACCCGGCTGGGGCCCTCCGATGTCACACCGTCCCCCGAATGATCCTTACAGCCTTCCAGGAGCTCCAGGAGCTCACCACTCTAAAGGCAGACCAGGGCAAGCCCTTGAATGTCAATGCCTAGCCATGGAGTGCTAACGCGTGGCACTGCAGAAGCCGAGGCTTGACTGCCGAGTGCCCTGATGGAAGCACGCTGTGCTATAAGTCTTCCAAATTGGTAGAAAGCTTACGATGGGAAAAGTCACAAAATCCAATTTTTTGAACAGTCAATGACGTAAAAGTCAGTATTCAGGAAGGGAAGAAAGGGTAGCCGTCCAGTCTGAGGACCGAGTTGAAGCTGGGTCATAGGAGGGCGGATCTGGCAAAAGATAACAGACTGGTCCTCATTCTGAATGGACGAGGACAACCCATCCTGAATGCTGGCTCCACCCACAATGGAGAACGTAAGGATAAAAGCAACAAGTTACAGTCATACAGTTATAAGTGGGAGGAGATGGGTGATAGGAATGATAAGAAGACTAATAGTAATAGTAATGCAGCCTTAGTGAATAGTTTGACAGTGGTGAGGGAATTATTTGTTTAGCAGAGTTTAGCGTTCAGGAAAAAACTGTTCTTGTGTCTAGTTGTCTTGGTGTGCAGTGCTCTATAGCGTAGGAGGTATATATAGGTAGGAGTTGAAACAATTTATGTCCAGGATGCGAGGGGTCAGTAAATATTTTCACTGCCCTCTTTTTGACTTGTGCAGTATACAGGTCAGGCAGGTTGGCAGGTTGGCAGTAATTGTTTTTTCTGGAGTTCTGTTTATCCTCTGAAGTCTGTGTCTTTCTTGTTGGGTTGCAGAACAAAACCAGACAGCTATAGAGGTGCAGATGACAGACTCAATAATTCCTTTGTAGAACTGTATCATCAGCTTCTTGGGCAGTTTGAGTTTCCTAAGTTGGCGCAGAAAGAACATTCTTTGTTGTGCTTTTGTAATGACGTTTTTGATGTTAGGTGACCATTTTAGGTCTTGAGATATGATAGAACCTAGAAATTTGAAGGTCTCTACTGTTGATACTGTATTGTCTAGTATTGTAAGAGGTGGTAGAATGGGAGGGTTTCTCCTAAAGTCTACCACCATTTCTACAGTTTTTAGTGTGTTCAGTTCCAGATTGTTCCAGTCCCACCACGAGGCTAGTTGTTCAACCTCCCGTCTGTATGTGGTTTCATCATTGTCTGGAATGAGACCAAACACTGTGGTATCATCTGCAAACTTCAGTAGTTTAACAGATGGATTGTTTGAGATGCAGTCATTGGTATATAGAGAGAAGTGGTGAGAGCACACAGCCTTGGGGGGCCCCTGTGCTAATTGTACAGGTATCTGATGTGATTTTGCCTAGCTTCACCTGCTGCTTCCTGTCTGTTAGGAAGCTTGTGATCCACTTACAAGTGTGATCAAGTACTACTAGCTGATTTAGTTTAGTTAGAAGAATGTCCGGTATGATGGTATTGAATGCTGAACTAAAGTCTACAAAGAGGACCCTTGCGTAGGTCTTTGGAGATTCAAGATGTTGTAGGATGTAGTGCAGAGTGCAGAATTGCAGAATTACAGATTGATGCACACTCTCCAGTACATCTTTTAGAAAAGAATCCAAAGTAATTTGGTCCTGGAAAACATAGATACACACAGACACACACACACGCAGTTCCCAAGGGAAAAGAAGAAGAGAAAGTGTCCTAAAACTTTAAATTATCTTGATAGGGAAGGAGAAAATGGGGGGAAGCAGGTTATCCATCCTCTAATCACTATAGATGACAATTCCACCTTTTGATTCAGCTTTCAATCCTCCGTGTACTAAAGATGCATAAACTGATTCATTGCTTCAAATTCTTGCCTGTTCCCATCCTTTCTTCAGTAACGGTGAATTTGTAATATGGTAAATGTATTCCTCAACATCTCACAATGACCCTGTGCTTTCCTCACTCCAAATTCTCCATAGCAGAAGGAGAAAAGGTGGCACATATTCAAGTATTTCTGGCTGCCATAAGTAGTATATGCCATCTGCTCTAATAAGTGATTCAGTGTTCAAGCTCTTCAGAAGTTGAACAGGGAGAACACAGTGTGCCTGTAACTTTATTTAGCATTTAGGTAGACAAATGTTATATAAAAAGTTCTCTAGCCTCTTATAAAGTATAGCTTAGCGAACAATTTCACGCTAAAAGTATATAAAATAATTAGAGACTGGGGAAGGGTAGGATGCACATCTGGTTTTTAAGGAGAGTTTTGTACAAGATAAACTGCAGGGCTTATATGTATTTATTTCAGTTATCCTTAATCTAGTGATACTCAGATTAAATTACTGCAATGTATTTTGCATGGATTTACCTTTGAAAGCTTCAGATAATTCAGACTGCAGCAGTCCAGTGATTTATCGTGGAGCAGAAGGACCTAACTCATGTTTTCATCACCACAACAGGGCAACCTTTAAAGGCCACTCAGGATCTTCAATTGGTATAAAAAATAATAATGCATGCGTTTCCTAGTACTAGGCTTCATGAACATGTGGAAATTCAGTGGTGGGTTGCTACCGGTTCTCCCCAGTTCGGGTGAACCAGTAGCGGTGGTGGCGGGAGGCTCCACCCACTCACCCAGACATCATCACGGATGATCTGCGCATGTGCAGAAGTGCCACACGTGAGCAAAGTGAAGCGCGCATGCGCGCATGTTCACAGTTCCGAACCGGTAGCGAAGTTAAGTATAACCCACTACTGTGTGGAATCATCTACCAAAAGAGACAAGCCTTTGAGAAGCACATTAAAACAGAACTCTTCTCAAAGTCATGATGTAACTTGAGAGAGAGAGGGAGAGGGAGAGGGAGAGAGAACACAATGGAAGTTACTTCTTTACATTTTTTGTTCTGTTTTTCTGTTATTCTTTTTCTTTTTGCACTTTTAGGAGGGGGTTCTTTTATTTTTTTCCTGACTCTTTTTCCTATTTTGCACTATTTTTGTTTGTACTACCAGTAGTCTTTTTCTTGTATTTAAATTTTTTGATAACTTTAAAATTAAAAAGAATCCTTCCAAAAGGTCTATTTAATTAGCTAAACATGACAGCGTGGTTTAAATGCCCTAGTTTTAAGACCATCCTTAAAATTCATCATTTTTATTGCATTATTGTTCAATGGATTTTTCTCTCTGTAAACTGTTACGAGTCATGATTGTGGCAATTTAGCAATAGCCGTAGCATTTAGACTTATATATCGCTCCACAGTGCTTTACGGTATTCTCTTAGCGGTTTACAGAGTCAGCCAATTGCTCCCAACAATCTGGCTCCTCATTTTGCTGAACTTGGAAGGATGGAAGGCTGAGTCAACCTTAAGCCAGTCAGGATCGAACTCCTGGCAGTGGGCAGAGTTAGTCTGCATTCTAACCACTGCACCACACAGCTCTTTAAAATTTAAAAATCTTATCAATAAATACACAAACGCCTAAATGAATGGTTTCTCAGTACCCTGTTCAGTGAAACAACTGGTTAACTCCTTAACAGCTCTAACTTACAGAGCAAGTTTTCACCAGGGATTATTAAGCAAGATTGTTTTTCTGTTATTGTTATTATTTATTTGGATTACTTCAACACACTTACATGAAGCTGCCCTTGAAGACAACCCAAAAATTTCAATTGGTCCAGAATTAGCAGAGCACATAGTAATAGGATCCCCTAGGCTTGTCCATATAATTCTTCTGTTGTGTGAGCTGCAATGGTTTCCAGTTTCTTTCCAGGTACAATTCAAGATGCTGGTCATCATCTTTAAAGCTCTATATGGCACAGGGCCAGGCTATCTGTGGGACTACCTTTCCCATCAGATAGGGTGGGCATGCTCCTAATCCATTCCCCTCATCTGAGTTTGGAAGCAGGCTTTTTCTGTGGCAGCCCCTGCCCTATGGAACACTCTTCCCACACAACTTCAGCAGGCCTCTGAGCCTTTTAGCCTTTTAGAGTGTAAGGCTTTGAAGACTTGGCTTTTCTCCCGCGCATTGGGAAAAGACTAGATAATCACACTAAAATGGATCAGTGCCGTGTTGTTGTTGTTGTTGTTGTTGTTGTTGTTGTTTTAATGCTTTAATCAGTGGAGTTCTATAGTTTTAAAATGATGTTAGGTATTTTTATTATTTTTTATTTGGGGGGGGAGCAACCCAGAATTAATTGAAATAATTGGCTACATACGTTTTAAATAAAACAAATAAATATATTTATTATAGCTCCCACTTCAAAAGGCTCTGGTGATTACAGTGTTGGAGGTTTCCTCTACAGCCAAGCTGATGTAGGGGATGGTTTCAAGTTATTATTATCAGAATAGAAGCATAAAGAGTTAACTAAGTTTGACCCAAGGTAATAAATAAATACAATATAAGAGGTTGTAAATTTCCATACTATAGACTAGCATATATAGCTTGTATACTATATTCTCTGTTTACTTGCCTAGAGTTAGTATTTTAAAGTACATCCACAATATTACATAGCTGGAGCACAGCCATGTTAGCCCAATATATGACCCCTGGACATACCAGCTCCTGGCTTGAGATATGTGCCAGGTAGTGAATTGTACAGAAAAACAAGATAGGAATGCCAAGAAGATGAGAACTGAAGGGGGCTGGAGAGGATGGGTGATTAGCAACACAGATCTAACTAATCAATTTTAGCATTTAAGTAGAATACAATATAAGATGTAATCTCTTAGAAAGTAGAACACTATATAGCGTATAAAAGACATAGTATACATTTATATAGGATAAAACTATTTAGAGTTAGTAACTTAACATATAGACAGATTAATCTGTAAAGGGCCTCTTTCTCTCTTTCTATATCTCTATTCTTGAGAACAGAACTTAACAAGGGAAGCAATTAATCTGTTATCAAGTTTCCATCAACAAAGGGAATCGTCAAGCCAAGCCTTGGCTGGGGCAAGAATGTATATAATTCAAACCCACTTTGACATCTCCCTATCTCAATGTTGTTTTACTTAATTAAGTAACTTTCTCGAATGTTGCTTTTGCTTAATTGGTTTCTCTCTCAAATGTTGTTTTTATAATTCTTGTGTAACAAGGGATGATCAAAGGGGTGAGATTGATTGCTTAGCAAGTTTGGGTAATAGTAAGGGCTTAACTAACTTTATACTTTTAGGGGTAATAGGTGATCGGGAAGCATGTGACTGAACCAGACCTTTCTGGTCTGGGCCCAGCTAGGAAGGACCTGCGGCCGGTGAGAGGGATGTATAAAAATATGTTGAGATCTGTAACTCAGTATGAACTTCTATTGTTGTGCCAAAGAAGTCACACCAGCTTTTTGCAAACAGCTTTCTAATAAATCTTACTTCTGATTGATCCAAGTATTGTGTGGATTTGTTACGCACATTAAGAAAGAAAAACAACAAACTGACTACAAGAGGAATTAAACTCTAACAGCAATAAAATCAAACAAATAACTCATGTCATTGATTTTTTTTTTAATAAATCCAAAATTCCTCCTTATTTAACACACATAAACAACTATTTGGAATATTCTTGGATTAAAAGAAAAGAATAGAAGTTTTTTCCATGATACTAAGTATGGTAGCATATTTTGATACTAAAATATGGTAGCATATTTTGTGCTACACCCCCAGTAGCAAGACACAAATGACAAATTTGTTCTACTTTCCATCCCTGTCCTACTGTCCCCATTTATTTGTATTCATTTCTTTCATTCATATCCATGTTCATATTCATATCTGCTATCTTGTACGTTTGACAAACAAATACATTTTGTGTCAGCAAAGGTCACAACTAAGATCTAGGTTTCTGCTTAGGTAGTTTATCCAAGTACAGTGGAGAAACTAGGCACACTTGGTCAGAAGCATCATTGTTTTTTTCTAAATGTATACCTATTTTTCGGAGTATAAGACGCACCTTTTTACCCCCAAAAAGAGGGTGAAAACTTGGGTGCGTCTTATACACTGAATGCAGCCCTACCCACCCAGCCACCCCCACCCTTTGGCCTCTGTCTTCCAGCAATTTATCTGCTTGCAGCAAAGAGGGAAGAGCCTGTAAAGCCAAGCAAGTCAGTAGCAGTTTCCCCACCTACAGCTGATTTGCCACGTGGGAAAATGAAAGTGAAACTAGCTGCAAAGAGGCAAATAGCTGGGAGAGACACGCAGATTTTTATTTTCTGCTGGATGCAAGGGGGTAAGTGAATAACTATAAATGTCTGTAGAACGTTCAAATTATTAGACTTATTTTTAAAGACTGCTTTATTATTGTTCTAGAGCCAGGGGTCTCCAACCTTGGCAATGTTAAAACTTGTGGACTTCAACTCCCAGAATTCCATAGCCAGCTTTGTTAGCTTTGCTGGCTGTGGAATTCTGGGAGTTGAAGTCCACAAGTCTTAAAGTTGCCAAGGTTGGAGACCCCTGTAAATCTAGACAACTTAACAAAATAAAGAAGCTTTTTAAAATAAATGTTTGCTCTGAAGAGGCCCAGTGCTATTGTATCTTCTTTTATATAATAGAGGATAATGTATACTTCCAGAAATTTTAATTAATTTTAACAGCTCTGTACAAGTATAGTCTGAAATGTAACAGTGTCCTGTTTAGTATTAGAGTTAAATCCTGACTTACCTTGGAGTAGATCTATTTAAATAATTGGGAGGAGTTAGTGTGACCACATTTAAGAAAACTTTCTGGCATAATGTACATTTCTCCAATTCTTTGCTATTTCTATGGGACAAGCACACATGTACAGAAATACACAGCAAACAGTGTATATCATCTGTGCTGTTTGCTGTTTGGCAAATTGCTGGGAGGCAGAGGCCTTTTTTCCTTGTTTTCCTCCCCCAAAACTAAGGTGCGTCTTATACTTCGGTGCGTCTTATACTCCGAAAATACAGTAGTTTTATAAATTTGTTTCTAAATTTCTTCTAGGGATAAATTATACTTTCAATATTACTACCACTAAAATGATAAACATGCAGTTCTCTTCTAGTTCAGGCATATAGCAATAGCACTTAGACTTATATACCGCTTCATAGTGCTTTACAGCCCTCTCTAAGCGGTTTACAGAGTTCAGCATATTGCCCCCAACAATCTGGGTCCTCATTTTACCCACCTCAGAAGGATGGAAGGCTGAGTCAATCTAGAGCCTGTTGAGATTTGAACAGCTGAACTGCTGAACTAGCAATCAGCTGAAGGTCGCAGTGCTGCTTTTAACCACTGCACCACCTCGGCTCCTAATATAAATGTGGGCATTATATTCTTTGTCTCCTTCACTCACAGGAACAGTGGATTATGAATAACTGAAACTTTCTACAATAGCCTTGTATAAAAATAAATAGTACAGGATATAGTACTCCTCTTACCAGGATAGTACTCCTTCTTGTAAGAGGAGTTTCAGCAAAAGTCTTTACAAAAACATGAATTGCTTCTCTAAAACAGGAGTCCCCAATTCCCAGACCACAGCCTGTAACTGGTCTGCGGCCCTCTGGGAACAAGGTTGCACAAGTGGCAGGCAAGCATGCAAAGCTCCATTTGCACATGTGTGGAATTAGGTTGCCCTCACATGAAACCACCCCCTTCCCTCTGCCATGGCCAACACCTGCTACCACTGCTGTTGCCAATCCGCAGAGCTGGAAAGGTAGATACAGATACAGATTAACAGAGTTGGAAGGGACCTTGTAGGTCATCTAATCCAACCCCCCTGCACAAGCAGACCCTACACCATTTCTGAGAGATGGCAGTCCAGTCTCTTCTTGAAAGCTTCCAGTGTTGAAACTCCCACACCTTCGGAAGGCAAGTTGTTCCATTGGTTGATTGCTCTCACTGTCAGAAAGTTCCTCCTTATTTCTAGGTTGAATCTCTCCTTGATCAGTTTCCATCCATTGTTCCTTGTCTGGCCTTTGGCTGCTTTGGAAAATAGGTTGACCCCCTCCTCTCTGTGGCAGTCCCTCAAATATTGGAAGACTGCTATCATGTCTCCTCTGGTCCTTCTCTTCACTAGACTAGCCATGCCCAGTTCCTGCAACTGTTCATCGTATGTTTTAGCCTCCAGCCCCCTAATCATCTTGGTCTTCTCTGCACTCTTTCTAGAGATTCAACATCTTTTTGATTGTGTGGTGACCAAAACTGCATGCAGTATTCTAGGTGTGGTCTTACTAAGGCTTTATAGAGTGGTATTAGGACCTCTGCTCTAAAATACCCATATCTCTCTATTCTATAACTCATTGCCCCTTTTTCTCACCTCTTTCCAATCTCTGACATCCTCTTGCCTCTTGTCCTCATAAAGAAATATCCAGGTTTTACTTGCATTCTTACTCATACAGTAATCTATAATTTCATCCCAGCAGGAAAAACTGTTTTTAGCATGGACCATCTGGCTCGTAGACCTTCCAGAACAAGATTCCTCCTGTCTGTCTGGCACATTCGCTTTTTAGCCTTGAAGGGTGAGGTCTTTCACTGATGCCACTAAAAAAGATACTTTATCTGCCTTGTACTTAAATTCCCTGCAGAAGTAATGCTTTCCATCAAATAATTATAAAATGTATGAATACTAATATATAAATATAGAACAATATGATTTCATTCTGTCCTCCTTTTATTCTTTACTGCATTCATATCATGTTTATACTTATATCCTGTTTTTCTGGCAATTCCAGACAACAGATATACAGTATGTTTATCTTGGTAGTCACCTATTCTGCAGATGATTAGGTATTTTCGTTTTAATGTCTGCTGTTATTTATTTTAAAACTATGTGCTGGGGTGACGCAATATCATACTGCTGGATCCTTGGCATAAAGTAGAATATTTGCCATATATTTCATTAAAACTTTGCAGAAGCATGATTAGTTTTAAGTCTTCTAAGACCTCAAGAATATGAACAGTGTGATGAAGGTATCCCTGCTTTGCTCCATTCTGCTATAAGGATGGATTTTCATTTGGCAGTAAGGCTGTTCCTATTTTTATGCCTGAATCTGACTGAGCTCTTGTACTTTGTCCAGCAAGAAAACATGCTTAAAATGCAGTATTCATATATCTCAAAAGGCCTGCGGGAGATAAATTGCATCGCATTTACAATCTGCTCTGAAATGCTAGAGTTGGATTACCCTATCAGCTTCCTTCATACAGGTGAACATGACTTGGCTGAGCTTAATATATGAGTGCTCCTTAATTAAATCAATGAAGGCAGAAGTAACAGCTGACAGCCGAAGGTAAAGCAAAAATCTGTTACAGTATTAGAGAAGGAAAATGGGGAGAGGAGACTGTAAGAGCCTTCCATGTACAAAATAAACGCACAAATCATTGCAAAATATCGAAGACTTAAATGGGTAACTCAAAGTGGACTGTGCCTTATCTTTGAACAATGAAGTGAAAATAAATATGTGTTATCCACCAGAATAATTGTTCACTTCTTCTAATGTGTGAGGGGTGGGGGAGGGAAACAAATCAATTTTTTAAAAAGCAATTATATTTATGGTCCTATTAAATAACATATAGATATTATTTACCTGGCCTAAAAGCATATTTTCCTGAATTAAACATGCAGATACAGTAATACAGTGTATTAATTATTGGAGGTTATCATTAAAAAGATGCAATGCATTTGTAATTCAATGGAACTACGTCTACATGCATCTTCATGGAGGGAAGCATGCAGTGGGGTACCTCAAGGTTCTGTCTTGGGCCCAGTACTCTTTAACATCTTCATAAATGAACTAGACAAGGGGACTGAAGGGGGACTCATCAATTTTGCAGTTCACATCAAGCAGTGGGGAATTGCCAACACTTCAGAAGATAGACTCAAGATTCATAAGGATTTTGACAGGGTATGAACAGTGGGCCGTATCCAACAATAAACAATTCAGTGGTGAGAAAAGTAAGATCCTGCCTACCAACTAGATGTTAATGACCGGCAACCCCACAGGCATCCAAAACAAAGATGGCAAGACACCATCAACAAAGATATGCAAGCCGCGGGCCTGCGCCCTGGAGACAGTGGCATTCAATGATCTGAAAAGCACACCCTGCATCTGTGGGAATATGCTGGGGAAGAGGAGGAGGAGGAGGAGGAGGAGGAGGAGGAGGAGGAGGAGGAGGAGGAGGAGGAGGAGGAGGAGGAGGAGGAGGAGGAGGAATGATGGGTTGCTGCTGGTTCAGGCCGGTTCTGACCGGTTCACCCATATCGGTAGCGGGAATTTGCACCTGCTCGCCGAACCAGCAGCAATGGGCGGCTGTCCACGCTCCCGAACCGGTTCTCCCGTCACCGCGGCTGGGGAAAAAAACCTCTGCACATGCGCAGAGGGTCATTTACATAATGTGACGTGACATTGCAATGTGAACCAGTAGGGAAGGTAAGTGGAACCCACCCCTGAGGAGGAGGATAGATCCTGCACTTGGGCAAGAAAAATCAAATGCATAGATATAGACTAGGTAATATTGACTCAACAGTAGTAAAGTAGTAACAAAGAAAGGGATCCGGGTGTCCTAATGCATCACTATTTAAATGTGAGCCATCAGTGTGCTGCAGCTGCCAAAAAAGCCAATACATTTCTGGCCTGCATCAACAGGGGAACAGCATCAAGATAACAAGAACAAGTACCAGTTTATACTGCACTAGTGAGACCACACTGGGAATATTGCATCCAGTTCTGTTCATTACAATGCAAAAAGGATGCTGAGATCTTAGAAAGTGTGCAGAAAAGAGCAACAAAGATAATAAGCAATCTGGAGGCTAAATCATTTGATGAAAGGTTGAGGGAGCTAGGTACAACTAGCCTATCAAAGAGAAGGATTAGGGATGACATGATAGCTGTTTTCCAGTACTTGAGGGGCTGACACAGAGAAAAGGGAATAGACTTAGTCTCCAAAACAGGACAAGAAGTAATGGGTGGAAGCTTGTTAGAGAGAGATCCAACCTAGAACTAAGGAAAAATTTTCTGACAGTGGGAAGAATTAATCACTGGAATAGCTTGCCTGAAAGCTCAGACTAAATCTGTAGCAGTGGTTACATTTTTTACTATGAACTCTGTTTTTATAAATGGGATAGAGAATGTTGAGAAATTTGAGATACTTTGCATCTTTGCTGTGTTCTTTTGCTGATGCTATTTAAATTTTCTGTGCCAGTACTTAACAAGATGAAGAAAACTTTTCAGAATACTGAAGCCACAGTTCTACTGTAGCAACTCAGATTTTAAGGGCATTGTACAGAGCACCCCCAAAATTGCCCAACTAGTTTTCAGCAATAAGCGATCTTTGTTTGTTTGCTTATTAAATTTCTATGCCCCCCTAACTCACTGATGCAGCAACTCTTTGGATAGAAATGGCCAGGAAGTACTATGCGTGTGATTAGATTGAAAAGTGAAGAAGCCAGTAGCAAACTGGTGTGCATAGGGGCGTGCATAAGCGCACAATCGTGCCAACCATTCCTGTTCTAATGTACCCATATATTCATATCTCTTTTACTCTTATTCATGCTTGTACTATTACATATATATTCAATCATGTTTTACTGTTTATACTTTGCTTATAATCATATATGCTTGACAAATAAACAAATACAAATACAAAAATACAAACCATTTATATTGTTTTATACACTATTGCATATATTATATTATACATTATTTTATTTTATTATACACCGGAACAACTAGACACAAGGACAGTTTTCCCCCCATGCTATCACTCTGCTGAACAACTAATTCCCACAAACTGTCAAACTATTTAGTAAGACTGTATTAATATTATTCTTCTCATCTTTCCTATTACTTATCTTTTTTTTTACTTATCACTATAATTTTGTTGCTTGTATCTTTACAATTTATATTGTTTTATTTAGTTTCCTAGTATGATTTATGTTGATTACTTATGACTATCACTAAGTGTTGTATCTTATGATTTATGATGAATGTACTTTTATGATGACTATGATCATGATTAGTCACTTATAGCTTTTATGTACACTGAGAGCATATGCACCAAAGACAAATTCCTTGTGTGTCCAATCACACTTGGGCAATAAAGAATTCTATTCTTTGGATAGAAATTGCCAAGAAGTACTATGAATGTGATTAGATTGAAAATTGAAAAAACCAGTAACAAACCATTTTTATTGTTGTCAATAAAAATAAATGAACATGTTTTATTTTATTTATTTATCAAATTTAGATACTGTCCATCTCAGTTTTAGAGTGACTCTCAGCACTGTAGTTAAAAGTATAAAAGCATAAAAACAATAGAATAGAATAGAATTCTTTATTGGCCAAGTGTGATTGGACACACAAGGAATTTGTCTTTGGTGCATATGCTCTCAATGTACATAAAAAGACAAGATGATGATTGTCAAGAATCATGAGGTACAACACTTAATGATTGTCATACGGTACAAATAAGCAATCAGGAAACAATCAATATTAATATAAATCATAAGGATACAAGCAACAAGTTACAGTCATACAGTCACAACAGGGAGGAGATGGGTGACAGGAATGATGAGAAGACTAATAGCAATAGTAATACAGCCTAATGTGAATAATTTGACAGTGGTGAGGGAATTATTTGTTTAGCAGAGTGATGGCATTCGGGGGAAAACTGTTCTTGTATCTAGTTGTCTTGGTGTGCAATGCTCTATAGCAGTGATGGCGAACGTTTTTTTCCTCGGGTGCCGCACGCATGCACACGTGCCCACACCCATAATTCACACGTGCCCACACCCCACATCCCCTGCACATGTGCACGCAACCCCACCCCCACACTGCCCTGCCCCCGCGCATGAACACAGAGCCCCCCGCTCCCCCATTTCCCGACTTCCGGTGGGCCCAGTAGGCCAGGCTTCCCTGAAGTCTGGGGAGGGTGAAAACAGCCTCTCCCACCCCCCCGGAGGCCCTCTGGAGGCCAGAAATGGCCCATTTCCTGACTTCTAGTGGGCCCAGTAGGCCCCTTTTTCATCCTGCCGAGGCTTTGCTGGAGCCTGGAGAGGGTGAAAACCCCTTCCCCCACCCTCCCAGACACTCTCTGGAGGCCGAAAACACCCTCCCAATGCGCGTGAGCCAAAAATCAGCTGGCCAGCATGCATATGCGCACTGGAGCTGAGCTAGGGCAGTGGCTCCGTGTGCCGGCAGAGATGGCTCCACGTGCCACCTGTGGCATGCGTGCCATAGGTTCACCATCACAGCTCTATAGCATCGTTTTGAAGGTAGGAGTTAAAACAATTTATGTCCAGGATGTGAGGGGTCAGTAAATATTTTCACAGCCCTCTTTTTGACTCGTGCAGTATACAGGTCCTCAATGGAAGGCAGGTTGGCAATAATTGTTTTTTTCTGCAGTTCTGATTATCCTCTGAAGTCTGTGTCTGTCTTGTTGGGTTGCAGAACCGAACCAGACAGTATAAAGATGCAATGTATCAGTAAAAGGAATCAGTAAAAGAAACTAGGAACAAAATTAAAGTAAATTAAAAGTTAAAAGGAGGGCCGTAAGGCACCAACCACTACCAGAGTTGAGTGCTGCTCTACCACCATACAAGGTGGCCAAGTCAGGTCTTCAAACTCTTCCAAAAGGCCAGGAGAACGGTAGCTTGCCTCAACTCTGGGGGGAGGATATTCCCCAGAGTGGGGGCAAGAAAAGGCTCTCTTCCTGGACCCCACCAGTCAATATTTTTTCATGGACAGGGTCCATAATATACCTTTCCCTTTTGACCAGATTGAGGGGCTGATGTGATTGGAATAAGATTCAGAAGCTTCAGCTGAAAGTGGCTGGTTGAGCAATTTTTTTTCAAAATTCATGATCAAAATTGGATTATTATTATTTTTTTAAAGATGAGAGATGATCACCAGACTTCTAGCATGGATTCCGGATGCAAATGGCAGAGACCTTTACAGATGCCACTTAGTATGTACTCTGAACTTGATTTGTTCAGTTCTTCTCTAATTTCAGACACCCTTAAACTCATCTCATGGCAGTATTCAGAAATACACAAAACAATAATGTGGTATTTCTGCAAAACTCAAGTTTATTATCTCCAGATAATTGTGTTTATATTGATTCTCAAACCTTTTTAAACGGATTGCCTTACTTTTAAATATCTGTCATCTTGCCCATGAGTAGGTTTTAATCATGTTACTTTTGAACCGTTCTATAAGTATGCCATACTCTCAAATTGTGCATAGAAGCATCTCTGGCTCTTATGATTCCAGACAAAATGTCTCTATGCTACCCCCAGAGGACCAATGATGTCTTTGTAATAATATCTGAGCACCCACAGCAAAGTTAACTGCTGCCACATTAGAACATAGTGTAATTTGTGAAATGAGGTCGTAGCAAGTTTACGGTGTCCCACCTTCCCCAAACAATATGCATCATAAGCAACTGAACTGCATAATTACCCCAAAGGTTAACTAAATTATCATTCTTACTTTGCATAATTCCAATCCGCTTAGTCTCTGTTTAATACTGCTAAGGTTGCATGAAATCATTCTGATATACTTTTTTGCTGTCATAAAAAAAGCAGGTTTTCTTAAACTGGTTTAGAAACTGATTTTACAAAGACTAGAAAGTTGTGCATAAACTTTTCCAAATCAGACACCCTTGAGATATGCTGAGACTGCACATTTGAGGAATCCCAATCAGCCCAGCTAAATCAGAGCAGGATCTCAATTTTCTTAAGGTCTAAACAGTGTAGTGGTGATACCAACTCCTTTCCTTCCTCAAACCTAGATTTTGTGAGCAAATCATTTATTTATTTTATTTTATTTATTTAATAGATTTGTATGCTGCCCAACTCCCGGACGACTCTGGGCGGCTAACAGCATATGAAATACAAAATCTAAAAAACAGTTAAAAACAATTAAAAAACATTTTAAAAACACATGCATAGTACTTTCATGGGCCGGAGCTTATCCCTGATATTCCAAAGCTCAATGGTCCCATACCTGACGGAAGAACCAGGTCTTAATTGCCTTACGGAAGATCAGTAGGGTGGAGGTGGTCCGGATCTCCGGGGTTAGCTGGTTCCAGAGGGCTGGAGCTGCCACAGAGAAGGCTCTCCCCTGTGGACATTGTCTGGCTGGCGGGACCCAGAGAAGACCGACTCTGTGGGATCTCACTGATCAAAGGGAGCTGTGCAGTAGGAGGCGGTCTCGAAGGTAATCTGATCCTGAGCCATGTAGGGCTTTAAAAGTAATAACCAACACCTTGAATTGAGCCCGGAGACCAATGGGAAGCCAGTGCAGCTCACGGAGAATAAGGTACACCCTAGGTACACCCATGATAGCTCACACGGCTGCGTTCTGGACTAATTGTAGTCTCCGAACACTCTTCAAGGGTAGCCCCATGTAGAGCGTGTTGCAGTAATCTAACCGTGAGGTGACAAGGGCATGATTGACTGTAAGGAAAGCATCCCAATCCAAGTAGGGCCGTAATTGGTACACAAGACGAACTTGTGCAAAGGTCCCCCTGGCCACAGCTGTCAGATGTTGTTCTAATTTCAGCTGTGGATCTAGGAGGATACCCACTCTGAGGGGACAATTTCTCCCCCCCCCCCAAGAGCCAGGGATGGACAGTTTACTCCCCCCCCCCAAGAGTCAGGGATGGACAGGGTACTGCCTCCCAAGGAGGCAGTATCCACAGCCATTCGGTCTTGTCTGGGTTGAGTCTGAGTCTGTTGACTCCCATCCAGACCCTCACAGCTTCCAGACACCAGCCCATCACATCTACTGCTTCACTGAATTGACACGGGGTGGAGATGTATAACTGGGTATTATCTGCGTATTGTTGATACCTCACCCCGAATCGGCAGATAACCTCACCCAGTGGTTTCATGTAGATATTGAAAAGGAGGGGAGAGAGAACCGAGCCCTGAGGCACCCCACAAATGAGGGGCCTAGGGGTCGATCTGTCCCCCTACTAACACCCACTGGGACCGACCGGATAGATAGGAGGAGAACCACCATCAAACGGTGCCTCCCACTCCCAACTCCCCCAGTCGTCCCAGAAGGATACCATGGTCAATTTGCAACATTCAAACAACAAACCACAACTTGCTGAGAATTAGAGAACTAGGAGCTCATGTATTTCAGCGGGGATATCTGGGTTTAGAATCAACCCTGCTTATTCCCACAGGGGTTAAAATAGAATTCTATTTACAAACATTTAAATATTTTATCCTGCCCTTTAAAGTATTCAGAATGGTTTACAAAACTCAAACTGCGATTACAATCATCAAATACACAGCCAATACACAACACATTCAAAAGAGCAATATAACCCTATCAGTAGAGATAAAAAAAATTATTTTACACTATTAAAAAGGCTGTCTCCTTTATTTCTAAGGAAAGAAAGGACACATGAGAAACATTTACCAGTTTTGTTTTGGCCAGCATGCAGTAGTCAAAACACTAACATAATAATGGTCAATTGCACTTCCCAAACAATTCTGCATATATCATCAGCAATGAGTAGGTAAAAAACATTCAAGAAATACCAGCAAAATGGAGCACAGGGGATCCAAATGACTTTATTGAGAAACAGGTCACAGTTGTTTTTCAAAAGTTTCTCTGTGGTCTAATAAATACATTAAGATGTTAAACAGCTGCAGTAGACATTATAACTGTTGTTCACTGTGCTAAATGATAGCTATTTAGCCATGATTTGTTGATGGTTCAAAATTAGCTGCTTCACATGTAGTGCTAAGCCATAAACCAACTTTTTAAAATGACCTCTATTATCTACATTATGATAATTTGTGAGCCTTGTTTTTAAAGCAGACTCAAGTATTAGCCACCAACACTTAATGACACTTTAAGAAGTAGTAGTAGGGTGATATGATTATACAAGGTCAGATTTCATTTGTTGCTTCTTCCCATCTGTTCTTTTGTTCCAACAAATTAGGAAGCCTTATGGGAAAGGAAGGAAGGAAGGAAGTCATTGACCGGATCAAGGAATTATCCTCCTGTTTCAAGGATTATCAAAGGCATTGGTAGAAATTTCCATGAATTATTGGTTATCAAAAATTATTTGATTATCATCACTGCCTGCCTCATCACCTCCCATCTCTATCCTTCATGACTTTTTTAATCTTTTAAAATTCCATTTGAGCTAATTATTTGCTAGTTGTCAGAAGTTTAGAAAATTAATTAAAAATTAATTATATACCCATGAAGAAACTTTTGTTTGCCTGTTTCCTGAACATATCACCAACTCACTTCTGTTTTTTATCCAACAGAAAGCTATGGCTTCTGGCTTGTAAATTACTTGTACTTTGGGGATATCAATTTATACAAGACATTGGGGAAAATCAGTTAGTGGACAGGAAATGCTAAAAACTACAAACTATGTGTTGAAAAGTTTGGATGTTTTTGAAGGTTAGCCACTAGTAGGAGGGAGATGGGTTTATATGGGTTTAGAAATAGGATATACCAGTGGTGGCAAACCTTTTTAGGTTCGCGTGCCAAAAAGGGGGGGTGCGCGCGCTAGCGCGCACTCGCATCCCCACACCCATTCTCTCCCCCACACACATGCGCACAACACCCCCCCATGCTGCCCCCTGCGCATGCGCACACACCCCCACCCCCGCGCAAAGGCCTTACCGGAGCCTGGGACGACGAAACGGGCAAACCGGAAGTGCGGAAAAACGCACTTCCGGTTTGCCGGTGAGCTGTTTTTTGCACTCCGGAGGGTTCAGGGAAGCTCCCTGAAGCCCCGGAATGCAAAAAACTACAAAATGGACAAACCGGAAGTGCGGAAAAATGCACTTCCAGTTTGTCCGTTTTGTAGTTTTTTGCATTCCGGAGCTTCAGGGAGCTTCCCTGAACCCTCCGGAGTGCAAAAAACAGCTCACCGGCAAACCGGAAGTGCGTTTTTCCGCACTTCCGGTTTGCCGGTGGGCAACGCTCGCGTGCCATCTGCTATGGCTCCGCATGCCACCTGTGGCACACGTGCCATAGGTTCGCCACCACGGGGATATACTGTATAGATAAATAAAATAAAGAAATAAGGTGCTGATCTGGTGAATTTTAACTGTGTGTGCATGCACGTGTGTGAAATTTAACTAGATGCTGCCTAATTCCAAGGCTCGATATATCGCCTCACAAGTATAACCCCTTGAAGCTACAAAAACACTGTGCTCACTCACTTTTTTTATGTCTCACCTTTATTATTTTTACAAATAACTCAAGGCAGCAAACATCTCCATCACATCTTTCTGCTCCCATTACAACAACAACAACAACAACAACAACAACAACAACAACAACAACAACTCAGTGAGGTGAGTTGGCCTGAGAGAGAATGACTGGCCCAAAATTTCCCAGCTGGCTTTCATGGCTAAAGCAAGACTGGAACTCATGGTCTCCTGCTTTCTAGCTTCATGACTTAATCACTGAAATGTGCTATTGGGAGTATTGAAGAGTATTCAAAAACTACAACTAGTACAGAACATAGTGGCAGATGTGGCATAGTGGCATAATTCTGGCGTCCCCTCAGGTTGCTCATGTAGCACCATTGTTTCACGAACGGCATTGTTTGATTCAAGGCCCAATGCAAGGTGTCAGTTATTACTTTTAAAGCCCTTCATGGCTTGGGACCACCTCACCCTAATGGGATCAGCTACCGCAAGAGAGCCAGGAGATTTTATTAGTAAGGTCAAGAAGAAGAGCCTTCTCTGCCACACCCTTTTGAATACCCTTTTGCCACCACAGGTGATATATGCCTCACCCCTTCTGGCTCTCCAAAAGGGCCTGAACACCTCATTCTGCCAGTTGGCTTGGAACCCCAATGGGGGCACACTATGCTGAAGGTGGTTGGTTGAGTAAGAGACAAAAGGCCACTCTTATACCATCCATGCTCTTGCTTTTTGAGGTTTATTTAATTGTATTTAATTATAATGCTTTAAATGTTTTTATGTTTATCCTTTAATGCCATTTGTAAACCACACAGAATCATTCTGGATAGTGAGGTGAGCTGCACATAAATGTAATGAATAAACACAGGCACTACTGAAGAATTATAAATCTTCGAGCCTAAAATTCTCAACACTGGTTCATTAAAGTCATTGAAGATATTTCAGTTCCACAGAGCCAGAGTGCCTGCAAATATCATATCATACAGGGGCAGATAAACTAAATGAGAGAAAATTGGGAAGCATATGCAGTAAAGTTCAGAACCAAGACAGCAAAGGGAGATCTGCCCTAGTTCTAGCCTTCCAGAAACACCTTGATTTATGACAAGTTTTACTCCCTAAAAAAACAAGCTTGCTATTTTAAAAACATTTAAACCGCCCACCCAACATTCACACTTTCCTTCACCCATGACCTTTTGCATAGGTGTTAGATCTGCTGACACACATACACTGCTTGCATTTCATCACATTGCAATATGTGTGTTGAAGAAGAAGAGGTTCTCTTAAAATGCCTTTGAAGTGTTCTATGCAGATTAAAACTTCCACAGAAGGACATTAAGTGAGAGACCAAATGGTCTTAAAGTAATAAGCAGGCAGAAATTTACAAGCCCTATTCACACATCTAATTAACCATGGGTTTAGTGAATAAGACAATATCATGCAAAATTGTCACGCAGTGATTTTATTGCCTGTTATATGTATATGCAGGGAGATGCATCCCTATTCATTATAATGGTTTATTCCTGAGCACGTGATTGACGTGATTGATATGTTCTTGTACGCATGTGTGCATTCCATTCTTTCCTTCTGTTCCTGGCTTCCAATGAAGCAAGACCTACTTTTATATCAGACATGTAGACAATGAGGATTTATTGTTTTTGTACCGAAATAAACATTTTTACTTAGACTTTTAAACTGCGGTTTCTTTTCTAATGTCTGATGTCCGGGAAAAGATCAAACTTCTCCTTTGTGAGATTAATGATCACCTCTGTCAAAAATTTTGATCCATGATTTAGAAATCACAATGGTGGACCTAATTTAAGGGCCAGTTAAACAAAAAGCAAATAAAACACATTATGGACTAGGTGACCTGCAAGATCCCTTCCAACTCTGTTATCTGTTATTCTGTTATTATTATTCTATTCAATCACTGAAGTTATTGAGAGAAGGGAACCCCGGATATGCAAGGAGTGATTAAAAAAAAAAGTAAGAGGAGCAGGATATAAATTGTGCAGCAGCAATTGTTATCTTGACATTTTTGACCCAACCCCAATGGATAATCCTGGATAAGCCCATTATAAAAACAAATGGGTGCTGGATATTCTCTATGATTTTTATTGCATTTACTTCTGTAGTGAGCTCACAGTATTCTTGATCGTTGGACAAAAATTATATATATATATAATAGGCAAAATATATATATATATATATATATATATATATATATATATATATATATATATATATATATATATATATATATATATATATATATATATATGTGTGTGTGTGTGTATATGTGTATATGTGTATATGTGTATATATGTATATATGTATATATGTATATATGTATATATGTATATATGTATATATATATATATATATATATATATATATATATATATATATATATATGTGTGTGTGTGTGTGTGTGTGTGTGTGTGTGTGTGTGTGTGTGTGTGTGTGTGTGTGTGTGTGTGTGTGTGTGTGTGTGTGTGTGTAGGATTTTTTGCTGATAAATGAAAATAAAGGGAGACTATTATAGATCTATTTCGAGCTTATTTTGCTCTCGTCAGATAGCCATACCCCTTACTGGGATTTGAACCCGGGCCGGCTGCCTTGCAGTGCAGGTTCATTATATATATAATCCTGATCACGCCCCTAAAAGTAGTGTAGAAAGGGACCCCCGAAGAAAAAAATATTCACAATTCACAAAGAATATTAAAAGGGCAGAATATTATATTTCCCTAAATGAAAAATGGAGAAACATGTTTTTTTAGAGGCAGGAAGCAGACTCATTCTCTCCCTGCCCCCAAGCAGAAACTGAGGAGGCCACCTTTTAGAAATGCAGATTTGGTAATCCATTCAAAACAGGATATTTTGAAACAAAGGCAGAATGGTAGGATTAGAAGCAGCCCAGAGCAGTCCAAAGCCCCTTCATTAAAGCCCCTTCATTGCACCATCCCCAGAGCAGTCCAAACTTCACCTGGGAGCTCAGATAAACAATAAGCCAGAGGTTGACAAAATTATCTCAGACAAGTACCTAGGATTTGCATTTCCTCTTTTGCCTGTAGAGCCAGCTAGGACACCTACCTAACCCCATAGGAATCTGATAACAGCCAATAGAATATTAGAGGACATGTTCTTGTACAGGAGCAGGAAGCTCAAATACAAAGCCCAAAAGAAGGTATAAAAGCTTCATTCAACTCCATTTTGTCAGCTGCCCAGAATCAGACATGATTGGTGGTTCTGCTTCATCAATAAACAATCTTTCCAAACAGCCTCCAGCCCCCACTTTATTTCCAGGGCTTTCCCCCCCCCCCAGCTTGGAACTGAACCAGATAGATATTTCTTCCCACGGTAGCATATTTATTTATTTATTTATTTATTTATTTATTTATTTATTTATTTATTTATTTATTTATTTATTTATTTATTTATTTATTTATTTATTTATTTATTTATTTATTTATTTATTATGTTTGTTTGTTTGTTTGTTTATTAATTTATGCTATACTATTGGGTGAAGAAAAGTGGATTATTTGAGAAGTGATTGAATTTTTGGAGTTCTGGTTAGGATTCATGGTGAACTAATCATCCCTGAATAAGAGAGGACAGCTTTGCGATGGTGTTTGGCAGCCAGAGATTGAAATTGTGCAGAGGTGGGTTCCTCCCGGTTTGGACCGGTTCTAAAGAACCGGTAGTAACTTGGTGGCCTGGGTCGCTAGAACTGGCAGCGACCCAGGCCTGCCGAACTGGTTCTCCCGACAGCGCCATAGGTGCCACCATCTTGTTTTTAAAGTACTGTGCATGTGCGCGCATCCCTGAGCAAACCGGCAGCGGGAGAAACCAGAACCCACCCCTGAAATTGTGATGGTGATTGGCAGCCAGACAGTGAATTCTGATCAGCATAGTCTTTCTGGATAAAAAGAGAGATCATGAGATCACCCACTTGCACTCCAGAAAGTGTTCCTCATAGATAGCAGGAACTGAAGATTTTGTGGTTGGATTGTGAACTTAACAGCTGGGAGCCCAAGGGTTTCATTCAAATTCACAGCCACAATGCAGCCTATATGGACACAATGTTCCCACGAGCCTCTTTCTTAATCACTTTTCGATGTAACTAATTTACAATTAAAGAGGGATTTACTGGGCAGCACTATAAGAAAATTCCACTTGGTGACTCAACATTCTTTCTGGGTTACAAAGAAAAACAAATGCTTTTAATGATTTAAAAACTTTTAGAAAAGACTTAACAAAAGATGTAAGAAAATTTAAAATGGATAGAGGGGATAATTATTTTGAAACGTTATTTTTTGATGAAAGTGCTTTTGAATGAATTGGAAATAAAATAAATGAACCAGAACTTCATGATAATGTTTTTTGATTACTGTTCCATTGGAAAATAAATGCAAAAGAAACTTAATTATGATACAGAGAACACCCATAATTTAAAATCAGAGTGCATATGAAATATGTCTACAAGCAGAATTTAAATTCTGTTAAATTTTGAAGTCCACCGTCTTACTCAATGAATGGCTTCATATCTTTTTGGGGGTTTAGCATATTGTGTGAATCTTCCAGAATGTGGGCCTTACAAAAGTTGCTTTATAACTTTCTGTGTTATATGGATCCAGAAAAGTCTGAATTCTTGAACAAAGACTAAGCCACATAATAGGAAGTTCAGCTGTACAGTGACTACAATTGGTGCAATAGCAATAGCAATAGCACTTTACTTATATACCGCTTCATAGTGCTTTACAGCACTCTCTAAGCAGTTTACAGAGTTCAGCATATTGCCCCCAACAATCTGGGTCCTCATTTTACCCACCTCAGAAGGATGGAAGGCTGAGTCAACCTTGAGCCTAGTGAGATTTGAACAGCTGGACTGCTGAACTAGCAATCAGCTGAAGGTCGCAATGCTGCTTTTAACCACTGCGCTATCTCAGCTCCACTGTGCAACTCTGTCATTAAGTGCTATGGTCATTAAGTGAGACATTACATGATTGTGATTTTACTTCTCCCTTCTCTATTAACTCTACTTGTCTTAAGCCAGTTGCAAAGCACGCAAGTGGGGATTACATGACCATGGGATGCTGCCAGGGGTAGGTTCCTGCCGGTACGTTCTTACCTGTTGGTCGCCGCAGAACCAAAGAAGGCGGTGGCATTCGCAGCACGGGGCTTCCCCCGCCCGCTTTCTCCCACCCGCCTGGAAGCCGGCATTTGCGTTCTTTTGCCCTCTGCGCAAGCAGAACGCTTTGCACATGCGCAGAGGGCAAAAGAACGCAAATGCCGGCGTCTAGGCAGGCGGGGGAAGCAGGCGGGGGAAGCCCTGCACCGCGAACACCACCGCCTTCTTCGGTTCTGCGGCGACCAACAGGTAAGAGCATACCGGCAGGAACCCACCCCTGGATGCTGCAACTGTTATAAAGCAAGGACTGGTCTCATACTTTTTTTTTTTACACTATCGTAACTTTGAATAGTCATTAAATCAAACAATAAGTGAGGACTACCTGTATATGAGTAGTATTCATAAAGAAAAGAATAAGCAGGGCTGAAAACATTAAGCATGTATAGAGCTATTAATATTTTAATAACTTGTCTTCACTTTTCTGAAATTTTTAATAATTTTTAATAATTTATTTTTTCACTTTTCAGGCTTTTTTACTTCAGCTACAATTACTCACTTTTGTGTTCTGTGAATTCTTTCTTTTTCTTTTTTCGCATTAATTATATACAACAAACCTGTTCTTTTGAAAGTATTACTCAGAGGCTGTTAAAACCTTGCCAGAAATCCCAATCTACAATATTCAATTTAATTTTCTCATGTTGTCTTTCATTAATTAAACAAATTATTACTTTGGTGTAAAGATTATAAGAAACTAAGTAGTACTATCTAAGGGAGCTAGCAATTCATTAACCCACTCCTTCCTCCTCTCTGACATAAATATAAATAAAAACCTTTATATTTATTTAAAGCCTTTTCATTCTTTCTATCCACACAATTACTTTTTTTAGTCTGCTCCGACCTAATATTCACCAATGACAAACAGGTAAAATATAACCTGAATTTTTTCAATTTAACAGTAGACTTTGATAGTATAGTAGCAAGAGAATTGCTAATTGAAGTTTTGGAAGCCTATCCTCACTAATAACATTTTCTTTCAGTTACTCCTTTTATGAAAGAAATGGTACTTATGATCTCTGCTATTTATGAATTCTTTTTGGTATGAGTCATTTGTATAGTGACTCTTTCCAAAACATTATATATAATGATCATCAAAAGGGAACATAAATGAAAAGAATATGCACATAATGCAGCAACTATATTTCTACATTAAAGCAGATTTGCATGTACAATGCATATGTGCAAAACTGTGAAATATCAAATAATGAGTAATAATGAGAAAAAGCTTATTTAAGCTGATTATAATTCACAAGCTAGCCGCAGTATTTGCTAAGAGGATATATCAAAGCACATTTGTTAATACCAAAGCCTTGTTTGTTAATACTGGAGACACATTGGCTGAATTAGAAATATTATGAGTCACTACCGCATTACTTTCTAATTGTACTTTAAATCCAACCCTTTGCCAACCACCCCTATCAAACCTCAATAATCATGCACGTATGCTCACACCCATATTCACCCACGCTGATAAAAAAAATCAAGATGGGGGAAACAAACATAATATATGCCTGTATTGCAGAGTAAAATGACATGTTGGCAGCTTTGGCATATTTATCCTTTCAATTTATGGATTTGCTGGCATCATTAAGAAAGCTAACTAAAACCTTTGAAAATTATTTTCAGGAGCTATTGAAGCCTTGCCAATATGTTGAAAATCCTAGCTGACAATATTCAGGTTTATTTTTCTCATAATGCCTTTTATGAATAATAGGAAAATCTCCTCCTTGATACAAAGTTCCCCAAACAATTAACTAATTACCAAAGACAGGACAAAAAAGACCATTATAATAGAACAGAAACAAGACAATTACAGGAGAATGCCACTCAAGGCTTGCCAATGGTTTTAGAAATCTCATAAAAAGCTTTTTGAGGAATTAATCAAACAACTGGCTTTTAAAACAAGGAATTGCAAAGCTAACATGTTGCCTAAATAACCTTCCAAAATGGGGAGAAGGGTGGTTGATGAAAAGTACATCATTTATTTATTTTATATTATTTATTTAGTTTGTCAAAACATGTACGAGATAACAGGTATAAGTATAAACATGTACATGAACACAGGAAATTGGTACGAATAAATGGGGACAGTAGGACAGGGATGGTAGGCACGCTGGTGCACTTATGCACGCCCCCTTACAGATGTCTTAGGAATGGAGTGAGGTCCACAGTAGACAGTTTAAGGTTAAAGTTATGGGGGTTTGGGGATGTAACAACAGAGTCAGGTAGTGCATTCCAGGCATTGACCACTCTGTTGCTAAAGTCGTATTTTCTGCAATCAAGTTTGGAGCAGTTTACCTTGAGTTTGGATCTATTGTTTGCTCGTGTATTATTGCGATTGAAGCTGAAGTAATCATTGACAGGTAGCAGACAATTGTAGCAGACAATTTTGTGTACTACACTTAGGTCAGACCATAAACGGCATAGTTCTAGGTCAGTGATGGCGAACCTTTTTTCCCTCGGGTGCCAAAATAGTGCGTGCGCGTGCTATCGCGTGTGTGTGCGTGCCCACACCCATAATTTAAAGCCCCCCACTCGCCCCACCCCCCTGCACATGCATGAGCGACCTCCCCACTCCCCCATTTCCCGACTTCCAGTGGGTCCGGTAGGACCTTTTTTTGCCCTCCCCAGGCTCCAGAGGCTTTCTTGGAGCTTGGAGAGGGCGAAAACACTCCCCCTCGCCATCCCAGAGGCCCTCCGGAGGCCAAAATTGCCCTCCCAAAGCCTCCGTGTGAGTCAAAAATCAGCTGGTGGGCACACACATGCGTGCTGGAGCTGAGCTAGGGCAACAGCTCGCGTGCCGGCAGATATGGCTCCGCGTGCCACCTGTGGCACCCGTGCCATAGGTTCGCCATCACTGTTCTAGGTTGTCCAAGCCCAAAATTTCAAGCCTGGTAGCATAAGGTATTCTATTGTGAGCAAGCAGTGGAGTACTCTTCTCGTGAAATAATTCTGGACCCGCTCAAGTGTATTAATGTCCGATATACAGTGTGGATTCCAGGCAGTCCGATATACAGTGTGGATTCCAGCTGTATTTGAGAATTGGTCTGGCAAAGCTTTTATATGCTCTAGTTTTCAATACAATGTTACTGGAGAAGAAGCTTCGCAAAAAAGGGTTAACAACTCTTAATGCCTTTTTGGCAATGCTGTTACAGTAAGCTCTGGGGTTTAGATCGTTTGAGATGAGTACTCCTAGGTCCTTGACCGAGTGAGGATCATCTACGAGGTCATATCCACCCAGCTTGTATTTGGTGTTCTGATTTTTGTTGCCAATGTGTAGGACAAAACATTTGTTGGTTGAGATCTGGAGTTGCCAATTGTTTGACCATTCTGACACATAGTCAAGTTTGCTTTATAGGGCAGCAGCATTGTTGGTGGTGTTAAATAGTTTTACGTCATCAGCGAAGAGGATGCAGCTGCTTATAATATCATCGCAAGAGTCATTTATGTAAAGCAAAAAGAGTGTGGGTCCTAAAATGCTGCCTTGGGGGACACCGCTGTTAACTGGTGCAGGGTTTGATAGGGCACTCCCTATTTTGACTACTTGTTGCCTGTTTTACAGTAATGCGACTATCCACTTGTTCAGAGATCCAGAAATGCCGTAAGAGTTTAGTTTTAACAGTAGTTTGTCATGTACCATTGAATCAAAGGCTTTGCAGAAGTCTATGTAAATTGCATCTATTGCTTTACCCTTGTTGAGTTGTGTAGTCCATATGTTTTTGCAGTGTAGTAGTTGCAGATTACAGGACAATTTTTCCCTGAAACCAAACTTCTTGCTAGAGAGTAGGTTGTTTGTCTCTAAGTGGAGGGTAATGGATTGGTTTATAATTGATTCCATGACTTTGTAGGTGACACAACACAGTGAGATTGGTCTATAATTTTCAAGTAGGCTGGGGTCTCCCTTTTTGAAGATAGGAATGACTGTGGCTAATGACCAAAGGTCAGGCAATGAGCTGGTTCTGAAAGATACCTCATAGATTGTGCTTAGAGGTTCGGCTATGGCAGTGGAAAGCTTTTTCAAGAAGTAGGCACATAATCCATCAGGGCTAATAGATAGTGATAGTTTTAGGTTGCGTAGTGCCTTTTCAATGTTATCTTCTGTAAAATCAATATGTAGCAGATCATTGCAATTAGTTGTGGTACAATTAGGAAATACGGGGCATGAGCCATTGCTGTTAATAAAGAAAGAACTGAAGAATGTGTTGAAGAGGTTGGCCTTAACTGTTTCACCATTATAGTCATTCCCATTAGGCCCTTTTATGGGTGGGATGGTTTTCGAGTTTTTAAATTTGGTGTTTACAAAATTATGGAAGGCGCAGGTGGATTTTGTGTGTAACAGCTTTTCCTCTTGTTTGCAGTGGTAATTGGTGCATTCTACCTTTATCTGGTGGCATAAAGTTTTATAGCGGCTTTTGAAGTTAGCTACGTAGCCAGTTTTGCTTTTTCGCCAAAGAGATTTTTTTGGGGATTGGAGCTTCCTTATTGTTATGGGTAATTTGTTTTTCCTTGTTTGGGGGGTTATTAGTGGTACATATAGTTTAATGACTCTTTTGACTTTGAGCAAAAAAGTGTTATAATGGTCTTCAGCAGTATTACAGCCAGTGAACACAATGTGCCAATCAAGAGATGAAAGGTTGTCAGCTATGAGATCATAGTTGGCCTTTTTAAAGTTATAATTTGGAGTGCCGTCATTATGATCCTCTTTGCAAAGATGTAAATTGAGACAAAAGTCAATCATGCTGTGGTCACTGTTGGAAAAGGGTTCTTTTATTTGTAGACCATAAGTTGAGTTTAAACTGTTGCAGAAGATGAGATCAAGGCAGTTGTTGAGTCTAGTGTTGTTTGTTACTAATTGATCCAGTCCCAGAGTAGTAACAGCATTGTACAGGGTTGCATGTATAGGTTCAGTTGTACATTCGTTTAGGGTCCAATTAGTAAGAGATAAATTGAGGTCACCAAGAAAAATAAGAGGGTGTGGGCAGGAGGCTGCCCATGTTAGTAGTGAAGTTAGCTTGTTCACATGAACGAGGTTGTAATCAGTAACTGTAACTGTAACATAGTAAGAAGCAAAATGTGGTATTTAGGGACAGTTTGCAGACGATGGTCGCAGGCATTTTGTTTGCGAGGCTTCTTGCATTAAGTAGTTTGCATTTAATGTCTCTAGTAATGGATCTGGAGGAAGTTAGGGGCATGCATACCTAGTTTTTGTTGTTGGTGAGGTGGTTATTGGGATGTGTGCCATTGGTCTTGCGTTTGGTACAGTCAGCATGGTAGTCGATGTATAGGTCAGTCTCTCCTTGGTCCTGGCGTCTTTTGAGCTCTGAGAGGAGCTCACAGGAGTGGGCACGTTGCAGTATGGATAGGTCAGGCCGTGAACAAAGTTTCTTGTGGTTAATGCAGCTTTTGGCGTGTGAGTTTATTGTGTAAATGAATTTGCATTTGCAGGACTCATTCTTGCAAACAACTCTACAGAAGCTTGGGGCCACCAAGCCATCACTGTTCTTGAACTCAGGGCCATCACGGGAAATGTTGATGATTTCGTCGGGAGAGATGGTTGATGCCTGAAAGTCACTGATGATGTTGCGAACCTTTGTGATGTCATCGGATTCATTGGTGTCCTCAAGACCAAATAGGATAATGTTGGGACGTTTCTGTTCATGTTCTATCATGCTTTTTCTCTCAGATTTGTCATAACATCCTATACTATATGTTGGAGATTTGAATTTAGCAGGAGCCCCTATTCAAGACAGAGCTTCTGATCATAAGTAGAGCTGAAAAAAGACAAATTATAAAGCAAAATGTCCCATAACAAAAAAAAGTTCATTAATAGGAAGCTGCACATGGGCCTAACCCAACCTAACAATAGCACTTTAGCACTTTACTTATATGCCGCTTCATAGTGCTTTACAGCCCTCTCTAAGCGGTTTACAGAGTTCAGCATATTGCCCCCAACAATCTGGGTCCTCATTTTACCAACCTCAGAAGGATGGAAGGCTGAGTCAACCTTGAGCCTAGTGAGATTTGAACAGCTGAACTGCTGAACTAGCAGTCAGCCTGCAGTCGCAGCATTTAACCACTGCACCACTTCAGCTCTTCAACTGCTAGCAGACATTAATTGCATTTGAAGCAAACACTAGCTATATAGGTAGTCCTTGAATTATGACCACAATTGAGCCCAAAATTTCTGTTGCTAAGCGAGATACTTGTTAAGTGAGTTTTGCCCCATTTTACAACCTTTCTTGCACTTGTTAAGTGACTCACAGCAGTTGTTAAGTTAGTAACACTGTTGTTAAGTGAATCTGGCTTCTCCATTGACTTTGCTTGTCAGAAGGTCACCAAAGGGGATCATGTGACCGCAGGACACTGCAACCATCATAAATACATGCCAGTTGTCAAGTGTCCAAATTTTGGTCACATGATCACAGGGATGCTGCAAAGGTCATAAGTGTGAAAAACAGTCATTTTCAATGCCATTACAAATTCAAATGGTCACCAGAAGAATGGTTGTAATTCAAGGACTATCTGTACTGAGAAATTAATCAAGACAGAAATACTCAATTCTACATTTGAGAAAATTACATCTCGGAGAGAGAGAAACATGTCTTTCTAATTTAAGCAGAAAGATCCTTTGTTTCTTCTACACAGAGAGTTATTTCACCAACAATACACCCAGTGAGAACCAGACAGAGGAACAAATGGGGAGACCTTTCTCCTTAACAATCTCTCACCATTTGCCCATATAGTTCAAGGGTTCATAGGCACAGAGATTATCCAATCTCCAGCATTGTAAGTACAAAACATGTGATCAGAATCAGAATCTTCCAACCTTTGTTTCTTGTCCTGCCTTCTGGTGCTTTGGAAAATAAATTGAGCCCCTCCTCTTTGTGACAGCCTCTCAAATACGGGAATACTGCTATCATGTCCAATGTTCCCTGCTAGAAACTGCCGTGCGTCGTTCTCTTTTCATGTGCGCGGCTGCGCAGGCACGCAGCCTCTGCCATTAAAAAATGCCGCGCGGAAGTTAGAAACTTCCCCGCAGCGTTCTCTCATTACGTGCGTGGCCGCACAGCTGCGCAGCTTAGAGGGAACAGTGATCATGTCCCCCTTAGTCCTTTTCTTTAGACTAGCCAAACCCAAATCCTGCAACCGTTCTCCGTATGTTTTGGTCTCCAGGCCTTTAATCATCTTAGTTGCTCTTCTTTGCACTTTTGCACTCAACATTTTTTTTCTAATGGGGTAACCAAAGCTGGATGCAGTGTTCCAGGTGTGGTCTTACTAAGGCCTTTATAAAGCCTTACTAAGGCTTTATAAAATGATACTAATATAAGGTGACCAGATTTTAATACTTGTAAAGCGGGACACCATTGATGGGGGGTTTCTAGGGGAGCAAGATGGGAGGGGTCTGTCTCTCTTACCCTGCAGCTTTGTACACCCCCCCAAACACCCCCCTTCATCGCAGCCAGGGGTTCATTCCTACCAGTGCGGTCTTGCCTGTTCGTCGCCGCAGAGCCGAAGAAGCTGGTGGCGTTTGCGGCGCGGGGCTTCCCCTGGCCACTTTCCCTGGCCGCAGGGACGCCGCCATTTGCGTTCTTTTGCCCTCTGCGCATGCGCAAAGCGTTCTGCTTGCACAGAGGGCAAAAGAATACAAATGGCGGCATCCCAGCGGCCGGGGAAAGCGGCCGGGGGAAGCCCCGTGCCGCGAACGCCACCAGCTTCTTCGGCTCTGCGGTGATGAACAGGCAAGACCGCCGCTGCCCCTCTCACTGCCCTCCCTCCCTGCCTGGCATGAGGAGGCAGGCAAGGCAGGAGGCAGAGGGGTATGCAGGGCAAATTCAAATTCAAAAAGCGGGACTTTTTTGAAACGCCGCGGGACATGGGACAAATTATTAAAAAGCGGGACTGTCCCACCAAAAGCGGGACATCTGGTCACCTTATACTAATACTTCATCTGGTTTTGATTCTATGCCTCTGTTTATACAACCCAGGATTGTATTTTTGATGATCTGCACAAAATTCAAGAAAGGGATCACTAAAGGTAGATTATTTATTATAAACTTTAACCCTTCTCTTTGGAAATTCTGCTAATACAAGACATCAGAAGGGCACCAGTTTAAAAGGAACACTATAAAAAGAACTGTATCCAACTGAAGCCATAATGTTCTGCATTCGTGTATCATAGAGAGGAAGAATTCACTATCTTAACGCAAACCTTAAAAATGTTGATCTACTCATCTATATTCTATTTGTAACTGGCAAAGGGGGCAAGGAAGAAAAATTAAAAATTTTAAGGGAATGTGTGTCTGACTTTGGAGAGATCTGCCTAACAAAAAACTAGGCACTGAAACTTAGGAGAGACCTGTTGTAACAGCAGCGAGGATTATATTCACACAATATTGCAAAAATGAAGAAACACCGCAAGATGAAGAGATAATTAAGAAGATAATAGACTGTGCAGAAATGGATAGATTGGCATTGAAAATTAAGCAGAAAGAAGACACAGAATATACTATCAAACATGGAGTCTATTTTACCAGTGGTTGGAAAAAAGGGGTGGAGATTAAGCATATAATCAGAATTGTTAAGCAAATTAAATACCCAGACATGATGTTTATTAAGCACTAAGAAATGTAATTAATAAAAAAAATCAATAAAATTTGGGGAAAATGCAGGTAATCTTCAACTTATAAAATTTCATTTAGTGACCATTCAAAGTTACAATGGCATTGAAAAAAGTGAATTATGACAATTTTTCATACTTATGACTGTTGCAGCATCCCTATGGTCATGTGATCAAAACTCAGACACTTGGCAACAAACTCATATTTATGATGGTTGCAGTGTCATGTGATCGCCTTTTGCAACCTTCTGACAAGCAAAATCAATGGAGAAGCCAGATTCACTTAACAACTGCAGTGATTCATTTAACAATTGTGGCAAAAAAGGTCATAAATTGGGGCAAAACTCATTTAACAACTGTCTCACTTAGCAACAGAAATTTTGGGTTCAATTGTGGTCATAAGTCAAGGACTACCTGTAAAGAAATGGTAATACTAAGCAAAACCTGCCACTTTCTCCAAAAAGAATGCAAGTATAGAAAAATATACCACCAATACCATAGAGGATTTTATAGTGCTACAGTAGAATGGAATGGAATGGAATGGAATGGAATGGAATGGAATGGAATGGAATGGAATAACAGAGTTGGAAGGGACCTTGGAGGTCTTCTAGTCCAACCCCCTGCTTAGGCATGAAACCCTGTACCATTTGAGACAAATGGTTATCCAATCTTTTCTTTAAAACTTCCAGTATTACAACGTCTGGAGGCATGTTGTTCCACTGATTAATTGCTCTTACTATCAGGAAATTTCTCCTTAGTTGTAGGTTGCTTCTCTCCTTGATTAGTTTCCACCCATTGCTTCTTGTCCTGCCTTCAGGTGCTTTGGAGAATAGTTTGACTCCCTCTTCTTTGTGGCAACCCCTGAGATATTGGAACACTGCTATCATGTCACCCCTAGTCCTTCTTTTCATTAAACTAGACATACCCAATTCCAGCAACCATTCTGGAATTACTATGCTAAAATTGGATTGATAGCAGATTCCACCTCTTACACCTACTCCCCCTTGTTCTCTACTCATCCATTTTTTTGGTTATCATATTGATGTATTCTCATTCTACTCTTCTTCATTATTTATTTTATTGTTCTATTATTTTACTTCTTTTTACACTCTTTTCATTTCTTCATTTTTATTGTTGTAAGTCACCTACAGCACAATTAGATAGGCAGCAAATAAATGTAAATAAATAAATTGTCTAATGATAGTTGGGATACAGTAAATCAGCCTTCAAATGCTGGGAGTGGAAACTATAGAATTTCAGGATTTTTACTGATTTATTTATTCAATTTCTATAGCCAGCCATCTCAGTGAATTATTCTGCATGGCTTACAACTCAGAAAGAGACTTGAAATTTTGGGCTTGGACAACTTCGATCCAACCTAAGCGTAGTACATAAAATTATGTCCTACTTGTCAATGAATACTTCAGCTTCAATCACAACAATACAGGAGCACACAATAGATACAAACTTAAAGTGAACCGCTACAAACTCAATTGCAGAAAATGCAACTTCAGCAACAGAGTGGTCAATGCCTGGAATACACTACCTGACTCTGTGGTTTCTTCCCCAAACCTGCAAAACTTTACCCTTAGACTGTCTGCTGTCGACCTCCCCCCATTTCTAAGAGGTCTTTAAGGGGCATGCATAAGCGCACCATCGTGCCTACCGTCCCTGTCCTAATGTTATACTTATATTTGTTATCTAATACATGATTGACAAAATAAATAAATAAATAAATAAATAAATAAATAAATAAATAAATAAATAAATAAATAAATAAATAAATAAATAATTCAGTGAAAAGTAAGCTATAGTTCTGAGTCCTTGCCTTCTAGTTTTGTTATGTGGATTTGAAAGATGGACACTTTTAAAAGCATATCTAAATAAAATTAATTTGATGTCCACAACAGTATCCTTACACAATTTTTTTCAGATTGAGATCAACTTGCAGTATAGAATAAAATATACAAAAACAAGGGTTAAGATTGGCTGGATAAGTATGCAAAATGGCAGAACATTGTTTTCCCTACAGACCACTGTGGAGAAAGCAGCTTACACAACAGAAGGAACAATAAATAGCAGTGGAGAAAACACGCTTAGGTTGGATCGAAGTTGTCCAAGCCCAAAATTTCAAGTCTGGTGGCACAAGGTATTCTATGGCAAGCAGAGGAGTGGAGGACTCTTCTCGTGAATATCTCTGGACTCGTTTGATTGTATTAATGTCCGATATGCAGTGTGGGTTCCAGACAGATCAGCTTATTTATTTTTATATATTTATATAATTTACATATATTTATATATTCATATAAATATATTTTTATATATATTTATATAAATATAAAAACTATAGCTTAGTTTTCATTGAAACATTTCATGTCCTCCATTGGCTCCAGTTTAATCATTTCAAGAGAGCAGTGGCTTGCTATATACTTCTGCTTTCGAAACTGTTTTCTTTTATTCCAGCAACAACCCAAGATATTTGAACTGGTTATTTGCTCTATTTGGACTGTACTGAGATAGAAAGCAGACCGTGACCAATAAGTTGTCAAAATCTTTGTTTTGTTAGCATCAATTTTCAGGCCATGTGAATGGGCATGTTTGTAAACCATACAAGTTGTCAGTGATCTCTGTGACAATACAGGTCATTTATGTAATAGGTTTTATCATGCCTCTTGCCAGCTGTCAACAACTTTCTTCATAGCACTATGACACTGACAAGCAGGAATGACATTACAAATTGTTGCTCAATACCATTTTGAATCGGGAATTCATTTGAGAATCCATTTCAGATGCAAACACAGCTACTAGAATTGCTTATGGTTTTTGTTGTGCTTCTTAGCACTACTATTTACAAACAAAGATGTTGATTCCATGAATGCTATCTGATTCTCTATTGAAGAAAGTTGTTGACAGGGTGGGGACCCAGATTGTTGGGGCAATATGGAAACTGCTTAGAGAGGGCTATAAAGCACTGTGAAGCGGTATATAAGTCTAAGTGCTATTGCTATGAGCACTGCTTATATGTCAAGATTCTTAAAAATTATGAAGGACTCTTTTTGTAGCATAAAATTATTTATCTAAGTAGACGCTAATCTCAGAGGTACTATAACAATGGATTTCTGCACTGAACTGGATTTGACTAGATCAGCGTTTCCCAAACTTAGCAACTTCAAAATGTGTGGACTTCAACTCCCAGCATGGGAAATTCTGGGAGTTGAAGTCCACACACCTTAAAGTTGCCAAATTTTGAAAACATTGAACTAGATCAGGGGTGTCAAACTCGATTTCATCGAGGGCCGCATCAGAGTTGTGTTTGACCTTGGGGGGGTAGGGGGTGGCCAGAGTGGGGGTGGCCTACTCAACGTCACTCGTGTCATGGGCGCCTGTGGTGGCCCGACCGCTCTGTCAGCAAAAACAGGCTCCCAAGCTCCGTTTCAGCTGCGACGACCTCCTGCAGCCTCTGCCATCAAAAATGGAGCTTGTGAGGGCCGCACGCAGCCCTCCCAAGCTCCATTTTCACTGGCAGAGGCACCACAGGCCAGTCCTTCGCTGTTTCCTGGGTGTCCCCGTGGGCCAGATCTAAGCACCCCGTGGGCCCATTCCGGCCCCCGGGCCTTGAGTTTGACATCCCTGAACTGGATGATCTCCATACTCCATAGTCACTTCCAATTCTTACCTTCTATTATTCTATTTATTTCGGGTATGTCCATAAGGCTTATATCCAGGACAAAGGTAAGAATTTCACCTTTAATCATGTGAAGATAGAGATTTTGCTGTGCACAGTTCAAATACAGGTAGTCATCGACTTACAACAGTTCATGTTACAATGGCATTGAAAAAAGTGACTTATGACTGTTTTTCACACTTACGATCAATGCAGCATCCCCATGGTCACGTGATCAAAATTCAAATGCTTGGCAACTCACTCAAATTTATGACAGTTGCATCATCCTGGGGTTATGTAATCACCTTTTGCAACCTTCTGACAAACTAAGTCAACATGAAGCCAGATTCGTTTAACTAAATAAACAACTGCAATGATTCACTTAACAACTGTGTCAATAAGTGCTGTAAAATGGGGCAAAACTCACTTAATAACTGTTTTGCTTAGCAACAGAAATTTTGGGCTCAATTGTGATCATAAATCGAGATTACCTGTATGTTTTTCAATCTTCAAATGTAGATAAAAGTTAGCAATTACCAACAAGGAAATGCTCCATTGTTGTATATTCTTCTTTAGTATGACCATAAATATTTGCTTCATTCTGAACATCTTCTGCATTGTAAGCACATTGTAAGCAGGGGTGGGTCCTAACTTACTTTGCCGCCGGTTCACTTCCTCCCGCGCCACGTGGGCATGTGCGCATGGATGCGCATGCGCAGTACCGAAAACCTGGCTTCTGCACATGCGCAGAAGCAAAAAAGAGCTTCTATGCATGCGCAGAAGCCAAAAACAAGATGAGAACTGGTTCAGGGGAATGGCCAGCCGGCGATCGCTCCCGGTTCAGCGAGCGGGGGAGGGATTCCTGCTACTGTTTCTATAGAACCAGTCCGAATCGGGAGCAACCCACCTCTGATTGTAAGTATAGAGAAAGAAAGAGAGAGGGAGGGAGGGAGGGAGGGAGGGAGGGAGGGAGGGAGAGAGAGAGAGAGAGAGAGAGAGAGAGAGAGAGAGAGAGAGAGAGAGAGAGAGAGGGAGAGAGAGAGAGAGAGAGAGGAAGGAAGGAAGGAAGGAAGGAAGGAAGGAAGGAAGGAAGGAAGGAAGGAAGGAAGGAAGGAAAGAAAGAAAGAAAGAAAGAAAGAAAGAAAGAAAGAAAGAAAGAAAGAAAGAAAGAAAGAAAGAGGATTTTCCACCAAATATTTTTTTTCTTATTCTTAACAAATAAATAAATATGTTTTGTTAATGACTATTAATTCTAAATAAAGCTCAGAGGCTTATAGAAAAAATATTTTTTCCTTGTGATCTCAATTTTTTTTTTAATTTAGCAAATGCTGTGGCCTTATTCCTATCTTGCATATTTTCAAACATATGAAGTTTTATTCACAGTGACTGCAGTTATAAAGAATAAGGATGTTTGCAAGAGCAAGATGATGGGAAATTGTGAGTGAATATTCAATGCAACTAATAATTTATTAACACTAGATGGCCTCCTAAATCACAGAGAAATGATTGTTCACTGCAATCAAATTTTCACAGGATCTATTCATAAGGAAGATAGTTGTGTCCTTAATTAATGAGAAACATTTTACTATCTCTCCTTCTTTTATAGCAGCCTATAAACCAGATTTTATGTATATGAGAGTGTGTATCTTCACTAAACCATCTATAGCTATTAATTTTCCATTTATTTACAAAACCAAAAATTATTATAACATTCTCTTTGGTCTTAAAGACTGTTTTATTTAAAGCACAGCATGAAGAGAAATAATGTGCTTTAAATTCATTGTAAGCAGTTTTAATAAATAGACAATGCCGCCCTTCTTATTATGCTAAGATAATGAAGTTCTTCCTTCTCCTAATCAGAAAATTAAATCAATACATCACTTCATATAGTGGAAAGTCTGTGAAATTTTTTGCCTTCTTCTTGCCAAGCAACACAGTACATACATTTACACATTCAGCTTTCATGGAGGAAGCAAATCTCCTACCCATTAACCAAGCTTTGAAATTATGATCTATATGCATTTTAACAACAAATTTCTTATACTGCAACATCTATAAAAGTAGGAGAAGATAACAATTAGAAATAAACTGATATTGCTAATTATTAGTCATAAAGTTAATTACTATTTCAGTCTCTAGAAATTCTGTACTCTGCTGGAAACACTAGGTAGCATTTGTCCTTTATCATTGCATAATTGCTGCTAGAGTGGTAATTATATTTACCTTTATAGGGACAAATAAAGTTCTTTTCCACCACAATAGATCTAAATGAACACGTCATGTAGAAGAAAATCAGGGAAATTAATTAGTATACATATCAGAACATTCTAAGATAAGAAAGTGATCTGTTGCATTTTAAAGTACATACAAGGAATTGCAATAGAGGAAGTCCTCAGTTTATGACAATTGAGACCAGCATTTCCATTGCTAAACAAGATGTTTGTTAAGTAAATCACACCTAATTTTACAACTTTTGCCATAGTTGTTAAGAGAATCACATGGTCATTAAGCCAATCCAGCTTTGATTTTGCTTGTCAGAAGCCAGCTGGGAAGGTCACCAATGGTGACCACATGACCCCAGTTATTCAACTGTCATAAATGCATGCAGGGATGGGTTCTACTTACTTTCCCTACTGGTTCACATCATCTCGGAAGTCACGTTATGCAAATGACCCTCTGCACATGTGCAGAGGTTTGTTTGCCTGCCACTTTCAAGAAGCGGCAACTGGAGAACCGGTTGGGGGAGTGTCCAGTCAGCCATCGCTGCCGGTTCAGCGAGCGGGGGCAAATTTCCGCCACCAGTACAGGCGAACTGGCCCAAACCGGCGGCAATCCACCACTGAATCCATGTCAATTGCCAATTGCTGGAATTTTCACCACTTCTTTATACATGGACATTTTATATTAACCATAACTACAATTATATCTTCTGAAGTATAATTAAAATGTGCAAAGTTATATATTCTCAAACATACCAAATGATTAAATTCAAGGCTAATGAGAATGTATGAGCTTAAAAATGCAGACTTCTGCTGTTTTAAGATTAATCTTTTTTGTTTTGTTTGCGAATTACATTAACGTAGTAAAACATTAGCAAATATTTGTTCTTTACAAAATAAATAAAGACTTTTTAAAAAGTTCCTTTCTTTCAATCATTCTCTATAATAATTGTATGTGGAATTCAAAACTGGATATTGCAATATTTGCAAAGTTCACTGACTTTAATTCTCTACTGCTAAATTTATTCTCTGTATGTGGGACTGATAGGTGTTTATTTGTAAAAGAAGAGTGAAGAGAGAGGAAACCTATCCTAGCAAGAGAAATGTTGGTTATATAAATATTACAAACATAAATACACACAAAAATACTGTGTCATCTTTAAAATAGGAACAGATAGGAGGAAAAAAATATTTTTTTTATTTATTTTCAATGAATTATTTCATATTTTATTTCAGATAAAAACTAATTTTTATTTCGTTTTCAAAATTATTTTCAATGAAATGTTTCAAATGTTTTTAATGTAAGATAAGGTTTATAGGGTTTATGCTAAACAGATACAAATGACTTTGGGATACCCTACAGGTAGATCCCACAATTGGGATCAGAATTACTATTTTGTCTAAACAAGCAACTCTTAAGTGAATCACTGCAGATGTTAAATGAATCTCATAGTCATTAAGCAAACTGATTTTGTTTGTCAGAAACCAGCTGGCAAATCAGATATGGTGATCACATGACCCCAGGACACTACAACGTCATCAATATATATTGGTTGCCAGGCACCTGAAATTTGATCACATGGCAGCAGTCAAAAAAGCCAATGCAATCCTAGGCTGCATTAATAGAGGGATAGAATCAAAATCAGTTGAAATATTAGTATCACTTTATAAAGCCTTAGTAAGACCACATTTCGAATATTGCATCTAGTTTTGGACACCACAATATTAAAAAGTTGAGATTCTGATGAGATTCTGACAAGAATGCAGAAAAGAGCAACAAAAGATAATTAGGGGGCTGGAGACTAAAACATATAAGAATGGTTGCAGAAATTGGGTATGTCTACTATAGTGAAAAGAAGGACTAAGGGAAACAGGATTGCAGTGTTTCAATATTTGAGGGGCTACCACAAAGAAGGGGTCAATCTATTTTCCAGAGCACCACAAGGCAAGGCAAGAAACAATGTATGGAAACTAAAAAAGGAGAGAAGCAACATAAAACTAAGGAGGAATTTCCTAACAGTGAGAACAATTAACCAGTGGAAATGGCTTGCTTTCAGAAGCTGTGAATGCTCCCATCATTGGAGGCTTTTAACAAGAGCCATTTGTCTGAAATAGTATAGGTTAGGGTCAGGGGCGGGTTCCTTTTTCCTTTTCCTACCGGTGCGTATCGCGACGTTTCGTGCTGGCTGCTAGTTATTACTTTACTCATTTCTAGGTGTTGGCAGATCTGTTTTTTATTATCTTTTCCAGTATCTTCCCAGGTATTGATGTTCGGCTGATCGGTCTGTAGTTTCCTGGGTCTGTTTTTTTTCTCCTTTTTTGAAGATGGGAACCACATCAGCTCTTTTCCAATCCTCTGATAGTTCCCCGGAGTTCCAGGATTTTTGAAAGTTGAGTTGCGGTGGTTCTGAGTGGTTCAGCTCCTTTAGAACTCTGGGATGTAATCTGTCAGGTCCTGGTGATTTGTATTCATCAAGATCAGACAGGTGTTCTCTTACTATTTTTTTTGCTTATTTTAACTTTTATTTCCAGTCTTTTACAGTTAAGTTTCTGGTAGGTTGGACTATAGTTTCTTTTTGCGTGAAGACCGATGCAAAGAATGAGTTAAGCAGCTCTGCTTTCTCTCTGTTGTCTGTTACTTCCTTGCCGTATAATATATTTATAATAGTGAGCATTAAATCCAAGCATTAAATCCGAAACAATTGGTTATCTAGATTTATTACTTCTATCTTAGCTGCTTTCTTTTGATTTGGGGAATCATACATTATTTTGAAATCACTGCTGTGATATGCAGTGATTTTCTCAGTGTTTTCTCTGTGCATTTACCCTTTCTCCATCAGGTGAAAATATGATATTCTTTTTCAAAACTATGGATGTATGTTACCGGAGGTGGTATTCAGCTGGTTCGGACTGGTTCGGGTGAACCGGTAGTAGCGACCTGTGGGTGGGCACCCGCCCCAGCGCTATGCGCAGAGGGCAAAAGGCGTCAAATGGCGGCGTCCAGGCGGACGAGGGAAGCGGGCAGGGAAAGCCCCACGCTGCGACCGCCACCGGCTCTGTTGGCTCTGCGACGACCGACAGGCCCGCCCAAACCGGGAGCATTTCACCCCTGAACCAAATACCAAATACTAAATAAATAAACTGTCAGTAAGAGGAGTTAAAACTAATTCTTGCTATTCTTATCTAAATTAGTAAATTTGTCATCATGAAAGAACAGCAATAACAGATTTTAATATTCAGAAGTTCTGGAAAAACTATCCCTATGTTGACTTACAAAAATGTTAATGAAATATCAAGAATTATCAATTAAAGAATCATCCTGCAATGCTAGGCTATCATTAGCACCAATCTAACACAACTACTTCATTCATAGACGAACTAGATTTCAAATACAGCTAGAAATGTTCTTGCTTTACAGGAGGAGAAATCTATTAATTCTTCTCAATGAACCTGAAGTCTTCTTTGCAAATGTCTCAAATTCATATCTTAGCTTACTGGAGCAGGGGAAGGGGTCTTGGGAGAGGGAAATAAAGTATAATTTTGAGAAAGGAACACTTTTCTTTCTTTGCTATCTTTTTAACATGAGTTTTAATACCAGAGCAAAAGTGAGTGAGAACAAAAGGGGATCAAAGAGTGCCATGGGAGGGGATAAGAGAAATAATAATAGTAGCCTATGAAATGTGTGTCATGACATCACAATTCAAATCTAGTAACATTACTTGTGACACAAGCATGAAGGACTGAAGAATGAAATCATGAAATAATCATGAAATCATGACACTTTTTGTCATTTCTTTTATCATTATGATTAGTAACAGATACCTATGTACTGGTTTGAAGTTATGTAGCAATATTATCCAATTAATTGGATTTGAAAACAGTTTTAAAAAGCCAAGAAGCCAGAAACTTTTTAAACTCTTGAAGTATGCATAAGCAAAATAGTTCAAATCTCACCAGGCTCAAGGTTGACTCAGCCTTCCATCCTTCCAAGGTGGGTAAAATGAGGACCCAAAGGCCAAAACCGCCCAGCCGCCCTGTTTAGGGTGACCCGCACCCTTCTGGCTAAGGAGGAAGGCGGAGACCCCTTGCAGGGTAGAGCTGAGGAATTTTCTCGGTTTCTGGCGGATAAAGTCACTCAGATTCGGACAGACCTGGACTCTGATTGGGTAGTACAGGCCGAGATGACTGGGGCAGGTCTTAGTCCGGTTATATGGGAAAGGTTTGAACCGGTGACTCCTGAGGATGTGGACAAGGCCATAGGAGCTATGAGCTCCGCCACTTGTTTATTGGACCCGTGTCCTTCCTGGTTGGTTTCGGCCACCAGGGAGGTTTCACGCGGCTGGCTCCAGGCGTTGGTCAACGCTTCTTTGAGAGAGGGGTCCGTCCCGCAGCCCTTAAAAGCTGCGGTGGTGAGGCCCCTCCTCAAGAAGCCTTCCCTGGACCCGGCGGATTTAAAGAACTTCCGTCCAGTCTCCAACCTTCCCTTCGCGGGGAAGGTTGTTGAGAAAGTGGTGGCACTCCAGCTCCTACGACTGTCCTCTCTGACAGGACGCAGTCGGTGTTGACAGGGGGCAGAGGTCGAACCCTAGGCCCCTACTATGTGGGGTGCCACAGGGCTCGGTCCTCTCGCCCATCCTGTTTAATATCTACATGAAGTCGCTGGGTGAGATCATCCAACGACACGGGGTGAGGTATCAGCAATATGCTGATGATACCCAATTGTACATCTCCACCCCGTCTCAATTTGGGGAAGCCGTAGACGTAATGGACCGCTGCCTGGCCGATGTTAGGGTCTGGATGGGGAAGAACCGGCTAAAGCTTAACCCTGACAAGACTGAGTGGCTGTGGATATTGCCTCCTAAGGACTCGACCAACTGTCCCTCCTTGGTTCTTGGGGGGGAGAAATTAGCCCCCTCAGAACGGGTTCGCAATTTGGGTGTCCTCCTAGACCCACAGCTAAAATTGGAACAACATCTTTCAGTTGTGGCTAGGGGGACCTTTGCACAAGTACGTCTTGTGCACCAATTGCGACCCTACTTGGAGAAGGAGGCACTTCTTACAGTCACTCATGCCCTTATCACCTCACGGCTGGATTACTGCAATGCGCTCTACATGGGGCTACCCTTGAAGAGTGTCCGGCGACTGCAATTGGTGCAAAATGCAGCTGCGCGAGCTGTGGTGGGTGTACCTAGATGCACCCACGTAACACCTATCCTCCGCCAGCTGCATTGGCTGCCCATTAGTCTCCGGATCCAATTTAAGATGTTGGTCGTTACCTTTAAAGCCCTTCATGGCTCAGGGCCAGGTTATCTTCGGGACCGCATTCTGCCGCATACCTCCCTACGACCGGTTAGAGCCCACAGAGTCGGCCTCCTCCAGGTCCCGTCGACCAAACAATGTCGGCTAGCGGGACCTAGGGGGAGGGCCTTCTCTGTGGGAGCTCCCTCCCTGTGGAACCAGCTTCCCCCAGAGATCAGGACCATCCCCACCCTACTGGCCTTCCGGAAAGCAATAAAGACCTGGCTCTTCCGGCAGGCGGGGTGAATGAGATACTCTTTTAACTTTTGTATTTTCTGTATTTTTTAACCTTTGCATTGTGTATTGTTATATATTTTAATGAATTTTTATTTTGTATTGGATCTACATGCTGTGAGCCGCCCTGAGTCCCTAGGGATTGGGCGGCATAGAAATCCACCAAAATAAATAAATAAATAAATAAAATGTATTCATCCACATCACCTAATTGTTGGAAATGTAATCATATGCAAGGGACATTCTACCCCATGTGGTGGACATGTCCCAAGGCAAAGAAATATTGGAGGAAAATTAAAAATTGGATTGGGGAAATAACGGAGCAAAAGATTGAAATGAGACCAGAATTATTTCTTTGGAGAATAATAAAAGAAAATATTAGAAAAGAAATTTATTATATCATACAACATATATTAACGGAAGCGAGAATCACATTTGCACAGAATTGGAAGAAAGAAAAGAACCCTTTGAACGCAATGATTATAAAAAAGGTGCTAGAATGTGCTGAGATGAGTAAATTAACAATGGAATTGAGAGAGAGAGAGAGGAAACAGGGTATTATAAAATATGGGACAGATGGTATGATTGGCTCGAAAAGAAAAGTAAAATCAATGTGTAAATCAGGACAAAAAAGAAATGTTATAATAGGGAGAAAAATGTAATAGTAGTAACTTTAATTCTAAATGGTTGTAAGATAAGATATGTATAATAATGTATAATTATTAATTAATAGTGTATAAAATGAACAGATAATGATAACAAATGCGCAAGTATAAAACAATAGCCATAAATAGAAAAAATTTAGAATCGAGAAGAAAAATTCCGATGCTGTATAGCTGTATTAGTGGAATTATATTTTATGTATGTGTATTTTATATGTTTGTATTCTATGCAGTTTTGTTTTTAACTTGGAAAATTTCAATTAAAATTTTTTTTTAAAAAAAATGAGGACCCAAATTGTTGGGGGCAATATGCTGACTCTGTAAACTGCTTAGGGAGGGCTGTAAAGATCCCTTACAATCTAACAATTCTGCAAGATCTTTATGTAACTCGCTTATGAATATTCACATTTCAAGAGAAAGCAGTGATTAAGTATATAAAGTGACTTTATAATTAAAAAGTATCCTAACTGTTGCCCTCCAAAGCATTGGGCTTTAATTTCCAAGATCCATAACCTTCATAGTCAATCACTAGTGAGGGTATTTGAAGTGTAACTCATTTAAATAACAGAGGGTTGGGTAAATCCTGTTTCTTGGTTGCTAATGGAGAAAATAGAGGGGCAATTTCCAAGCAAGCTTCAAGAAGGTCTTAAAACTTTTCTTTAAAAATCTGTACCGATTCTATGAATACTTTCCTAAGCAAAGTGGTTGTCAAATTAAACATCAGTACTTTTGTTCTTCAGTTGTGAAACTGCTGTCCAGATGCAGTTATATTAAATATATCACAGAGATATATTTGAGCCTGTTTGATCTAGTGATTAAAGGTACAGGATCAAAAACTGGGCCTTCTAGTCCTGTCTTAAGAATGAAGCCAGCTGGGTGAATTAAGATCAATTATTCTCTCTCAGCTCTGAGAAGAAGACAAGAGCAAACCATCCCAGAAATTTGTCAACTCTTCCAGAAATATTCAGTGACCTAAAAAGAGGGTGAAGTTCTCATTGTCAGAGTTGGTGGAACCACAGAAGCGGAAAGGTGTTATTAGGGCAACTTGCCCAAGGGTTGGGTTCTGACTTACCTCGCTGCCGGTTCGCTTCCTCACACGCTGCGTGGATGCATGCGCGTTGCGCGGGTGCTTTGTGCGCACATGTGAAGAGCTTAAAACAAGATGGCACCGTCGAGAGAGCCAGTTCAGGGAGGGGGTGTCCAGCCAGCCATCGCTGCCGGTTCAGCAAGTGGGGGGGAATTCCCGCTACCGGTTCTATAGAACCGGTCCGAACCGGCAGGAGCCCACCTCTGACTTGCCCTGCTGTAAGATAACACAAAAGAACACGGAAGACGGTTTCTACTGCAAACAGTGCACAAGGATAGTCACTCTTGTGCCAGGATGTCATTAAATCTTTCTCCTCACAATACAGATGGGAAAATATTGTAGAGAGAGAGAGGCTTAAGACTTTATAGGAAGGATAAGAATTTTCTGCACAATATTGAATCATTAAAACATATAAAGAATGGTTGCTGGACTTGGGTATGTCTAGTTTAATGAAAAGAAGGACTAGGGGAGACATGATAGCAGTGTTCCAATATCTCAGGGGTTGCCACAAACAAAAGGGAGTCAGGCTATTTTCCAAAGCACCTGAGGGTAGAACAAGAAGCAATGGATGGAAACTAATCAAGGAGGGAAGCAACCTAGAACTAAGGAGAAATTTCCTGATAGAACAATTAATCAGTGAAACAACTTGCCTCCAGAAGTTGTAAATGCTCTAACACTGGAAGTTTTTAAGAAAAGATTGGATAACCATTTGTCTGAAATGGTATAGGGCTTCCTGCCTAAGCAGGGGGTTGGACTAGAAGACCTCCAAGGTCCCTTCCAACTCTGTTATTCTATTCTATTCTATCTCCCCAACAAGTCTTCTGCATAAATATCTAGGTTTTGCCTGCCAAATATCAGTGTTAAAGAAGCTTTCTTTCAGCTCAGGCCAAGCTCACTCAAAGCTAAGCAAAACCAAGTAATGGATTCATTTTCATATTATCTTGCAGCCCCATGCTCCGAAGAGCACCAACCTCCTATTTTAAGCAACAGCTCCGTTTTTGTTCTTTTATAAGAGGACAAATCTGCAATCCCCTCCCTAATGCAAGTGGGCTTGAATTAGCGCTTCATGCTCTTGTTTATTTCTGCAGTGATGAGCATGCTAGTCATCAATTAGCAGCAAAACTAAAATAGTTGCCTTCTTTAAGAGATCTCTTATTTAATTATGGCCAAAATCTATATGGAGCCTACTCTTCTGGTTCCAGCCACTGCCACTCTTGGAAAATTCATCTTTCATGCTTATCAAATTAAGGGTTTCAAATATTTGACCATAACCTTCCAAGCCTCGGAGACCTGGAATCAACAGAAAAACAGCATCACTGCCAGAATAATGCCTGTCATAAATTTCCAAGCTCAGTTCTGCATTTTATCAATTGTAATGGCAATGACTGTATTCCTGCTGAAATAAACACATTCTGAGCAAAGTCAGCATCCACATGTCATATAGCATGCAAATTAGATACTAAAACAAGTTACGTGACAGGAGGCAATCCAAACTAAATATTTGAGACCTACACTGTGAGTCCCACATCTTATATCAAATTCCTTCCTGAGAGTGGAATCTGGCCTAATTTTTTGGGAAATGAAACACTGCTACTTGAAATTTGGGATTAAATTACCTTTTTTTTCTGGCAGTACAGCCATCTTGCCCTAGCAGGATAGATTTATGTCCTTACAAACAACAAATATTATCACAGAATTAAAGCATAATGGATTATATTAACGCATAACCACAGACCTGCGGTCATAGTGACTGCAACAGTTTTCCAAAATGTTCGGAACACCCCTATTTTTAGAAATGGACCGTTCCAGTTGCGAATAGATTTTGTTTTCCCGCCAATAAGAGTGTATACAGCATTGCACTTGTGTGAGTTATTTGGTGTTTTCTGTAGTGGCGTTTGAATTTGAGTTGCGGTCATTATGACCGCAGATCTTTGTTAACGTATTTTTTAAAAATAATGTCGGGGCCACTTTTTCCGCCAAAAAGAGTGTGATTTAGTGATCCAAACTTTGAAGAAACTGTTCTAACATGGTATGAAGAAGCAGAGAGTGATCTGAGTGAAGTGGAATCAGATTGCAACGAAAATTTTGTAATGGACGATGAGGAACCCGCCACCGCCGCCAATTCTGACATCAGCAATGATTAAGCCCCCGATTAAATTGATGACCAGGTACAATCTACGTCATGCAATAATTTATATGGCAAGAACAAATTCAAATGGTCTTCTGCACCTTTTGGAAGCAATAGATCCAGAACTGCTAGTCACAATATTGTAGTACAATTACCTGGACTACGGCCAGCAGCTAGAGTGGTCATTATGACTTCATGTCTGTAATAGCGTAGCCGAAATAGTATGTCTGTGGTTAAAGGTTAAATCTTGATTATATTCCCAAGCAAGAATTCATTTATTACTAAAACATAATGTACCTATGAGAAGGGTTTAAAATCCTGACCTTCTCCTATCTGCAAGATCACATGTTCCTCTTCTACCTCTTGAATAACTATTGTAGATGATGAAATTTTGCAATCTTCTCTCTTTATAGCCTTCTTTCTAAAGCTAGAATCCTCCAGATGTATTGAACTTCAACTATAGGGCACAGAAATAGATCTGGCAGGAAATTATGGGAGCAGAAAATCAACACATTTTGCTAACACCTGGATAACTGAAATTTAACAATTTCATCCAATGTCATCATCACTGTCATTACTACATTGGCCATATCCTGTTGTCTATGTAATCTCATTTTTCTGAGATTTCATCCACTCTCTCCAGTTATTTCTCCAAAATTTGAAAGTATATCCATTCTTCATTTCAATTTTTTATCTTCTTGATTATTTTCCTCTGTTGTTCATCAAGCATCACTCTTGTTCAACATATTTAAAAGCATAAACTTATTATATCCAGCTGGAAAACTGTTGTTGTTTTAACAACAAGTGCTGCAGAGAAATCTACAACAGAGATTTATTATTTGGGGGAATGTGATCCGATTGTTGGGAAAGATTGCAGTTAAAATTAAAATTTAAGGAAAAGCTTTATCATTAAGAATCAATCGAGAATATTTGATCCTAGAAGGGTCAGATATAATGATTGTGGCGGTTTATGGTATATTAGAAGCCGTTGTATAATTTCTGCAAATCACATACAATAATAGATTCTTAACAGAGGGCTTTAAAATCTAATCTTGCTGTTGGCTTTATCTGTTAATGTTTTATATACACAAACACACACACACACAGAGTATATCTAGTAGATAGATATCAAGACAAATTGGTTGGGTAAACAGAATTGTAGATAATAAATTGTGGACCTGTTTCACAATATTTGAAATAAATATATTTATTTCAAGAATATATATTTACCTAGTATTCAACTAGATGAGACAATCCACGTGTATGTGGTGGTTTTTGTTTTTGCTTTTTTGCTTTATCTTGTTTTTTTCCTATACACATTTTTTATTTTTTTAATGTCGTGTTTAGTTTTGCTTTGTTCTTGTATTTGTTCTTTTATTTTTTTGGAGTTAACATTGTGAATAAAATACAATATTTATTGCAAAAAATATTTTAAAACACATTTTAGCTATGTAACAATTTTGTTGTCATTATCTTAAACTTTTTACCTCAGAACCAAAATCAATCTTACCAACTAGAAATCCATCTTCTTCATCCTGAACACACATTGTTCCACCACATCACTTCTCAACTCTTCCATCCCTGCTGTTCAAAAACTCTCCAGAATCTAGTTCCTTAAATAGCTGCACATTTTATTATTTGATTTCCCCAGACAGAGAATAGAACAACTAAAAGAAGCAGTGCAACAGGAGTGTCAAACTGGATTTCTTCAAGGGCCGGATCAGCATTATAGTTGTCCTCTGCTGGCCAGTCGGGTGGGGGAGATGGGGCAAATGGGACAGATGCCTCCTGCAGCACCCTGCCGGCCAAAACGGGGCATGGGGGCCATGAGCTGGGGGGGCCCGTACCCCATTTTCAATAGCAGAGGCATCACGGGCCAGTCATTTGCTATTTCCAGGCCGGCATCGCAGGCCAGATCTAAGCGCCCGCAGGCCACATCCAGCCCGCGGGCCTTGAGTTTGATATCCCTGCATACAAGATCAGAAGATATGGAGAGACCTGGCCTATTCGTAGAATTGCCAAAAGCTGGACATGACTGGATGGATAACGTCATTGCTTCTTCCTGCCCTAAATTTTACCTGCCTGTGACTTCTTCAAGTATTGAAGTATAATTTCCTCTTTGATACAGTATCTTAATTATGCTAGTTTTGAGAAATGCTACGTTCTTCTCAAAAGCTTTCTTGTGATCTCCCAGTTTTGGAGATTAGACAATTTATCCCGTTTTATACTTTCATTCCCAATACTTTCCTTAAAGAAACTTGTGTTATTTGAGTCCCATGATCTATCTAGTCTTCTTAAATCTTTGCGTTCCTCCTGTCTTTAGTCCACCAGTTTTTTGCTTCCAAAATTTTCTTTATTTTTTCTAGTAGTTTGATTGCTTTTAAATGATATATTGTTGCTTTAACCGTTGCTAAATATAACCCCCCTTTTTAAAAAATCCCTCAGAGTATGGCGTTTTTCTCATTATCAAATTTTATTACACAGAATTGTTACAGAAAATAATTTTGTAAAAATGAATCATAAAAATTAAACATTATTTCCACACAATAGGACAAATACTTGTTGTCTTTATTTTTTCCTGTAATTTTAATCTACGAATTAAATAAAAAAATAGGCTGATTTTTATAATTGAAACTGAGGTTGTTGTTTTTTAATTCAAGGGAAAATGAGTTGCAAATCAGTTTAGGTGCACAGACTTTTATAAAACTAAACAGGAAAAACTATATTCATATGTCCCAGTTATTATCTTCAATTCATATTCAATAGCAGAGTAAAATAAATTTAAAAAACTCGAGATACTTCAATCAATTAAAATTTACCATCAAAAATATCCAAATGCATTATGTATTTTTCTGGAAAAATGCACCCTTTCATATGATCTAAGAAAGATAATCTGAGGTCAATCATAAATGAAGCCATGCTCAAGATCTTCCATAAATTGTCTGTCCATTCTTTTTGTAAAATGTCCTCCTTAATTATTTTAAACTGTAGCTTGAAACGTCCTGTAAATAATCCTAGCTTAGTTCCAATTAGCTTACCTTTTTAGCCTAGAAAACAAACATTAAAATGAATTATTGACAACAATAGAACTTTGAACAACAATGTATAAATACTGATTCATTTATCTGTTCCTGATAGTCTTGTAAAGCAGTTCAAGGACAAAAACTGAATTAACTTGCTCTTTCATTTTTAAAAATGTGCTTAGGTTATAAAGGTTGTTATGAAACTGCAAGTTCTCCAATTTCTTCATAAAAAGGAATAGTTTTTTCCCCCAATATACTGGAGTAAACAATTGCAACAATAACTATGAATCAAATGTTTGTACATGATATATAATATTTGGATTTAATAGACCTTTGTCAGTCTTTTTTAGGCATGTGGTTTTTTTCAATGGAAATGACAAGATTCATTCATGGAAATCAGTTATCTGCTTACTGTGGGCAGTTTTAGGTTAGCTCCATGCATTGCACTATGTGCTTAGTGAGGATTGTTTGATTTTATTGGGTTACGTGAATACAACCATCAGAACTTGCAAACCATAGTTTCTGATTCTGCTTGTTCTATGAACTCAAGCAATTGTGCCTTATACAATGATTCATGGTTAAGAATGTGTGAACCCAGTCAAGAAAACCTGTCAATGAATGAATGAATGAATGAATGAATGAATGAATGAATGAATGAATGAATGAATGAATGAATAAATAAATAAATAAATAAATAAATAAATAAATAAATAAATAAATAAATAAATAAATAAATAAATAAATATCGAGTTTCAGATTTCCCATCAACCAATGAAGGATTCAGGGCCAACTCTCTGACAGCCCTATCTGCAAGGCTGTTGTGGGACAAAATAGGATGTCAAAGCACTATATTCACTGCCTTTTGCTCCTGAATTAAAGGTTATAATAACTATATCCCATCTTTCACATGCATATACAAACACATAAAAATATGCACATAGGGTTATTTTAAAGACAATAAAGTAGAAATGTCGGATATGCTGAATGTCTTGAATGAACAACCTACAAATATACTGTAGGAACCATTTAACCAAATTACTTGCCTTCTTAACTTTTTTTGACACTTCATTCCCAAACACACACACTCTTCCCTTCACACACACACAATCCTCTATACCAGGGGTCCTCAAACTTGGCAACTTTAAGACTTGTGGACTTCAACTCCCAGAATTCTCCAGCCAGCGTAGCTGGATGGAGAATTCTGGGAGTTGAAGTCCACAAGTCTTAAAGCTGCCAAGTTTGAAGACCTCTGCTCTACACACACACACATCCACACACACACACACACACACACACACACACACACACACACACATCCCAAGATGCTCTTTTAGCAAGATCTTCCTGTGGAATCTTCAAGATTCAGTATATTGTTTTATAAATTAGATGAACCTGATTTGTTAGATTAATGTTAAGACTGCAGTTAAAATCTAGGATTACAGTTTGAAAACATCTAATTCCTGGAACTCAAATACCATGAGAATCAAAGAGCTGAATGAGTGAGACGGGTTTTTAAAAGATTAAGAGTTAGCATTAAGAACTATTTAAAAGGAAAGGAAGCCTGAAGATATGTTTACTGAATATTCCAATACAACTATATTTGAAATTTTCTTAATTTAGGGAGATTATTTAGTGATTACTCTCTATTAAATCTGATTTTGAAACATTTCTTACAGTAGCATAAACAGTGATCATTAAAGATCTCAGCATGTGGTTGGATTGTTAAATAAGATTTCATTTGGAAGGGAGAACTTGTCAGAACTCTACCAAGTTATGAACTATTTGATTTCATAAGCCACTATAGCTAAGCTTACATAATATTAAGTTATATGCCATGATATACAAACTACTGCAGCTCTTCATGCACTGTAGAAGCCAAAACCACACTATATTACAGCACATCACAATTCATGAATATGAGTGTCAGGAATTATTTGACTGGAAAGTCTGAACTCCACATGAAAGAGGTAAAAAGAACAGAACGAAAGATCCATGAATGGAATATATACAAGTATGAAGTTTTCATCTCATTATAAGGATAATTAAGTTATAGAAGTGACATTACTTGGTTTGGTTAAAAAATGGATTAATCACCAAGCAACATGCTGACTCTCCATACGGAATAGCGGGTGGCCCAAATGATTCCACAGTGTAATATGATTTTATTTCTATAACTTGTCTTTGAGTTGAGTATATCAGACAGATTTCATGCCAGATTTAATTCAGGAGAAAAAGTTCTGAATGGACAAAGCAATGGCAAATGCATGAAAGAAGCACAGTGTGAGGAGGGTTTAGTGAATAATCATTTAGTAAGGATCATTTATAAGAGAATGGAGTCAGTAGGTATCTTCTCAAATTATTTATAACATCTGATAGAAGTGCAGTAAAGCCTTTAGATATGAATGCACCCTTTGAAACCAGTATGCCATTTAAAATTAGTGACTGCAGTAGCAAACTGGTATCCAAATGAGTCTGTTTGTGTGAATTATATTTCATGAAGGTGACTTTTTAATCTTCAAAGGCACCACCCTTATTCTTAAAGCAGCTGGTTTAGGCCTTTTTTGGAAGTATAATGGCAGTGTCAAGCCGAAACATGCTTTATGATGACCCTGGTGGACTTTAAGGAACCTGATTGTGTGTGAATAATTAAGACCCCTTATTTCATCTAGCAAGTGTGAGAATCAGAATGGGGCTGCTTGGAACCTGAGATGGGCAATACCAGAAACAGGTTGGGTTTCACCAGGCAGGTAGGGACAGGTAGAGAACCAATTGTGAATGGGGGAGGTGAGTGTGGGGGGGGGGATAAATAGGATTCTGATTATAAGAAGCAACCTGGGCATTGTGGACCTCTGGAGGAATTGGGGAGGGGGCGGGTTAATTATAAAGGGGAGGAATAATACCTTAGAGGCAAAGGAGTGGGGGAGAAGGGACGCTTCTTGGCCAGGATGTCTATGGCAGGAAAGATGTCAGGGGCCTGCGGAGAAGCTTCGGCGCGCGAACGAAGACCAGGCTGTCCGGGCTCCCTTCCTTTCCCCGCCGCAGCCGCCACGGGCTCTCTTCGGATGTCCAAGGTGGCGAAACCCCTTCCCGTCCCCTCCGCAGCTACTTTCCCGCCGGCGGCCAGGCAGGCGGCCTGAGCTCACCTGTCAACGTCCCTTCCCCGCCCTCTCCGGCTTCTCCTGCAGTGGCCAAGGCTCCTCCTGCCCGGTTTTCGGCCGCGCGCGCCGCGTCTCCCCTTCTCACCCACTCGCCCTCCCGCCTGCCCGCCGCGGCCGGAGCTCGCCACTCACCGAATTTGGCCTCGGCCGCAGCCGCGGCTCCGGCTCCAATGTGCAAGAGGGGTCGGTGCCGGGCGACGAGGAGGAGCAGAAGCAGCTGCTGCAGCAGGCGGCCAGGCAAGCGGGAGCCGAGCGACCCCATGGTCATGCGTGGCCCATGACAAGTGCCCGCTGCCTGGTACTGGCCCCGAACCCCGGCGGACCACTCAGTCCATGCGCGCTGGGCAAGGCTGGCAACGCCACCCGGCTCCGGCGTCTCCAAGACCCAGGACAGCGACCAGCGCCGTCCCTCGCCCGCCTCAGCCCCTCCCTCTTTCCTTCCCCCCGCAGGCGCCTCCTCCGCTTCCTCGCCCCGAACGGCCGGCAAGCGAGGCTGTTCCCGTCGCCCCGCGGCTGCCCGAGGCGTTCCTTTCGGAGGCGGGAGAGGGGCGCGGGTCCCCCGACCCCGCCCCAGCTCCCCGCATCCCTCCCCCGGCTGAACTGCTCCAATTCGAGGCGCGGGTGGCGAGAAACCCCTCGACCAAAATGGAAGCGCCGGCTCCGGCACTTTCGACCATGCCTCGACTTGGCAACCTTACGCCTCGCCCCCGCACCTCCCGGCTGGGCAGCCCGGGGCCTTCGGTTGAGGAGCCCACGGCCCCTCTCTCGCTTCTTGGTGCCTCCCCTCCCCTCCCCACACCACCCAAGCCTTGGATCTGTCTCCACACCCTTCTGCACCCTCAAAATTGTACCGCATGCCCCTAAGTGTAAGCAAAAGACGGAGTGCTTTCCTGCTGCCTTGGCTGGGACTAATGTACATTCACTTGGGATGAAGCACCATTTTGTTTCAGGAAAACACGTTTGGAAAGCCGGGCATCAGAAGCGCGTGTAGCGCTTCTCTATCCCATGTGTGAGACTCTGCGGAGAACCAGGCTCGGCACCTCCTTAGTCCCTCCTCCTTGCTGTGCTCGCAGCAAGCAAGCAAGTGCAACCTGGAAGTAGGAAGATGCGACCTGAGGATGCCCGCAGCGTCTGGTCAGAAGAAGTCAAGCTGGCAGTGTGTTGGAGCTCTCCTGGTTTGGGGGGCTTCGTTGATTCTGTAAAGAGTACACCACTGTCATGTTTTGCAGCCTCCTCTCCAAAAGGTTATTGGGCGTGAGTGTCTGATGTCCTGGTAGTGGTCATCACCTCCTCAACTTAGCAGGTTCCACCATGGAAATGTTTGTTCAAAAATGTAGGACATCAAAAGTCATTATTAAACTTTTAATGTGCCCTAAAGGTGGAAAATAGATCAAACTGAAGGATCTCTGATCAATTATATTTCATTTGATTTACAAATGAAATGTAAATATAAAATCAGACTAGACTTTGACTCTTACTCTCAGATGTAAGGCATGTCTAATTACCAGATTTGAGGGTGAGGAAGAGGAAAATTAGCTGCCCAGATTCCCCTGGGAGTTGGGCGGCATATAAATCCATAAATCCATTTAAATAAATAAATAAATAAAATTGTGGAGAGACAGAGAAATTGCAAGCTCCTTTTACAACACTTTAATTTAAATTTAAATTAAATTTAAATTTCTGGTTTAGATAAAGGTAAAGGTTTAAATTTCTGACTACTAGCTGTGTGTAAAAGCTGTACACTGTGTAAAAATGTCCAAGCTGTATTGGTAGTGCAAATCTAAAGATAACCCATCTTAAAATTCAGTCACTCAGGAGTCAAGTATGTTTTGAATCCAATTTAGTTCTATGTCTATACAAAATATGTCTATACAAAATATGAAAATAGCTTCCATCGCTTTACAGTACATCCCAGTCTAATCTGGGACCCTTGGATTACCTGGTATTCTCCCAACCAGCCATTACCAGTTCAGCCCAGTGCTGTCACCTAGTGGCCAGAAGTACCTCTGATTTAAAAGCTGACAAGTGAACCAGAAGCCCCAAGGATGCTTCCCAGCAATTTATATAATCAGAGTATAAATACTTGATAGGAAACAGACTGCAAGAGTTCACTATCATATTAAGTGTTTATAAAAATCAGTTACTGTAGAAATTATCTCCTGGGTCCATCTGTGGTTGTTTAAAATATCAAGAAAGGAATATGAAAAATTCCAAAATACAATTTTGTTAACCCATGACCTAATAATTTGTCTCACGTGCAACCTGCATTTGCCTAACTAACCTCTTTCCACCACCCCCATCCCAGTTTAAATCCTACATCAAACCATTCTGTACAATTGATGAAATAAACCACAGCTTAGAAAAACCTCCTTATGGCTCTTAATAAAATGTGTTTGTTGGAAAAGATGCTACCAGATTTCTGATTTTTCCGATAAAAATCCTCCTCCTCCTCCTCCTCCTCCTCCTCCTCCTCCTCCTCCTCCTCCTCCTCCTCCTCCTCCTTCTCCACTTAAAAAAGGGAAGAGGCAGTTCTGGCAACAAAACTGAAGCCCCCTCCCCTATTTATATATGTCACAAGCGTCACCTTTGATTTTCTTATTGGTGCTGCAGACATTCTGAACTTTGTAATATTAGTAGCAAGGATTTTACTACCTGGTTGATAGTAGACAAATAAAATAAACCACTTCTTTTATATTCTAAGCCAGGGGTCTGCAACCTATGGCTGTGGAGCCGCATGGGGCTCTTTGGGCCCTCTGCTGTGGCTCCCTGTCATCCTGTCATGGCAGAGGGATGAAAGAGCCATCATCCTGTCACAGCTTTATGGTAGTTTGTATTTTATTCTGGTTTTTTTTTTAAATTTAATAAAGCCTATGAATGAAGTTACTGGTAAACCACTTAGTGCTTTTGCCAAGAAGAAAATGTCATTTAAGTGCCCATGAAGTTATCTAGAGAAGTTTATCCTACTCCGTTCAGTTACCATTGTAGGTAAAAATGGGAGGAGAAGGTGTATACCACCTTGAACTCCTGTACAAGAGGCAGGATAGGTAGCTAACAAATGAATTAAATACCTTTTCAAAAGCTTAAATAAGAATTATTTCTAGACCCTCTTTGAGATCATCAAAGCTGTCGAGCTCTGACTTTCTCAAAATATAACTTGTCAGGGTCTGGAAAAATTACTAAGTAGGCCAGAAGATAAGCAATTGCTAGCAATTGCTAGCATTAATGCTTGGATTGATGTGTTGCTATGAATCTTACAGTGGTTTGTTACAGTTTTGGCTTAACACATTACTCTTACAAGAATTGTGGTTTGTTACATAATTAGAGTTAAAACATAATTTGGTTTAATGCATAAATCCAGCCTGGAAACAAATTAGTAGCCAATGTCCTATTTTTAACAGAAAGATACTGTGCTGTTCTTTGGGTAAATTGCATGCAATCATTCATCTGCAAATACAAAATTTAGCATCTAAGTCACTGAATTTAAAATATCTGGGTAACAACTGCATGCAGCAAACAGTATATTGCATGTAGAATGTAAGCTATCTAGATTCAACACCCATTTATTAACAATCGTTATCTTTAACAATCGTTATCCTGGATATACGTTTTGCAAAATAATAGTAAGCATTTTTAAAAGCTGTTTTTAAAAAAAGATTTAGATAAAAGCTATTGTAGAAAAGTATGTAATTTTAATAAGGTAAGCTGAAATTAGGTAATAGAAATTTTAAAAATTGCAAAGATAGGCAATACAGAAAGGACATAATGAAAAATGGGTTTATGGAAAGGTAAATTGCTGAATTCTCAAGGGCTGAGCAAACCATATGGCTGCGGGGGACAGGGGGAGGCCAGTGTGAAAGAACACAAAGTGTGGAAAAATGATTCTAGCAGCATACGGTAAACAGTGAGAAGACAGGATATTTATTATTATAATCAGTTACAATTTACCATACTATAGTAAACATCCGCAAAAAAACAACAAAGCTCAAAGATCCCACTGTTCAACTGTCAGATCAGAGGTGGGATGCTCCTGGTTCGGACTGGTTCTATAGAACTGGTCGCGGGAATTCCCCACCGCCTCGCCAAACCGATCACCAGTTGGCCACGCCCCCAAACCAGCTCTAATGGCAGTGCCATAGGCACCGCCATCTTGTTTTTTGCTTCTGCGTATGCAGAAGCACTGCATGTGTATGTGCATGCTTCCGCGGCACGGCACACAATGCACGTGCAGCCACGCGGCGCAGGAGGAAGCAAACCGACGGCGAGGTAAGTTAGAACCCACCCCTTTGTCAGATACAAATACTCTCTTCTAACTTTGACCCTTTTTTATGTACAGGTAGTCCTCATTTACTAACTGTCTTGTTTAATGACCTTTTGAAGATAGTGGGGGGAAATCAGCTTTGCAGCCAGTCCTTACATTTATTACCATTGCAGTGTCCTGCAGTCAAGCAATCCCCATTTCTATACTTCACAGCTGGCTTCTGACAAAGCAATGAAGAACACAGAAATAAAATTGCAAGCGGCAGTCATGTGATTTTCCATTTAGTGACCTTGGTATTTCACAACAGATTTGCAGTCCCAATCGTAGTTACTAAGAGAGGACTACCTGTAAAAGACCCCACTGTAACTTGACTTTTTTTAAACCATACCCTGCAGACACTCCTGTACCAGTTTTAAAAAAAAAGTTAAAAAAATGCCAACAGAATGCCAAGCTGGATCGTTGCTACCCTGGGGCTCCACCCGATATGTAGCTCAGCAGTTTGCTCCTCAATCATGACTCTTCTGTAGGGTTGATTCTTGGCGAATTTCTGAGATCTACAAAATTCTGCTCTCTACAGTTCAACTCTGCTTAGGATGGGATAGTTGAACCTCAGGGCCTGTCAGTGGGTATAGGCAAGGCATCTGGGGAGCTGGTTGGGATTGCCTCAATCATGGATGAAATAACAGATGGAAACTAATCAAGGAGAGATTCAATCTAGAAATAAGGAGAAATTTTCAGACAGTGAGAACAATCAATCAATGGAACAGAAGTTGCCTTCAGAAGTTGTGTGAGCTTCATCACTGGAAGCTTTCAGGAAGAGACTGGACTACCATCTGTCAGAAATGGTGTAGGGCAGTGATGGTGAACTTTTTTTGGTTCGCGTGCCAAAAGGGTGTGTGTGCGCGCGCTAGCGCACGCACACATGCCCACACTCATTCCCTCTCCCCCCACGCATGTGCACAACCCCCCCATGCTGCCCCCTGCGCATGCGCACCCCCACCTCACCCCCACGCAAAGGCCTTACCGAAGCCTGGGACAGTGAAAAACGGCAAAACGGGTAAACCGGAAGTTCAGAAAAACGCACTTCCGGTTTGCCCGTTGGGCTGTTTTTTGCACTCCGGGGCTTCAGGAAGCTTCCCTGAACCCTCCGGAGTGCTAAAAACAGCCCAACAGCAAACCGGAAGTGCGTTTTCCGAACTTCTGGTTTGCCTGTTTTGACATTTTTCGCATTCCGGGGCTTCAGGAAGCTTCCCTAAACCCTCCCGGAGCGCAAAAAACAGCCCAACGGCAAACCGGAAGTGCATTTTTCCAAACTTACGGTTTGCCTGGGGAGCTGACAGGGCAACCCCTCACATGCCCTCTGATATGGCTCCGCGTGCCACCTGTGGCACGCGTGCCATAGGTTCGCCATCACTGGTGTAGGGTCTCCTGCTGTTAATCTGTTAATCTGTTAATCAGAGTGGAGTTATTGGCTCCACCAACTACTGGAATCACCTATGCCACATCTGTTCATCTCTCAATACTCTCCCTATCTTTCTAACCAGAGGACATGTCCAGCAGGAGCCCTGTAAACCTTCTCCTTTCATAATGAAGAGCTCCTCTTATGCAGCTAATGAGGTCCGCCTTTTCCACTCTAGAGATAGAAAATCAAGCAGGAGAAAGACCTCTCCTATCCCACACCATCCTTCCAATACCATACCATCCACAATTTGTCACCAAAAGAGATGTCAATGCACTGCACTACCTCCCTTGTGGATGAATTTGAATTTCAATGGAGAAAACAAAGTTTTACATTTTGGCAGGAAAAATCAAAGATATAAGTACAGATTAGGCAAGATCTGGCTCAAAAACAGTAACTGTGAGAGGGACGTTGGAGTCCTAGTGGATGATAAATATGAGTCAGCAGTGTGCAGCTGCAACCAAAAAGGCTAATACAATCCTGAGTTGTATAAACAGAGGCATAGCATCCAGATAACGTGAAGTATTATTACCGCTTTATAAAATCCTAGTAAGACCACACCTGGAATATTGCAAGATTTGGATTTGGCTAGTCTAAAGAAAAGAAGAATCGGGGTGACATGATAGCAGTATTCCAGTATTTGAGGGACTTCCACAAAGAGGAGGGGGTCAACTTATTATCAAAAGTACCAAAAGGTAGGACAAAAAACAATGGTTGGAAACTAATCAAAGAGAGAAGCAACCTGGAATTAAGGAAAAACTTCCTAACAGTGAGGACAATTAACCAGTGGAACAGCTTGCCTCCAGAAATTGTGGGCGCTCCATCACTGGATGTTTTTAAGAAGAGTCTAGACAATCACTTGTCTGAGATGGTATAGGTTCTCCTGCTTGAGCAGGGGGCTGGACTAGAAGACCTCCAAGGTCCCTTCCAGCTCATTCATTCTATTCTATTCCTTTCACCACCAGAAGGTGAAGTAAGAAATGCTAAATAAACTGTAAATGTTGTATGCACCATAAATCCTAACTAGTGTTTGGGATCAGAACTCTCTAATACAGTGTTTCCCAAATGTGAGCAACTTTAAGAAGTGTGGACTTCAACACTGGAAATTCTGGATGATGAAGTCCACAGTTTTTTACAGTTGCTGGCGTTAAGAAGCACTTAAGCTTTAGGATGAGGATTTGATACACCCCTGTATCTTTGGAGACGTCTGGGGATTGTGGCTTGGCCATTGTCAAGCTTTACAAACAAAGAGACAAGATGGCGATGAATTAATTGGTCCTCCTTTTTATTAGCTGTTTGGCAATTGGGTGGCGATATTGATTGATGGAATATAATAGAACTCATAAGCTCATGTAATATCTATGTCAGATGTGGGTTCCTGCTGAAGCTGCCCGATGTGCAGCTCCAGTAGGGAGCGGCCGATTGCGCAATTTGAGCGCAACTGCTCCAGAGCCCTCTCTGCCAGTCCATGGTACGCGTCGCCATTTTTTTTTAATGAATTTTTGGGCGATTTTGCTTCTGCGCATGCACGGAAGCAAAATCGCGCCGAAATCTCACAAGGGGACGCATGTAAAAGAGAGATTTTGGCGAGATTTTCCTTCAGCACATGCACGGAAGCAAAATCGCTCCAAAATCTCACGCGTGCTTCGTCCCCTGAGATTTTGGTGAAATTTTGCTTCCGCGCATG